>CM069148.1:5010763-5063263 GCA_035221665.1 Okamejei kenojei | reverse complement strand
GAGAATTCCACAGACTCACCAGTCTCTGTGGAAAAAAAAAGTATTTCCTTGCCTCCGTTCTAAATGGCTTACCCCTTATTCTTAAACTGTGGCCCCCGGTTCTGGACTCCCCCAACATCGGGAACATGTTTCCTGCCTCTAACGTGTCCAAACCCTTAACAATATGTTTCATATGTTTCAATGAGATTCCCTCTCATCTTTCTAAACTCCAGAGTGTACAAGCCCAGCCGCTCCATTCTCTCAGCGTAAACAATATAATAAACGAGGAAAAAAAGTTCAGTGTGTGTGTGTGTGTGTCTCCACAAACTCACAAACTCACACTCACGTATAAAAGCACTCACAACGTTGCTGGGGTAACTCAGCAGGTCGGATAGCATCATGCCTTTTTCCCTGCCTGACCCGCTGAGTTACTCCAGCTTTTGTGTGTGTGTCTGTCTTCGGTGTAAACCAGCATCTGCAGTTCCTTCCTACTCATACTCACAAGAACTCACAGGCTAACACTTTGGGGACACGGGGCAGCTGAGAATGAAGTTGTTCTGGCCTGCGGCGTGTGAGCGTTTAGTTAAAGTCTGTTTTATTTCTATAGTCTTAGGGTTTGGAGTGGACCCTGACTTGCAAATTGATGTCACCCGAGAGCTGGATCTCGCTAATACGACGACCGGAGTTGCTCAGGTACCGGGATTATATAATAACAGCAAAGCATATTTGTTTCAAGGTAAATAGGACAAAGATATCAATAATTTTTCTTCACCTATTAGCCTTCTCACCGCCATTCATGCAACCCGGCTCGCTCGCGTTCCCGTTGTCTTTCACTCAGCGATCGACCCCCGTTTTACTGTCCGTTCGGGCGAAACACAAGGTGCTGGAGTAACTCAGCGGGACTGGCAACATGTGCAGAAGGGCCTCAACCCAATCCTTCTCTCCAGAGATGCTGCCTGTCCACGCTGAGTTACTCCAGCGTTTTTTGTGTCTACCTTCGGTGTAAACCAGCGTCTGCAGTTCCTACCTGCAGCATCTGTAGAGAAGGTGTTGGAGTAACTCAGAGGGTCAGGTAGCATCTCTGGAGGGAAGGTAATGCGTGACGGTTCGGGAAAGCATCAGGGGAGAGGAAAATAGAGATCTGGACGGCGATCGAGAGAGACACAGAACAAAGCACATGGGGGGACTTGATTGAGGTCTTTAAAATGATGAAAGGGATAGACAGAGTTGACGTGGATACGTTTTTCCCATTGAGGGTAGGGAAGATTCAAACAAGAGGGCATGACATGAGAATTAAGGGACAGAAGTTTAGGGGTAACGTGAGGGAGAACTTCTTTACTCAGAGGGTGGTGGCTGTGTGGAATCAGCTTCCAGCAGAAGTGGTGGAGGCAGGATCGATTTTAACATTTAAAAGTAAAGTGGATAGGTATATGGACGTGAAGGGAATGGAGGGGTATGGTCTGAGTGCAGGTAGATGGGACTAGGGGAAAACAAATGGTCGGCACGGACTGGAAGGGCCGAGAGGGCCTGTCTCCGTGCTGTAATTGTTATATGGTTATATGGTTATATGGTATTGCTGGTTCAGTATTGATGTGGATAGAGAACTGGCTGGCAGACAGGAAGCAAAGAGTAGGAGTAAACGGGTCCTTTTCAGAAAGGCAGGCAGTGACTAGTGGGGTACCGCAAGGCTCAGTGCTGGGACCCCAGCTATTTACAATATATATTAATGATCTGGACGAGGGAATTGAATGCAACATCTCCAAGTTTGCGGATGACACGAAGCTGGGGGGCAGTGTTCGCTGTGAGGAGGATGCTAGGAGGCTGCAAGGTGACTTGGATAGGTTGGTTGAGTGGGCAAATGCATGACAGATGCAGGATAAATGTGGATAAATGTGAGGTTATCCACTTTGGCAGCAAAAACAGGAGGGTAGATTATTATCTGAATGGTGGCCGATTAGGAAAAGGGGAGATGCAACGAGACCTGGGTGTCATGGTACACCAGTCATTGAAAGTAGGCATGCAGGTGCAGCAGGCTGTGAAGAAAGCAAATGGTATGTTGGCATTCATAGCAAAAGGGATTTGAGTACAAGAGCAGGGAGATTCTACTGCAGTTGTTACAGGGTCTTGGTGAGGTCACACCTGGTGTATTGCGTACAGTTTTGGTCTCCTAATCTGAGGAAAGACATTCTTGCCATAGAGGGAGTACAGAGAAGGTTCACCAGACTGATTCCTGGGATGGCAGGACTTCCATATGAAGAAAGACTGGATAGACTCGGCTTGTACCCACTGGAATTTAGGAGATTGAGGGGCGATCTTATAGAGGTTTTACAAAATTCTTAAGGGGTTGGACAGGCTAGATGCAGGAAGATTGTTTCCCGATGTTGGGGAACTCCAGAACAAGGGGTCACAGTTTAAGGATAAGGGGAAAGTCTTTTAGGACCGAGATGAGAAGATCTTTTTTCACACAGAGAGTGGTGAGTCTGTGGAATTCTCTGCCACAGAAGGTAGTTGAGGCCAGTTCATTGGCTATATTTAAGAGGGAGTTAGATGTGGCCCTTGTGGCTAAAGGGATCAGGGGGCATGGAGAGAAGGCAGGTACAGGATACTGAGTTGGATGATCAGCCATGATCATATTGAATGGCGGTGCAGGCTCGAAGGGCCGAATGGCCTACTCCTGCACCTATTTTCTATGATTCTATGATTCTATAAAGAAATTAAAGATGATCAAGCAAGCTGTTTGAAGAAGGATCTCGACCCGAAACGTCACCCATTCCTTCTCTCCAGAGATGCTGCCTGTCCCGCTGAGTTACTCCAGCATTTTGTGCCTGTCTACAATTGAAGCCAGCATCTGCAGTTCCTTCCGACACAATGCATCTGTAGAGACTTGTATTGGGAGGAACCAGGGATGCAGTTTTAAACCAAAGACACACAGATAGGACAGGTACATGGCTAGGACAGGTACATGGATAGGACAGGTACATGGCTAGGACAGGTACATGGATAGGACAGGTGAATGGATAGGACAGCTGCATGGATAGGACAGGTGCATGGATAGGACAGGTGCATGTATAGGACAGGTGCATGGATAGGACAGGTGCATGTATAGGACAAGTGCATGGATAGGACAGGTGCATGGATAGGACAGATGCATGGCTAGGACAGGTACGTGAATAAACAGGTGCGCGGATAGGACAGGTGCGCGGATAGGACAGGTATGCGGATAGGACCAGGTACCCGGATAGGACCGGTACAAGGGTAGGACAGGTAGGTGTGAAAAAAGATCTTTTCATCTCGGTCCTAAAAAGCTTGTAAGGATATGGACCAAATGCTGGCAGGTGGGACTAGTGTAGCTGGAACATGTGGCAGGTGTGGGCAAGTTGGGCCAAGCGGCCTGTTTCCAGACGGCATCACTCTATGGCTTTGTGACACAAGAAGCTGGAGTAACTCAACGGGTTAAGCAGCATCTCTGGGAAAAAAAGTGTCGGTGATGTTTTGGGTCGAGACCCTCCTTCAGACTGATTGTAACAGGAGCGTGCTGGTAGAGGCAGGTGGGGATTGGAATGAGTCTTTGGTGGATGGACACAAAATGCTGGAGTAACTCAGCGGGTCAGGCAGCATCTCTGGAGAAAAGGAATGGGTGGCCTTTTGGTCGGGACTTCAGACCCAAAACGTCACCTATTCAATCCCCCTCTCACCAGAGATGCTGCCTGACCCGCTGAGTTACTGCAGCACTTCCTGCCTATCTTCAGTGTAAACTAGCATCAGCAGTTCCTTCTTACGCAGGGATGGGTGGATGCAGGTGAGGGGGGGGAGGGGAGGAGATTGAATGGCAGGTGGGTGGAGTAAGTGACAAAGGCTGAAGGTGACACGAAGACAAACGGGTGTCAGATGAGGAGGGGGGAGTTGAAATGTAAAGCTGGAGTGAGGATATAGTTGGGAAGAGAAAGGGAGAGTATACAAGGGAATTGAGGGACTCGGGATGAGGATACAGTGCTAGGGTTAATGAACAGAAATATACACACATGTAGACGCAAAATGCTGGAGTAACTCAGCGGGACGGGCAGCATCTCTGGAGAGAAGGAATGGGTGAGGTTTTGGGTCGAGACCCTTCTTCAGACTGATTGGAGAATGAGGGTGGGGGAGAAATGGAGAGATAGGGAAAGAGGATGTTTCCACTAGTGGGAGAGTCTAGGACCAGAGGTCACAGCCTCAGAATTAAAGGATGTTCCTTTAGGAAGGAGATGAGGAGGAATTTCTTTAGTCAGGGGGTGGTGAATCTGTGGAATGCTTTGCCACAGACGGCTGTGAAGGCCGTCAATGGATATTTTTTTAAGGCAGAGTTAGATTCCTGATTAGTACGGGTGTCAGGGGTTATGGGGAGAAGCAGGAGAATGGGGTTAGGATGGAGAGATACATCAGCCATGATTGAATGGCAGAGTAGAATTGATGGGCCGAATGGCCTAATTCTGCTCCTACAGAAACATAGAAACATAGAAAATAGGTGCAGGAGGAGGCCATTCGGCCCATCGAGCCAGCACCGCCATTCAATATGATCGTCCGCTATAAATAACCCTATCACCTATGACCTTATGGAAGCAAAGGTTCTTCAGACTGAAGAAGGGTCTCGACCCGAAACGTCACCCATTCCTTCTCTCCAGAGATGCTGCCTGTCCCGCTGAGTTACTCCAGCACTTTGTGTCTATCTCTGGTATAAACCAACACCTGCAGTTCTTTGTTTCCACACATAGACACAGGTACAGTGGCGATTGGGAGAGGGACTGTTAGCCGGCACTGCTCGCTGGTGGTCACGGATAAAGCCGCTGTAATGAATTCTTTCAAGTTCTCCATATTTTATTCATAATTTTTTATATTAAAGAAAAATCCCCCGCTGTACGAGGGAGTGAAGAATTAGAGCATGCATCCCATGCTGAGGAGTCTTTGGCAAGAGGGGAGGTTCCTGAGGCTACTCACCCTCGACACCTCACTCTCTGGAGAGAGGTGATTAACAAACCGTCTGATTAGCTGGGAATATTCCGTCTGCCCACCAGTGGGTGGGAACCTTCCACCCTTCCCCTCTACCCCCAAACCTCTCCCCCTCCCCTCTCCCTCTTCCTCTCTATCCCCTCCCCCTCCCCTCTCCCCCTTCCCCTCTTCTCTTTCCTCCCCTCTCCCTTCACCCATTCTCCCTCCCCCTTTCCCCTCTCCTCTCCCGTCTCCCGTCTCCCTCCCCTTCCATTTTTCCTACCTCCTCCCCTCTCATTTCCTCTTTCCCAAGTGCCTCCTCCCTCCCTACCTTCCCCTGATTATGATGCTCCTCCCTCCCTCACCCCCTCTCCCCCTCTCCCCCATCTCCCTCTCCCCTCCCTCCCCCTCTCTCTCTCTCTCCCTCCCTCTTTACCCACCCCTTTCCCCCTCTCCCCTCTCCCCTCCCTCCCTCCTCTCTCTCTCTCCTCCCTCTCTCCCCCCCCCTCCCTCCCTCTCTCCCCCTCCTCCCCCTCTCCTCCCCCCCGCTCTCTCTCCCTCCCTCCCCCTCTCTCCCTCTCTCCCCCCTCTCCCCCCTCTCCCTCTAGGGGACAGGATGGGACTATTCTAAACAGGGTGCTACATTGCAGCTCCTTCTTTGACCTAGGAATGCCCAGATGTAAATGATACAGGTATATATGGATGCCCCTTAAATACAATACAGTTTAATTGATGAAATTCCCCAGGGTCTGAAAAGAGAGGGGGAACTCACCTTAGCTAGAAATATTCAAAGGGAAAGTGGAGATGAATACAGAGATAGACACAAAAAGCTGGAGCAACTCAGCGGGACGGGCAGCATCTCTGGAGAGAAGGAATGGGTGGCGTTTCGGGTCGAGACCCTTCTTGAAGAAGAGAAACTTCATGAGTTTGAATCCCCTCTTTATTTCATCCTACCAGGTGAACAGTAGTCTAGATTGGAGTTGTTATAAGCTGCAGACATTAAACCTGATTGAACTGATCCCAAGTCAATGTCCCAGTTCATCACTTACTTTTCACTTTGTGACTTCAGTTGACTTTGTGTTAAAGTACGTTAGCATTGTAACACCAAGGACCAGCACAGAGAGAGCCTGTTTTATGCCATCCCTGATCCCACGTGCTGAATTGGATCAGGTGGTGCAGCGGTCGAGTTGCTGCCTCACACACCCAGAGGCCCGGGTTCGATCCTGACCACGGGTGCTGTGTGTGTGGAGTTTGCACGTTCTCCCTGTGACTGCGTGGGTTTTCTCCGGGTGCTCTAGTTACCTCCCGCACTCCAGAGACGTGCAGGTTGGAGGTTAATTGGCTTTTGTAAATTGACCCTAGTGTGTGCAGGATAGAGCGGGTGTACAGGTGATCGCTGGTTGGCATGGACCCGCTGGGCCTAAGGGCCTTTTTCCACACTGTGTCACTAAACTAAGTGGACTCGGTGGGGCGAAGGGCATCTGAAGAAGGGTCTCGACCTGAAACGCCACCCATTCCTTCTCTCCAGAGTTGCTGCCTGACCCGCTGAGTTACTCCAGCGATTTGTGTCTATCTTCGGCCTGTTTCAACGCTGTAACACTAACTTAAACTAAACAGAAAATTAGGATATGTTGTACAAAGACACTTTTTCTTATCGAAATTTAGTTGGAATTGTTTTCCTTATTTTTACCTTGCATCAATGGCACAGTAAAATGTTGATAAGACCAAGCTTCACGCGCAATATCATCGTGCTGTTTCGGATAAGCTTAACCTGTCACGTATAAGCATGCGAGCACTAGATGTAATAAAAAGCTCAATCTAAATGGCTTTTCAAGGGAACTGATTTTCAAATTGAGGTGATACTTCCATTAAAATAGTTCTCAATATGGTGCCATTAATGACCAGACATGGGCAAGACAACACATGAAATGACACTCTAAATTGCCTGAAGAAAGACCCAGAGTGCTGGAGTAACTCAGCGGGTCAGGCAGCATCTGTGGAGGATATGGATAGGTGACGTTTCACAGAGTGCTGGAGTAACTCAGCGGGTCAGGCAGCATCTGTGGAGAACACAGATAGGTGACGTTTCACAGAGTGCTGGAGTAACTCAGCGGGTCAGGCAGCATCTGTGGAGGACATGGATAGGATGACGTTTCACAGATTGCTGGAGTAATGCCCCTGTCCACTTAGGGAACCTGAACGGAAACCTCTGGAGACTTTGCGCCCCACCCAAGGTTTCCGTGCGGTTCCCGAAGGTTATTTCAGGTTCCCGGAGGTTTTTTGAAATAATCGCCGGAACATGGATGAAGGAAACCACTTTCGATCATCAGGGAGACTGACAAAACCTCCGGGAACCACACGGAAACCTTGGGTGGGGCGCAGAGTCTCCAGAGGTTTCCGTTCATGTTTCCTAAGTGGGACAGGGGCATAACTCAGCGGATCAGGCAGCATCTGTGGAGAACATGGACAGGTGGCGTTTCTGGTCGGGGACCCTTCTTCAGACTGAATGTTGGGGGAGAGGTGGGTTGGAGAGGAAGCTGGAAGAGAGGAGGGGCACGTCAGGGCAAAGCCGGCAATAGGTGAACAGGGGCGAGAGGGGGAGGTTGACGATAGGCAGATTGTTTGGGCAAAATCCGGGGATGAAAATACACGGCGCGAGCCCGAGAGGATAAAGAGCTGCGAATTGTGAAGCTTGAGGATAGAAAAGTTGCCAATTGTGAAACTGGAGGAAAGGAATGCAGGTGGAGGGGGAGGAGAAAACTGATGCAAGGTTATCCAGGGTATAGAGGAGGGGAGTTACTGGTGGAGGCGTGGTGTGGGGGAAGGGGGCTGTTTGTATGTTAGTTTAGTCAACTAGAATGTTCTCCAGAGCTGCTGCCCGACCCGTTGAGTTACTCCAGCATTTTATGTCAAATGCTGAGAGACTGGAGCGACTGGGCTAATATACTTTGGAGTTTAGGAAGATGAGGGGATCTTATTGAAACATATAAGATTATTAAGGGTTTGGACATGAGGCAGGAAACATGTTCCCAATGTTGGGGGAGTCCAGAACCAGGGGCCACAGTTTAAGAATAAGGGGTAATCCATTTAGAACTGAGACGAGGAAGCACCTTTTCACACAGAGAGTTGTGAGTCTGTGGAATTCTCTGCCTCAGAGGGCGGTGGAGGCCGGTTCTCTGGATACTTTCAAGAGAGAGCTAGATTTGGCTCTTTAAGATAGCAGAGTCAGGGAATATGGGGAGAAGGCAGGAACGGGGTACTGATCGGGGATGATCAGCCATGATCACATTGGATGGCAGTGCTGGCTCGAAGGGCCGATGGGCCTACTCCTGCACCTATTGTCTATTGTCTTTCTCAAGTAGCCCAGCATCTGCAGCCTCCTGTGATTATATCTATACTCTGAATTTCCTGTATGTGCAAACGCTTTAACTGTGAGAGCCAATTCATCGGTTCATCTCATTCTACATTCCTGTTTTATAGATATGTGCAAAAAAAGTCTTTGATGTACTGCTTTATACTATATTGAGTTTGGTGACCTTTCACAATGCATGTATGGATGGATGTGCAAAAGTCTAACAAGCAACCATGTTGATTCTTCCCGAACTGAGACGGTAGAATATAGAGTAACGGGCCTGTCCCACTTGTGCGACTCTTTAGGCAACTGACAGGGACTAGTTTTAATGGAATTCACCTGGAGACAACCTACGACAGCAACATTTGTTGCCGCGGTCGCCAAAATAATTTCAACATGTTGAAAAATTTGCGCCAGTCACCTGTAGTCGCCCAAAAAAATCGTCAAAGTGATATAGGCCCATAATGTGGGACAGGCCCAAAAAATCGCCTAAGTGGGACAGGCCCATATTGGCACTTGCGTGCAGAAAGGCAATTTTTTGGGCGACTATAGGTGACTGCCACAACATTTTCAACATGTTGAAAATTTTTCGGCGACAGTGGCGACAATTTTTGCTGTCGTAGGTGTTGTCGTAGGTTGTCGCCAGGTGTCGTAGGTGAATTCCATTAAAATGTGTTCCTGGCGGGCGCTTAAAGAGTCGTCAAAGCGGGACAGGCCCATGATGAGAGTCTGGGAAATACCATGGCTGGAGATGATGTTGGAGGATTGTGTGACGCGAGACTTGTTGTGACTAATCGCGCTTGGCTTTCCTCAGATGTGGAGAGACGGATAGAGGCAACTCCACACATGACGAAGAAAATGATCCAACTGCTTCGAAACAAGAGCGAGTTCACCGTTATAGCAACTATCCAACAGAAGGTTTTAACCTCGGGAGTCATCTTGTCTATCCACCAGTCTGATCTCAGGTAAAGTATTGCGTACCGCATATGGGAAAAATATGAACTAATATTAACTGTGTGGTGGGAAGGAACTACAGCAAAAAAGCTGGAGTAACTCAGCATGTCAGGCAGCATCCCTTGAGAAAAGGAATAGGTGATGTTTTGGGTCGAGACCCTTCTTCAGACTGAGAGTCTCAACACTACCAGACATTTTTACATTTACACCAAGCCAATTCACCTGCTAACCTGGACGTCTTTGGAGTGTGGGAGGAAACCGAAGAGCCTGGAGAAAACCCACGCAGGCCACGGGGATGAACGTTCAAACTCCGTACCGACAGCACCTGTAGTTGGGATCGAACCCGGGTCACCGGCGCCTTGAGGCAGCAGCTCTCCCGCTGCGCCACCGTGACGCCCCATTTAGTTTATTGCCACCATTACGGAGGTACAAAGGCTGTTGTCGTGTGCTAACCCGTCAGTGGAAAGTCTAAACTCAACTATAATGTTGGGGTCAATAAGATGAATTCTTCATGGTGACATCAGAGGTGTATTTTGAGATGAGAGTCAGCCTGGCGAGTAGGGTAAATGAGGGACCAATTTTTTATGCAAGAGCTGATTATTATTCCCTAGTTGACCTAAGAGCGCTGGTCTGTAATTATCGCTAATTTTCCATTTTTTGCCTTTGTTATTCCTTGATGATGGCAAGAGATGAAATCATCCTTTATGTTTTGCCTTGCGCTGGATCTGCAGTGAACAATATATAATTATGCAATTAACTTGGAATCATAATCTCTTGTCATTTGAATGGAATCCTTCACAGAATTGCCCCCCTGTGCCTCGATAGAAGTAATAATCTGTTTGTTAACAAAACATTGCAGAATAGGTCGATGCGGCTAACGGAATCAAGGGATTTATGGGGGGGGGGGAAAAGCAGTACTTCCATAATATTATATTCATGTAACATTGCTTTTCTTAAGTGATAAGAGCAGAATTAGGCCATTCGGCCCATCGAGTCCACTCCGCCATTAAATCGTGGCTGATCGGTCCCTCCCTCTCAACCCCATTCTCCTGCCTTCTCCACATAAGCCCAGCACCCGTACTAGCCCACGCAGAAACACTCCTGCCGCAACGCCCTGCCGCCCTCAAGGATTGTTGGAATAGTAAAAGAATGTTCATATTTAGGGGCACAGCGCCAGAGACCCAGCGCCAATCCTGGCTACGGGCGCTGTCTGTACGGAGTTTGTACGTTCTCCCCGTGAGCTGCGTGGGTTTTCTCCGGTTTCCTCCCACGCTCCAAAGACGTGCGGGTTTGTAGGTTATTTGGCTTGGTAAAATTGTACATTGTCCCTCGTAGGCGGGGATCGCTGGTCGGTGCGCACTCGGTGGGCTGAATGGCCTGTTCCCGCGCTGTATCACTAAACTAAACAAAATAAATATCCTGTTAATAACTTTCCTTTTTAAATTGTACACCAATATACTTGATTAATAAAATGCATCTCTTGATGCTCCTGAACACATCATCAGTGATGTAACCTGGGGTCATTAGGTGTTTTAGGTCTCAGACACCCTCACCCAGGCGACCCAGCCGTGGTTGATCAGACCACGACTTGTGTTCAGGTGGCATTCGCTCCTCCCCGTGGACCTCCTCTCCTGATCCAGAGCCATCTCGAGGCCTTCTCCGCTGCATCTGTGGTGTTCTTGATGGCTCTTCTCCTCTCCATTCCGTTGATGCCCAGGTGCACTCAAGATTTTGTAGAGCGGTTGCTCTGCAAAACCTCTGCAGCCAACCTCGATGGGCACGCACCTTGCCTTCCAGCGCTGCTTACGGCAGTCTATGACCAGCTCTTCATACTTGGTCATCTTCCTCTCGTGTGCCTCCTCCAGACGGTCCTCCTACGGCACTGTCAGTCCCAACAAGACGATGAGAGTGTAGCTGGCTATTCCCGACACGTTCTAAGCAGAAATGTATGCTGAGCATAAAGACTTTAGACAACAGACAATAACGCAGGAGGAGGCCATTCGGCCCTTCGAGCCAGCACTGCCATTCAATGTGATCATTGCTGATCATGGAGTGAATATTCATTTTAATCTCAAAACCAGCTTCTGTTGCTTTAAGAGTTCTCATTTTGTCACTGCAACTGAATCTTAGCCTCCATTTCCAAGGGTGTTGGATACCACAAGTGGTGCAGCTGGTAGAGCTGCTGACTTGCATCCCCATCAGCCTAATCCTCTGATGAGGAGTTTGCATGTTCCATTCTGGATGTCCTCCAGAGCTTTGGTTTCCTGCCACATCCCAATGGCGTGTCGATTGGGTCGGTTATTGACAACTGTAGATAAACCCTAGCAAGTACAGGAAAGGGGAGGTGAATTATAAATGGGATTGGTGTGAATGCTTGGGATGATGGGCTGATGGGCCTGTATCTAACCCTTAATGAAAGGTTCAAATAGGAGCACCCTTGTTTACATTAATGGAAGCATAGCTCGTAATCACACCATCACACAAACCAACCTCCCTTCCACTGACTCCATCTACACCTCACGCTGCCTCAGCAAGGCCAGCAGCATCATTAAGGACCAGTCTCACCCCGGCCACTCCCTCTTCTCCTCTCCCATCGGGCAAAAGGTACAGAAGTGTGTAAACGCACACCTCCAGATTCAGAGACAGTTTCTTCCCAGCTGTTATCAGGCAACTGAACCATCCTACCACAACTAGAGAGCAGCCCTGAACTACTATCTACCTCATAGGGGACTCTCGGACTATCCTTGATCGGACTTTGCTGGCTTTACCTTGCACTGAATGTTATTCCCTTATCATGTATCTGTACACTGTAAATGGCTCGATTGTAATCCTGTATTGTCTTCCCGCTGACTGGTTCGCACGCAACAAAAGCTTTTCACTGTACCTCGGTACACGTGGCAGTAAACTAAACTGAAACTGTACTGAAATCTTAAAATACGAGGGTTGATTTTTGAAGGGAAAGAAAAGATTAGTTTCAATGTGGCACCCAATGATTTAATTAGCATCCGGAAGAGAATTTGATTCTTTGAATGCAGTTCGATATCAGAAATGCTTACTGATCACATTGATTGGTGGTGCTGGCATGAAGGGCCGAATGGCCTACTCCTGCACCTATTGTCGACTGCCTACTGACATTGTGAAGGTACTAGCGAATGTTTCTCTGTGGCGCAGCGGTAGAGTTGCTGCCTCACAGCGCCAGAGACCCGGGTTCGATCCTGACCACGGGTGCCGTCTGTACGGAGTTTGTACGTTCTCTTCATGACCTGCGTGGGTTTTCTCCGGGTGTTCGGGTTTTCTCACACACGCCAAAGAGGTACAGGTTCAAGGTTCAAGTTTCAAGGTTCGTTAAAGGGCCTGTCCCACTTGGCGAGTTTTTTCGGCGACTGTCGGCATCACTGACTGACGTATCAGGTCACCGAAAAATTTGCGTCGCGATGACGTATGACGCCCGGTGTCTCTTCAAGCGTCGCAACATTTTTTTTGTCGCCGCTGGATTTTGAAACGTTCAAAATCTTTCGGCGACCCTGATACGTCAGTCAATGACACCGGCAGTCGCTGAAAAAATCGGCAAGTGGGACAGGCCCTTTTATTGCCACATGTACCAAATAAGGTGCCGTGAAATTTGAGTTCCCATAGGGCCATACTAAGTGAAAAGCAAAAATACACACATCACACAAAATAAAATTTAACATAAACATCCACCACAGTGATTCCCCTCATTCCTCACTGTGATGGGAGGTAATAAAATCTTAGTTCTTCTTGGTCCTTGGTTTCCTGGTCCTCCAAAAATATTCCAAATGGAATTTAAACTGGAGGTGGTGGAGGGTGGACGTAAGCAAAAAAGGGTTATTGGGGGAAAAAAACAGCTACCTTTTCACGTCCAATCTTCCTCCTCTTTCTACGTTGATTGGCTTTAGTAACAAACTTGTAAATTTGTCCCTAGTGTGTGTAGGGTCGTGCTAGCGTACAGGAATCGCAGGTTGGCGCGGACTTGGAGGGCTGAAGGGCCTGTTTTCACGCTGTATCTCGAAACTAAACTAAAAAATTCAGGTCCTTGACTCCTGGCAACAACCTCAGATATCTCTGCACCTTGCTCAAGTAATTATGGGCCTGTCCCACTTGGGCGACTCTTTAGGCGACTGCAGGAGATTATGCGGTCTCCACAAGGTCACCACATGTTCGCGGGCGGTTGCCGGGGAGTCGCCTTCATGGTCGTGAGGAGTTCCCGCATCCTGGGAACTAGTCGCGGCCTCATTATGGTCGCCGCAAATTTTTCAACATGTTGAAGAATTAGTGGCGCCTAGAATGAAGCCGCCATGGAGCGTAGCGAGAATTCTCGTGCCGTAGGTGGGTCGCCAGGAGGTCCTAGTGGGTTGCCAGGGGGGTCAAAGGTTCTCGGAGGTTCTCGTAGGTTCTCGTAGGTTGTAGCCGGTGCTAATCAGTGAATTTCATTGGCTCATTCGGAAAAATAAGTGTGTGGGTGTGTGTGTGCGTGCGTGTGTGTGTGTGTGTGTGTGTGTGCGTGTGTGTGCGTGTGCGTGTGTGTGCGTGCGTGCGTGCGTGTGTGCGTGCGTGTGTGTGTGTGTGTGTGTGCGTGCGTGCGTGTGTGCGTGCGTGTGTGTGTGTGTGTGTGTGTGTGTGTGTGCGTGTGTGTGCGTGCGTGTGCGTGTGTGTGTGTGTGTGTGTGTGTGTGTGTGTGTGTGTGTGTGTGTGTGTGTGTTCTACTCTGACAGTCGCCGTTCCAGTTGCCGGTTTTTCAGGCGACTGCCGGCAACTTGACAGTCACCGGCAGTCCGCTGAAAAATCGCCGATGTGTGACAGGCACATGGCATAGATCTAGCATGGACAAGTTGGGCTGAAGGGAATCTTTAAATGCTGTATGACTCTGTGACTCCACAGGGAATTTGACACTGTTGCTCGGAATGAACATATTGCATGAAATAATTTGCTTTTAAAGGAAAACTACAAAGAATTTTAATATTTATTAAATTTGATATTCAAAATTCATCACCATGCTTGAACTTTCTACTCGTGGGATCTGTGCCAGATGCTAGATTTTTAATTACATCAATAAATTATCTTCTAATTATGATTTACTCGTGTACAGTTTCAGACGCAGCAAGGATTAGGCCTTCTTGCCAAACTTGACGTTGCATTGTATGTATCTTGTCAGCTGATACTGCCGAGGAGACAGGAATAAATGAGAAGCTTGCAAATCCTTTAGACTTTATCAGAGGAAATAATGCCAGATAATAGTTTGTCAGTGCTGAAAGGAAATGGTTGATCTCCTAATGAAAAGAACAAGATGAATATCAGGCATCAAGATATCTCTGGTTCCGAGATGATGTTAAGCTGCAAAGGGTGCAGAAAAGATTTAACGAGGATCTTGCCTGTGCTACACACCCTGTGCTATATATCAGACATGATTGAATGGCAGAGTAGGCTAAATGGGCCGAATGGCCTAATTCTGCCCCTAGAACCTATGAAAGGTTGAGCAGGCTAGTGCTTTATTCCCGAGAATGCAGAGGGATGAGGGGGTGATCATATAGAGGTGTACAAGAGCATGAGAGGAATAGATTGGGTGAATGCACAGTCTTTCACTCAGAGTATCGGGAAGTGAGAACCAGAGTACTTAGGATTAAGGTGAGAGAGGAGGAAGATGTAATAGGAACCTGAGGGGCAATCTTTTTACTCAAAGGGTGTTGGTTGTATGGAACAAGCTGCCAGAGGAGGTAGTTGAGGCAAGGACTATTGCAATGTTTAAGAAACAGTTAGATAGGTACATGGATACGATGGGTTTAGAGGAATACGGGCCAAAGAGACAATAGGTGCAGGAGTAGGCCATTCGGCCCTTTGAGCAGTTGTATAGGGCTCTGGTGAGACCACATCTGGAGTATTGTGTCCAGTTTTGGTCTCCTAATTTGAGGAAGGACATCCTTGTGATTGAGGCAGTGCAGCGTAGGTTCACGAGATTGATCCCTGGGATGGCGGGACTTGTCATACGAGGAATGATTGAAAAGTCTAGGCTTGTATTCACTGGAAGTTAGAAGGATGAGGGGGGATCTTATAGAAACATATAAAATTATAAAAGGACTGGACAAGCTAGATGCAGGAAAAATGTTCCCAATGTTGGGCGAGTCCAGAACCGGGGGCCACAGTCTTAGAATAAAGGGGAAACCATTTAAGACTGAGGTGGAAAAAACATTTTCACCCAGAGAGTTGTGAATTTGTGGAATTCCCTGCCACAGAGGGCAGTGGAGGCCAAGTCACTGGATGGATTTAAGAGAGAGTTAGATAGAGCTCTAGGGGCTAGTGGAATCAAGGGATATGGGGAGAAGGCAGGCACGGGTTATTGATTGGGGACGATCAGCCATGATCACAATGAATGGCGGTGCTGGCTCGAAGGGCCGAACGGCCTCCTCCTGCACCTATTTTCTATGTTTCTATGTTTCTATGAGCCAGCACCGCCATTCAATATGATCAGGGCTGATCATCAACTCTCAGTACCCCGTTCCTGCCTTCTCGCCATATCCCCTGACTCTTTAAGAGCTCTCTCTAACTCTCTCTTGGAAGCGTGCAGAGAATTGGCCTCCACTGCAGCAGGTGGGACGAGTGTAGATGGGGCATGTTGGTCGGTGTGGGCAAGTTGGGCCGAAGGGGCCTGTTTCCTCGTTTGTATGACTCTATGACTCTATGACTATGCCACAATATAACCCACTTGGTTCCCTATCCATTCAGCTAATCACATTGTGGTATGTTGCTCCCACACAAAAGATACCAACCCAGGACAAGATTACCCAGCATCTTCTTGCGAGGTAGTGTCGACTCCATTCCAATGGCAAATGTCTCGCTCTTAAGGCTGAGTAGCAGCAGACAAGGAATGCAAGGAAGACCATGACACCTGTAGTCTGACCTTCCTATCAGCCACACTCTGTGGTGTCTGTTAAGAGATTTATGGCTCGACGATTGCGATCTCCAGTCAGTGCCATCAGTGAGGAAACCCTATCTGATCTCGGAAGAGATTGTTATCAGCCAGGAAGGATGGATCACAGTGCAGCTATATCAGTGGAAGGGGAGGGGGAGGGGGAGATAGGGTGGCTCAGTTGCTTGTAGGAGTTTGTACGTTCTCCCCGTGACCTGCGTGGGTTTTCTCCGGGATCTCCCCCTTCCTCCCACACCCCAAAGACATACAGATTTGTGGGCTACTTAGCTTGATACCATTGTGTGTGAAGGATAGTGTTAGTGCGCAGGGATCGATCGCTGGTTGGTGCGGACTGGGTGGGCCGAAGGGCCTGTTTGCCAGCTGTATCTCTAAACTAGTCTCTCATATCCTAACGACTGGATTTGAGCTCTGTCCATTGAATATGATGTCATTGCCCATTCGGTATAAGTCTATTGTTCTTGACATGAATTAAAAGAGTTTAATGATTAGTGTTTTCTGAGTCATTCGTAACTGTCACTGTATGTCATGTTGTTACTTGTGGGTGGAGCACCAAGGCAAATTCCTTGTATGTGAATAGTTGGCCGATAAACTTACTTCCTTAATTACTTACTTACAATGCAGCTCCACTGGACTTTGGTTAGACTGCAGTTAGAGTATTGGATAGAGTTCTGGTCAAGCTATTGCAGGAAAGATGTGGACATATCCTGAGTTGCCGCCTGTCCCGCTGAGTTACTCCAGCGTCAAGTGTCTACAATCACAACCATCTTTGCTTAAGGCAGGCGTGATTCATGGAGAGTTTTCACTTTGATCCCAATTGACTTCAGTTCGATGTATTTTACTGGTGTTCGATTAGTTGCTGCTTTAGGGGGCAAGGGCCGGTGCTTCACACCACACCTCTGGAATCGATAGCTCATGCAAGTGGAGTTGGATCAGGGTTGTGATTAATATCGAGCTGAGTGGTCTTGGCAGCACTTCAAACAATCGTCAATGGGCAGGTTGTCGGTGATTAAGTATCATTTCATTATACTTCTGACAGCCGTTTCCATCACGGTGCTGATGATCAGGAGAAGCTGATGGAGGAAGATTGAATTCTCCAATATTAGGTAACCTCCAGCACATCCCCTTTTTGCAGATAGATAGATAGATAGATAGATAGATAGATATATAGATAGATAGATAGATAGATAGATAGATAGATAGATAGATAGATAGATAGATAGATAGATGATAGATAGATAGATAGATAGATAGATAGATAGATAGATAGATAGATAGATAGATAGATAGATAGATAGATAGATAGATAGATAGATAGATAGATAGATAGATAGATAGATAGATAGAAAGATAGACAGATAGATAGATAGATAGATAGATAGATAGATAGATAGATAGATAGATAGATAGATAGATAGATAGATAGATAGATAGATAGATAATAGATAGAGAGAGAGATAGATATGTAGAGATAAATAGATAGATAGATAGATAGATAGATAGATAGATAGATAGATAGATAGATAGATAGATAGATAGATAGACAGATAGATAGATAGATAGATAGATAGATAGATAGATAGATAGATAGATAGATATACAGAGAGAGAGAGATATAGATATATAGATATAGATATCTATATATAGATATAGATATCTATATATATATGTCCCAGTATACGCTGGAATTTAGAAGGATGAGAGGGGATCTTATTGAAACATATAAGATTATTAAAGGTTTGGACATGCTAGAGGCAGGAAACATGTTCCTGATGTTGGGGGAGTCCAGAACCAGGGGCCACAGTTTAAGAATAAGGAATATGCCATGTAGAATGGAGATGAGGAAACACTTTTTCTCACTGAGTGTTGTGAGTGTGTGGAATTACCTGCCTCAGGGAGTGGTGGAGGCCGCTTCTCTGGATACTTTCAAGATAGGGCTCTTAAAAATAGCGGAGTCAGGGGATATGGGGAGAAGGCAGGAACGGGGTACTGATTGGGGATGATCAGCCATGATCACAGTGAATGGTGGTGCTGGCTTGAAGGGCCGAATGGTCTACTCCTGCACCTATTGTCTATTATAAAATAGCAAAACGACAAAACAAATGCCCCCAAGCTTATTTGGAGGTTGTCGTGCTTGGTATCTTGATGGCTGTGGGGAAGAAGCTGTTCCTGAACCTGGAAGTTAAGGTTTCAGGCTCCTGTACCTTCTTCCCGATGGCAAGGGTGAACTGAGGCAGATCAGCCAGCAGTATTGTGGCGGGGCAGCTTTGAGGCGCGGAGTGGCTTACTCCAGTCCTCTGACGTGCTTGCCTTCTTATGCCCCTGTCCCACTTCGGAAACCTGAACGGAAACCTCTGGAGACTTTGCGCCCCACCCAAGGTTTCCGTGCGGTTCCCGGAGGTATTTGTCAGTCTCCCTAATGGTCGAAAGTGGTTTCCGTTTTAAAAATCGGTCATTTTTTAGTCGAAGCCGGTTGCAATGCTAGGACAAAAAGCTCCGGGAACGGCACGGAAACCTTGGGTGGGGCGGAAAGTCTCCAGAGGTTTCCGTTCAAGTTTCCTAAGTGGGACAGGGGCATTAAGAGGCAGCGTAGTCCGCGTGCATTGATGGATTCCTGGTGCATAAACAAATCATGTTGCCTGCAGCTGGAGAACGCCTTCTATTTTCTCTCCTCATGTGAAATGTACCTGTGTTCATTAGACAGAGAGGGGGAATGGGAATCTCAGGACTCCTTTGAGCACGATTGATGAATATTGCTGATGGTATTGCTAGATTCCTGGCTGGTTGACCGTTGAGATAAATGAGAACCCAATTAGGTTCAGCTTCTTAGACAAGTGTCCCGCTTCCCACAGCAGAGAAAACACAAACACCCAGCAGTCGGTAGTTACATATGTTATTATTTTCATAAACCATGGCAATTCTTTTATTGATTTAGATTGTGTTAGAAAATGAGCTGCCATTATCCAGCAGCATTGTGAATGGTGGAACTCATCAGCCTTTTATAATCAAAGAGAGTCTGTTCGATTCGTCTCGGTTTGTCGGTTTTGAACGCTTTAATTGAACATTAGCCCGTTTCCCCTCGCATTCAAGTCTGTCGTTCAGGTGACGGTGATTGCGTTAACAAGATGACAATGGTGGCGGGTGAACCAGCGGTCGAGTTGCTGCCTTGCAGCACCGGAGACCCGGGTTCGATCCCGACCACGGGTGCTGTCTGTACGGAGTTTGTACGTTCTCCCCGTGACCTGCGTGGGATTTCTCTGAGATCTTCTGTTTCCTCCCACGCTCCAAAGACGTACAGGTTGTAGGTTGATTGGCTTGGTTATAAATGTAACATTGTCCCCAATGTGTGTAGGATAGCGTTAAGGGCCGGCACCCGTCATAGGTCGCTGAAAATTCTCAACATGTTGAAAATCCAGCGGCGACCAGAAAGATGCTACGACTCTTTGGGCGACTGAGGAGACGACTCACGACCATACAGGCGACATGTCGCGGGGTGAATAGTCGCCCAAAGAGTCACACCTTGTTCTGGTCGTCGCTGGATTTTCAACATGTTGAAAATTTTCGACAACCTGCTGCAACTATGACGGGTGCCGGCAAGTTGCTGAAAAAATTTGCATAAGTGGGACAGGCCCTTTAGTGCGCGGGGATCGCTGGTCGGCGCGGACTCGGTGGGACAAAGAGCCTGTTTCCGCGCTGAATCGCTAAACTAAACTGCTGGAGTAAATCAGCAGGTCAGACTGCATCTCTGGAGAAAAGGAATAGGTGACATTTCAGGTCAAGACCCTTCTTCAGACTGAGAGTCAAGGGAGCGGGAAACTAGAGATATACAAGGCAAATAGACCAAAGATATACAGAAAGCAACGTTCAAGTCCACAATGGGCTCCACCTTTCCTGTTCTCCAGAGAGGCCGCCTGAACCACTGAGTTACTCCAGCGTTTACGTTTAGTTTGCACACTCGGGACAACTTACATTTATACCAAACCAATTCACCGACAAACCTGTACATCTTTGGGGTGTGGGAGGAAAATGGAGATCTTGGAGAAAACCCACGCGGGTCACGGGGAGAACGTACAAACTCTGCACAGACAGCGCCCGTAGGCAGGATCAACCCCAGCTCTCTGGCGCTGTTTGTGTCTATCTTCGGGGTTAACCAGTATCTGCAGTTCCTTCCGACACATAGTGAGTATTTGCTGGTATAAAGTAGAAGCTGGATTCATTCTCAAGAGTTTTATCCATGATTAGCTTGTCGACAAGAGCGAAAGTAACTTCCACACTCGTTACCAAAGGCGTTAAAACGTGAAGTGCGATTGGCAGTGACTCGTGCAGAGCTGTGCATTTCATGCAACGTGTTTATAAATCCAAATACGCTCTGAACTACATAGACTTAGCGGCATCAGTTTTGTCTTTTTGCACTATTGATCGTTTTTATATGTGTGTGTGTGTATATAGAAATGTGTGTATGTGTGTGTATATATGTGTGTATGTATATATACGTGTATATGTATTTGTGTATCTGTGTGTGTCTGTATCTATGTCTATGTACCTGTGTGTGTGTGTGTGTGTATATATATATATGTGTGTGTGTGTGTGTGTGTGTGTGTGTGTGTGCGCGTGCGTGCGTACATGTGTGGGTATATACGTGTGCGTGGGTATATACGTGTGTGTGTGTGTGTGTGTGTGTGTGTGTGTGTGTGTGTGTGTGTGTGTGTGTGTATGCGTGTGTGTATGTGTGTGTATACATGTGTGTATGTGTGTATGTGTGTGTATATATGTGTGTGTGTGTATATGTGTGTGTGTGTGTGTGTGTGTGTGTGTGTGTGCGTGCGTACATGTGTGGGTATATACGTGTGCGTGGGTATATAGTGTGTGTGTGTGTCTGTGTGTGTATCTGTGTATGTGTGTGTGTATATGTGTGTGTGTATATGTGTATGTGTGTGTATATATGTGTGTGTGTGTATATATGTGTGTGTGTGTGTGTGTGTGTGTGTATATATGTGTGTTTGTAGACAAAAAATGCTGGAGTAATTCAGCAGGTGAGGCAGCATTTCTGGAGAAAAGGAATGGGCGACATTTCAGGTCGAGACCCTTCTTCAAACTGATGTCAGGGGAGGGGGCGGGAGTGTGTGTGTGTGTGTGTGTGTGTGTGTGTGTGTGTCTGTGTGTGTGTGTGTGTGTGTGTGTGTGTGTGTGTGTGTGTGTGTGTGTGTGTGTGTGTGTGTGTGTGTGTGTGTGTCTGTGTGTGTGTGTGTGTGTGTGTGTGTGTGTGTGTGTGTGTCTGTGTGTGTGTGTGTGTGTGTGTGTGTGTGTGTGTGTGTGTGTGTGTGTGTGTGTGTGTGTGTGTGTGTGTGTGTGTGCATATACACACACCAAAGATTTTCTCGATTATGATATTGTTCACAGTGTACTATGTTTGCACATTCTGTTGTGCTGCTGCAAGTAAGAATGTCATTGTTTTATCTGGAACACGTGACAATAAAACATTCTTGCCGCTTGCCTCTCGCGGCATCCCGTCAGGAATGGTATTTGTTACCAAGAACCTAAGGCGGTGACGCCAGCCAAACATTTCGGGCCCCGGATTATTATCAGGAGGATTGACTGAAGCTCGGTGCAGACAACGCCAAAACTCTCGACTTGTGAAGTCGCCTCTGTGGGGAAGGTCTAAATAAAGGAAAAAAACAAACTTTGTCCTGTTTACGAATTAAGTGTTTGGAGTGGAAATATTCCTTGCGTTGCACGTTGCAGTGGGGTGCTAGAGATTTCTAGATGGGCGTCTCTGTATCTGAATCTCTAGAGTGAGAGGGTGGTGAACCTGTGGAATTCATGGCCACAGAAGGCTGTGGAGGTCAAGTCGGTGGATATCATTAATGCAGAGATTGATAGTTTCTTGATTAGTACGGATGCCAGTGGTTATGGGGGAGAAGGCAGGAGAATGGGGTTAGGAGAGACAGATAGATCATCCATGATTGAAATGGCGGAGTAGACTTAATGGGCCGAATGGCCTAATTTTTGCCCCATCACTTATGAACGTGCGTATAGATAATACACTGGTTAACATTTGTGTATGTGCCACGTGGAGTGCTTAGGCTGCAGGCTGTGTCTGTAGACAGTTACAGTGTAGTCCACCACTTAAATTCCCAATGCTCCTTCCCGTGATAACTGATGACCCAATAGATATCTATATTTTATTCTCAGCCTCTGCTTCACATTATCTTTGCCCTACTTTCCTCTGTTGAATTATTGAGTTTGCTTTCATTTTCAGCTGTCAATTTTAAATTATTTGCAGCGTTCTCTGTGTAAAAGTTTCATCATTTAAAAAAAAATCTCTCTCACGTGGAAAATGGTCTAGATTTTTTTTTTTGTGTGTGTCTCTGTCTAACCTGAATCTTTTCTCTCGCTGAGTGCTTTGCTCGGCGGTTAGATTCCGGTGAAGCCGAACCGTATCACGCCACTCCTTCGAGCATCGCTGCACAGTTCAAATATAGAAGGGTGCAATCGGTCGACAATCTGGAGGAAATATATCTGGCACAAAATGGGAGGAAGAGTCATAGAAACATAGAAACATAGACAATAGGTGCAGGGGAGGCCATTCGGCCCTCCGAGCCAGCACCGCCATTCATTGGGATCATGGCTGATCGTCTCCAATCAATAACCCGTGCCTGCCTTCTCCCCATATCCCTTGATTCCACTAGCCCCTAGAGCTCTACCTAACTCTCTCTCAAATCCATCCAGTGACTTGGCCTCCACTGCCCTCTGTGGCAGGGAATTCCACAAATTCACAACTCTCTGGCTGAAAAGGTTTTTTCTCACCTCAGTCCTAAATGGCCTCCCCTGGACTCGCCCAACATTGGGAACATTTTTCCTGCATCTAGCCTGTCCAGTCGAGAGTGTTTTACTGTCATATGTCCCGAAATGGAACAATGAAGTTCGTTCTCGCAGCAGCATCACAGATGTGTAAATATGCGCAGGAAGGAACTGCAGATGCTGGTTTAAATCGAAGATAGACACAAAATGCTGGAGTAACTCAGCGGTTCAGGCAGCATCTCTGGAGAGAAGGAATGGGTGATGTTTTGGGTCAAAACCCTTCTTCAGTTTGAACGTTACCCATTCCTTCTCTCTAGACAGGTAAAGATAGTGCTCTGTAAAACCCATTCAGTATATACAAAAGGTACAGGCAAATTCATTTATGTTTAAGAAAGAACTGCAGATGCTGGAAAAATCGAAGGTAGACAAAAATGCCGGAGAAACTCAGCGGGTGAGGCAGCATCTATGGAGCGAAGGAATAGGTGACGTTTCGGGTCGAGACACTTCTTCAGACATTTCTGGAGAGAAGGAATGGGTGACGTTTTGGGTCGAGACCATTTTTTAGGTTAGTTTATTGTCACGTGTAACGAGGTACAGTGAAAAGCGTTTGTTGCGTGCTATCCAGTCAGCGGAAAGACAATACATGGTTACAATCGAGCCATTTACAAGTGTACAGATGCATGATAAGGGAATAACGTCTCGTGCAAAGCCAGCAAAGTCCGATCAAGGATAGTCCGAGTGTGTAAGAAAGAACTGCAGGATGCTGGAAAAATCAAAGGTAGGCGAAAATGCTGGAGAAACTCAGCGGGTGAGGCAGCATCCATGGAGAGAAGGAGTAGGTCACATTTCACGTTGAGACACTTCTTCAGATTGAGGGTCACCAATGAGGTAGATAGTAGTTTAGCATTGCTCTCAGGTTGTGGTAGGCAGGCAATAATTGTGCAAAAGTAAAAAAAAATGCCCTCAAGACTATTTGGTGTTGTGTTTAATAGGCTGGTTGTCGGGAAGAAGCTGCTCCTGAACCTGGACGTTACAGTTTTCAGGCTCCTGTACCTTCTTCTCTCCCGATGGCAGGGGTGAAATGAGAGCGGTGCCAGGGTGGTGTGGGTCTCTGATGACGCTGGCTGACGTTTTGAGGCAGCGACTCCTGTAGATCCCTTCGGTGGAGGGGAGGTCAGGAGCCGTGATGGATCGGCCTGTGTTCTCCGTTATTTGCAGTCTTCTTCGTTCCTGTGTGGTCGAGTTGCCGAGCCAGGCCGTGATGTGACCCGTCAGTATGCTCCCTACTGTTGAGGTTCAAGAGAGCGTTTGGTGAAATACCGAATCTCCTCAACCTTCCAAGGACATAGAGGTGTTGATGTGCTTTCGCTATCAGCGCACTGGGTCCAGGACAGATCTTCAGAGATGTGCGCGCGCAGGACAATGACGTTTTTGACCCTCTCCTCGTCAACATGGGCAGGTTTGTGGGTCTTTGTCCTGCTTCGTCAGCTCCTTGGTCCTAGTGAAGTTTGAGAGTCAAAGTCAAGCAAAGAATAAATGCCTGAGCGCAATAAAAAGAAAGAAGGAAGCTAGCCTGGGGCATTCAAACATGAAAGACGGAGCAGAGAGACAGAGGGCAGCAAAGATGCAGCTCAGCCGAACATGATGGCTATGCTAGAAACACGGAACTGCAGATGCCGGTTAGTACACAAAAAAAACTCAAAGTCATAAGGTCATAAGGAATAGGAGTAGAATTAGGCCATCAGGTCTACTCCTCCATTCAATCATGCCTGATCTATCTCTCCCTCCGAACCCCATTCTCCTGCCTTCTCCCCATAACCTCAGACACCCCGCACTAATCAAGAATCTACCTATCCCTGCCTCAGAAATATCCACTGACTTGGCCTCCACAGCCTTCTGTGGCAAAGATCTCCACAGATTCGCCACAAAGTGCTGGAGTAATTCAGCAGGTCAGGCAGCATCTCTGGACGAGATGAATCGGCATGGCGGCGTAGCGGTGGAGCTGCTGCCTTGCCGCGGAGGGAGGAAGGCGGAGGGATGGAGTTTGAGAAGGAAAAATAGATCAGCCATGATCAAATGGAGGAGCAGACTCGATGGGCTGAATGGCCTAATTCTGCTCCCGTGTCTTATGATATTCTGAACCATATCAGCCTTAGCTTTCACATCGAATGGTGACACTAATTAATTTATCGATACCTTTGTGGCTCTAATTGCAGCTGGATTCAAAGAGGTTGTTTCCATTTCCTGGATACGAGCTCTTTGAATCCAGCTGCAATTAGAGCCACAAAGGTATCGATAAATTAATTAGTGTCACCGTTCAATGTGAAAGCTAAGGCTGATATGGTTCAGAATATCATAAGACATGGGTCTCGACCCGATACGTCGCCTATCTCCTTCGCTCCTTAGATGCTGCTGCACCCGCTGAGTTTCTCCAGCCTTTTGTGTACCCTCCTCCCATATGAGAGTTACTTTAAACCATGAAAACACCAAAAACAAAATAAAAATGATACGGAAAGTTTTCTTTGGAATACAATATGTACTTCTGCCGTCGTACTGCATATTAAAAATACGTCCAGGGAGATGATTTCTCTGCCTCTGTCTGAGGATAATCTTGCATCTTGTCACCAGTTGTAAGCAGGAATTCAGTGTGATTGAAAGGACTTGAAAAATGAATGAATGAATGAATAGGTTTATTGGCCAAGTATTCACAAACAAGGAATTTGCCTTGGTGCTCCGCCCGCAGTGACAAAATGACATACAGTGACAGTTGGGAATGACACATAAAACATTAAACATTAATAATAAAACATTATTGATTAAACATGTGAATTCAATAAAATACCAGAGCAAAAGGAGGCTACAGATTTTTGGTTATTGAGTAGAGCTACTACTCGTGGAGAAAAGCTGTTTTTATGTCTGGCTGTGGCAGCTTTGACAGTCCGGAGTCGCCTTCCAGAGGGAAGTGATTCAAAGAGTTTGTGGCCAGGGTGAGGAATAAGTGCAGTGGTTTTATTCTCTTTAGGAAAGAAAGCTCAGTGGTCAGAAATTTCTTAAAGAACAATCTGCTTTTAGCTCCTCGTATTCCGCTTGGGTAGCTTACAACCCAACGGCATGAATATTGAATTCTCCAATTTTAGGTCACTCTCATCTCACTGAAACGCTTCCTTCCTTCTCCTGTGCCCCACCTGGACACCTACCTATTTTCCCTTTCAATCCCCCCTCCCCTCCTCCCTCTCCTCCCCCCCTCTCCTCCCCACTACTTTGCTCTTTCTGGCTTTACAATCCGCAACTGTTCAAACCGGTCTCACACCTTCTGTTCTTATCTCTGGCCTTTGTGGCAACCATCTGCCTATCAAAGCCCCTCCTCGCCAGTGTCGACCTATTGCCTGCCGCGCATTGTCCTGCTGCTCCCCTGTTTCCCGTTCCCCACTACAATCCCTCTGAAGATAAGACTTTGCCTTCCATCACAGTGAGGAGGAGATTCGCTGGGATGGATGTTTGCCTTGTGTCTTGTTTCTTTTCTTGTTTGTATGACTGCAGAAACTAAATCTCAATGAGGTTCAAATGACAATAAACGATATTGTATTGTATAGTAAGAAGAGTCAAGAGTTAACAAGAATGATCCCAGGAATGAGTGGGTTAACCTATGATGAGCGTTTGACACACTGGGCCTGTACTTGCTGGAGTTTAGAAGGTTGAGGGGGGACCTCATTGAAACTTACAGAATAGTGAAAGGCCTGGATAGAGTGGATGTGGAGAGGATGTTTCCACTAGTGGGAGAGTCTAGGACCAGAGGTCGTAGCCTCAGAATTAAAGGACGTTCTTTTAGGAAGGAGACGAGGAGAAATTTCTTTAGTCAGAGGGTGGTGAACCTGTGGAATTCTTTGCCACAGAAGGCTGTGGAGGCCAAGTCAGTGGATAATTTAAAGGCGGAGATAGATAGATTCTTGATTAGTACGGGTTTCTGAGGTAATGGGGAGAAGGCAGGAGAATGGAGTTAGGAGGGAGAGATAGATCAGCCATGATTGAATGGCGGAGTAGACTTGATGGGCCGAATGGCCTAATTCTGCTCCTATCCATTATGACCATATGAATCAAGAGTGTTTTAATGTCATGTGTCAGATAGAACAGTGGAACTCTTACTCGCTGCAGCACCACAGAATATGTAAACATACTACACCGTAAACAATATAATAAACACGAGAAAAAAAAAGTTGTGTGTGTATATTCATAGATATCCACATTGACGTGTGTGTATATACATACATCTCTGGAATGCCAGAGACAGTATCTCTGGAGAATAGTCACTGCTAAACTAAATAGAGTGTCAGAAAGTATATGTATATACACATATGTGTGTGTGTATGTACTGTATAAACTGTACATACCTCCATACATGTACACATTTACACAAGCAAGGTCTTGGCCCAGAATGTCCCCATCCATGTTCTCCTTAGATGCTGCCTGACCCGCTGAGTTACCCGCATCATCGCTGGTCGGCGCGGACCCGGTGGGCCGAAGGGCCTGTTTCCGCGCTGTATATCTAACCTTTACACCTGCATCTGCAGTTCTTTGTTCCGACAAGCTGCTATAGTTGGTAACTTGGTGTGTGCCTTGTTTAGTGTATTAGTGTTTTAATAAATACACTATGGATGTGATGCTTTAATGTTTACACTGGATGCCGCTGTTAAATGGCGTTGCCCTTGTTGCACACATTGCAGGTATTTTGAACTGGAGAGCAGCGGCCAAAGAGATGAGATAAGATATCACTACAGTTTCAACGGGAGATCCCGGACTGAGGTGTTTCCGTATCGACTGGCCGACGGTCTGTGGCATCGCATCGCGCTCTCCGTCAGCGCCTCTCGTCTCTTGCTTCATGTGGATTGTAACAGGTAAGATCTACGTCATGGCATCTGCAGTAAGAGGCGCATAATTTGCACGGTGCTAGGAATTTGACCTGGCGCTAAACTAAATCTATTTCTTGCCTATGGCGCGCACAGCCTAAAGTTGTAGGCCAAGGGTAGACAACCAGGCCAGGACAGCATCAGTTACTGAGTGGATGGCTTTGATGCCCCCAGGGACAAGCCCCAGTGGGCAGTCATTCACATGTTCCCGATGTTGGCTGAGTCCAGAACCAGGGGCCACTGTTTAAAGCCCCTGTCCCACTGTACAAGGCAATTCAAGAGTTCTCCCGCGTTTTCCCGATTCAAACTCGGAGAATGTCCGTAGCGGGTCCGTAGGAGTTCGTGGATGTCTCGTAACGGCTCGTACGAGTAAAAGGAAACAATTTTTTTCATCACGACTTTTTTTTACTCGTGGACATTTTTTACATGGATGGAAAAATGTCACGAGTTTACCGGATGTCCCGAGTACCTACCGTTAGCATTACGAGCCGCTACGGGACATCCACGAACTCCTACGGACCCGCTACGGACATTTTCCCAGTTCGAATCAGGGGAAAACTCGGGAGAACTCTTGAATTACCTCGCACAGTGGGACAGTGGCTTAAGAATAAGGAGTAAGCCATTTAGAACGGAGTCGAGGAAACACTTTTTCACACAGAGAGTTGTGAGTCTGTGGAATTCTCTGCCTCAGAGGCCAGTTCTCTGGATACTTTCAAGAGAGAGCTAGATAGGACTCTTAAAGATAGCGGAGTCAGGGGATATGGGGAGAAGTCAGGAACGGGGTACTGATTGTGGATGATCAGCCATGATCACATTGAATGGCGGTGCTGGCTCGAAGGGCCGAATGGCCTACTCCTGCACCTATTTTCTATTGTGTGGGATGGTCTGGTCTTGATGTCTGCAGTCACAAGCAGGGCTGTCTGTCATCCCCCACCGATGCAGGTGACGGGCTGTTCTTGCATGGAGGGTGCGGAGTCTGTTCAGGGTCGGCCGTTGCTTGCGATGGAGGTCAAAACCCGGTGGTTTCACTGTGTGGGGTCTGTGATGACCTCTCCCTGGTTGGTGTTGGCATCTTTGCAGACTCTGCGCCACTCAGTCTTGGAGTCAATGTCTTCCAGGGATTTGACGGAAGACCAGAAGGGTTTGCGGGACGTCAGGCGCATGTTGGGCAGATTGTTCATGTCAGCACGGATGGGAAGGTCAGGGTTAGCCTCGATGGTGCACCAATCTTTCAACATCCTCTCCCTTCTGCGTATGCTGGTAGGGGCGATATGAGAGAGGACAGGGAGCCACTGCAAAGGTGATTGACTTAAGTGTCCCCGTGATGACCCGCATTGCAGAGTTAAGGACAGTAGCTAAACTAAAACCGGAGTAACTCAGCGGGTCAGGCAGCATCTCTGGATAAACGTTTGCAAATACACAGGACTCTGTGTAACACTGTAACACAGGTAACACTGCTAAACTAAACAGAATGTCAATAGAGAGGTCATTCTAAACTCCCCCCAATTTTGTTTAAGAAGGAACTGCAGATGCTGGAAAATCAAAGGTCGACAAAAATGCTGGCGAAACTCAGCAGGTGCAGCAGCATCTATGGAAATATGGAAATAGCATCATCTAAGGAAATAGGCAACGTTTCGGGCCGAAACCTAAGGGTTTCGGCCCGAAACGTTGCCTATTTCCTTCGCTCTATAGATGCTGCCACACCCGCTGAGTTTCTCCAGCACTTTTGTCTACCTTCGATTTTCCAGCATCTGCAGTTCCTTCTTAAACATTTGCTCCATAGATGCTGCCGCACCCGCTGAGTTTCTCCAGCACTTTTGTCTACCCCCAATTTTGTTACTTGAGTTTAGTTTAGAGAAACGGCGTGGAAAAGGGTCCTTCCACCCACTGGGTCCGCGTCGACCAACGATCCCCGTACACTAGCACTATCCTTCACACTAGGAACAACTCAAAGAAGCCAATCGACCTGCAAACCTGCACGTCCCGGGTGCGTGGAAGGAAACCACAGCACCCGGAGAAGATACACTATAAAGGTAGCACAGAAGTTTAGAAATACAGCGCGGAAATGAGCCCTTCGACCCACCGAGTCTGCGCCGACCAGCGATCCCAATACTCTAGCACTGTCCTACACACACACACACACACACACACACGCACGCACGCACGCACGCACGCACGCACGCACACACACACACACACGCACACGCACACACACACGCACACACACACACACACACACACTAGAGACAATTTACAATTTTTACCAAAGACAATTAGCTTACAAACCTGCACGTCTTTGGAGTGTGGGAGGAAACCAGAGCACCCGGAGAAAACCCACGCTGTCACTGGGAGAATGTACATTACAAACTCTAAGGACAGCGCCCGTAGTCAGGACCGAACCCGGGACCCTGGCGCGGTAAGGCAGCAACTCTACCGATGCACCACCTGCATTGAATATTATAGACAGTAGGTGCAGGAGTAGGCCATTCGGCCCTTCGAGCCAGCACAGCCATTCAATGTGATCATGGCTGATCATCCCCCGTTCCTGCCTTCTCCCCATATCCCCTGACTCTGCTATCTTTAAGAGCTTAATCTAGCTCTCTCTTGAAAGTATCCAGAGAACCGGCCTCCACCGCCCTCTGAGGCAGAGAATTCCGCAGACTCGCAACTCTCTGTGAGAAAAAGTGTTTCCTCGTCTCCGTTCTAAATGGCTTACCCCTTATTCTTAAACTGTGGCCCCTGGTTCTGGACTCCCCCAACATCGGGAACATGTTTCCTGCCTCTAGCGGGTCCAAACCCTTAAAAATCTTATATGTTTCAATAAAATCCACTCTCATCCTTCTAAACTCCAGAGTGTACAAGCCCAGCCACTCCATTCTCTCAGCGCATGACAGTCCCGCCATCCCGGGAATTAATATTGAATCATCTTGAGTTGCAACCCACATTATTTTGGAACAATAATCAACCATTGATAACAGAAAACGGATTCATTGAACTCAATAATAGGGATTGAAATCAAAAATGGGTGAAGATTGTCAAATAAGTACATTTAACATGTATGAAAACAAGTTGCACCTCAGACCAAAGAAAAGATTGTTAGTGAGAAATGAATGGATTGAATATCTGAGGCTGCCTGCAACAATCTTATGCTGCAATACAAGCAACTTAGAGCTGCCGATTGGGAATTAATCTTAAACTTGTGATTTTCAATTTAGTTTGTTTTAGGTCTGTTCACTTAAAGTTAATGCTCTCAAACCAAACATTTCTGCACTGTGTAGGAAGGAACTGTAGATGCTGGTTTAAACCAAAGACAGACTCAAAACGTTGGAGATACTCAGCGGAACAGGCAGCATCTCTGGGGAGAAGGAATGATGCTGTCTGACCCGCTGAGTTACTCGTGCATTTTGTGTGTGTGTGTGTGTGTGTGTGTGTGTGTGTGTGTGTGTGTGTGTGTGTGTGTGTGTGTGTGTGTGTGTGTGTGTGTGTGTGTGTGTGTGTGTGTGCATGTGTGTGTGTACGCGTGTGTGTGTGCACGCGTGTGTCTGTGTGTGTGTGCACGTGCGTGTGCGTGTGCACGCGTGTGTCTGTGTGTGTGTGTCTGTGCGTGCGTGCATGCGCGTGTACGTGTGCGTGTGTGTGCGTGCGTGTGCGTGTGCGTGTACGCGTGCGTGTGCGTGTGTGCGTGTGCGTGTCTGCGTGTGTGTACGTGTGTGTGTACATGTGTGTGTACGTGTGTACACTTGTTTTATTCTTGTGTATTCTTGTGTACTATGTTTACATATTCTGTTGTGATGCTGCAAATTCTACCAGCTTCAAAGCCAATAGACAATAGGTGCAGGAGTAGGCCATTCGGCCCTTCGAGCCAGCACCACCATTCAAAGTCGTCTTGTTGAGTTATTGCCTGCACTCATTCTCACCTAACAAACAGCAAACAATGGCCCGTTTCCTTTATCATCGCTACTTTCTGCAAATCTTTCATTAATTTAGAAACATAGAAACATAGAAAATAAGGTGCAGGAGGAGGCCATTCGGCCCTTCGGTTTTTCGGCGTCCTGCTACGACTATGACAATCGCCTAAAAAATCACCTAAGTGGGACAGGCCCTTTACACGCTTGCAGCGCCAGAGACCCGGGTTCGATCCTGACTACGGGTGCTGTCTGTACGGAGTTTGTACGTTCTCCCGGCTTTCTCAGAGATCTTCGGTTCCCTTCCAAAAACCGAAGTTTTGTTGACATACAGCTTTGCAGGTTCATTGGCTTGGTATGAATGTAAAAATTGACCCTTGTGTAGGATAGTGTAAAAGGCCTGTCCCACTGTACGAGGTAATTCAAGAGCTCTCCCGAGTTTAAAAAAAAATCAAACTCGTGGTAAGCACGTAGAATGTACGTAGCGGGTACGTCGGAGCTCGGGGACGTCTCTTAGCGGCTTGTAACGCTAACGGCAGGTACTCGGGGAACGCGGTAAGCTCGTGAAGACTCGCGAAGATTTTTCAACGTGTTGAAAAATGTCCACGAGAGCCCCGAGTACCTACGAGCGGCCGTTACCGTAATTCTCCGAGTTCGAATCATGGGAAACTCGGGAGAACTCTTGAATTAGCTCGTACAGTGGGACAGGCCCTTTAATGTGCGGGGATCGCCCATTCGGGTCGGCGAGGACTCGGCGGGCCGAACGACCTGTTTCCGCGCTGTATCTCCAAAATAAAAGATCAAAAATCAGACTTGTTCTCCAGACTCCAGATTGAGACCTGCAGTCGTGACCTTTAGATTCGCAGTTGAGCACGACCAGCTGAGCCAAGACTGTTATCTCAATCCATATAAAAAGCAATTTAAACATTGCTTAACAGCATCAATCAATATTGCAACAGTTTGTCTGAAGTTTTACTGTCGAAATCCATATTAACACCAGTTTGAGAAATGATTATAAAAAGTGCCAAATTTGACAGATTTCTCAATCTACCCTTTTAATCATTGTAATATTTTATGTATTGCAGTTAATATATTTGAACTTGTCTATTTTAAGAAAGTATTAAATATGCGAGATGAAGAGAACTAATTTTCTTTCTGTGCATAATCTGTGAAATTAGTTTCTCTGAACATGCAATAATTACCACCCATGAACACAAATCCTGATGCAAAAACATAGTCAGATCGATGTTCGTGAGCATCAAAATGCTTGAGTGAATCTCCTGTTTAATTGGATGTCTTTAGATGTAAGCAGCTACGATGCATCCTATTTTGCCAGATGTAACAGATTTTGTGAGTCGAGGAATCTTAGGAGGGCTAGAACTTTAGTTTGGAGATACAGCGCGGAAACAGGCCCTCTGACCCACCGACTCCATGCCGACCAGCGATGATGTACACTAGTATCCTACACACTAGGGACAGGGTGGTGCAGGGGTAGAGTTGCTGCCTCACAGCACCAGAGACCCGGGTTTGATCCTGACTGCGGGTGCTGTCTGCACAGAGTTTGTACGTTCTCCCCGTGACCTGCGTTGGTTTTCTCCGGGATCTCTAGTTTCCTCCCACCAGCACATGTTTGTAGGTTAATTGGCTTGGTATAAGTGAAAATTGTCCCTAGTATGTGTAGGATAGTGTTAGTGTGCGGGGATCGCTGGTTGGCAGGGACTCGGTGGACCGAAGGGCCTGTTTCAACGCTGTATCTCTAAACTAAAACTAAACTACACTAAAGCCAATTAACCTACAAGCCTGCACGTCTTTGGAATGTGGGAGGAAACCGGAGCACCCGGAGAAAACCCACGAGGTCACAATGCACGAGCTGTACTACTCAGTAGGCTGCTCTCTGGCGCAGCGGTGGAGTTGGGGCCTTACAGCGTCAGAGGCCCGGGTTCGATCCTGACTACGGGGGCTGTCTGTACGGAGTTTGTACCTTCTCCCCGAGACTGTGTGGGTTTTCTCCGGGTGCTCCAGTTTCCTCCCACACTCCAAAGACGTACAGGTTTGTAGGTTAATTGCCTTCTGTAAAATTGTAAATTGTCCCAATTATGTGTAGATAGTGTGAGAATACGGGGTGATCGCTGGTCAGCGTGGGCCCGGTGGGTTAAAGGGCCAGTTTCCGTGCTGTCTCTCTGAACAGCTGTGCTATCCTTATAGTATACGTCATGGTAAGCTTTTCGCCCTTTGTTACTGAACAGTGCTGAGCATCTGGATTTGGTGGTGATAACAAGTGTCTATTATGTTGGAGGGAACTGCAGATGCTGGTTTAACACCAAAGATAGATACAAAATGCTGGAGTAACTCAGCGGGACAGGCAGCATCTCTGGAGAGAAGCAATGGGTGACGTTTTGGGATCGAGACCCTTCTTCAGATCAGTGGGACAGGCAGTATCTCTGGAGATTTGAAGAAGGGTCTGGACCCAACATGTCACCCATTCCTCCTCTCCAGAGATGCTGCATGTCCTGCCGAATTACTCCCGCATTTTGTGTCCATTTTCCATTGGAGTCTATTGCATCGAAGTAAGGCAACAAATGTCACGAGCAAATTCATTTTGTGGTGGACGAGGTAACAAGCTGTGCTGAGAAATTGTGAAACTAAGTGGAGATCAGGCTGGTTGTTGAACAGGAGACATTTTAGTAACCCTTCTGAGCAAGCCTTGAGGATGGCTTTAAAAGATGGGTGGGATTCATAGACTGACCTCTTGATTTCAGCGGGTGGACTATTTAGCCGGACTAAGTGGGGAACCGTGAATAATCTGAACACCGACTAAAGAGTTAGTGGACTTTAATTAAATTGGCCTTGCTGGTCGAAGTTGACTTGGAAACTTTGAACTGCCCTGTTTCAGTAGTCCTTTTGGCAGTCGGTAGTTAACAGCGAGCAGGGAGCAGCCTTGGACGAAGGGATTCCTGATTTGCCAATCTTTTTATATACTCGCTGCATTTTTATTTTGGGAGAAGATTAATTGAGAAGTAAGAGGAAGACAGGACAGAAAAAAAAAAAAATCAATTTACCAGAGTGGATGGCGCAACTGTCTGTTTGTAATGATGAGGTTGGCCAAGTGCATTTGGCCTGAGATAACTCAATAAATTGAAATTGAATTATTGTCAGCGATGCTGTGAGTTAAACGTGACGTGTGAGCGTTTAATTTAAAATGGAGATTGCAAAAGGTTCCAAATTTGATTTTTGCTTCCGATTGCTTTGTTAAAAGGGACAGCTGTCAACCTGGTTAACTGTGGCACAGTCAGGTTCTCTGCAATATTTGACTGATGAAAGATTAGATCCATTGCCCAAGCTGGCTGTGACAAGGCAGTGGATAATTGTGGTGTTTGTCGAAGGGAAATTGTGTGATTGAAACGGCAGGTCCTGCTAGTTTCAATGCTGCCTATCCCATGTGTGTGTCACCTCTTCCACACCCAACAATGGACCATTGTGGGCTCCACCACCTCCTTGAAGACAGACACAAAATGTTGGAGTAACTCAGCGGGGCAGGCAACATCTCTGGAGAAAAGGAATGGGCGACATTTTGAGTCGAGACCCTTCCTTGGACCCCACCTTTCCGTGATCATCAGTGGTGGCTCGGATTTCTGTACCTCTTCATTCTTCCAGTATCCCTCTCCCCCGACTCTCAGTCTGAAGAAGGCTCTCGACCCGAAGCGTCAGCCATTCCTTCGCTCCAGAGATGCTGCCTGTCCCGCTGAGTTCCTCCAGCTTTTTGCGTCTATCTTCGGTTTAAACCAGCGACTGCATTTCCGTCCTACACTATTTTGCATTTGCCGGGTTGATAGATAGGGGGGTGTTTAAGAAGGAACTGCAGATGCTGGAAAAGAAAATCAAAAGTAGGCAAAAAATGCTGGAGAAACTCAGCAGGCGAGGCAGCAGCTATGGAGAGAAGGAATAGGCGATGCTTCAGGTCGAGACCCTTCTTCAGACTGAGGGGGGGTATGGGCTGGATCTAATTGCCTCACTTGCATGGTTAGCATTGAGAAGTTGGGCTGAATGGCCTGTTTTTGTGAATGTATCATTCCATGACTCAATCTGTGGAACCTTTGGGGGGTCGAGTTAAGACAGTGAATCTATCTCTGCTATTGTGTTATATATTTATCCATCATTTGGAGAATTCATCCGGTTATTGATTGTGGGTCCGCACTGTGTGCAATATAGATGCCGTGTGAATAAATGAACGACACCTTATTATCACGTGACGTATCATGGTGAAATTCGTTGTTTTGCGTAACACACACACAAGGTATGCAAAGAGTCGCTATGGAAAGGACGTTGACAAAGTTACAAGGTGTTCATTATAATCCCAAAGGGCCCTCTTTGTTCAGTTTTAGTTTCGAGATACAGCGCGAAAACAGGCCCTTCGGCCCACCGGGTCCGCGCCGACCAGCGATCCCCGCACACTAACACCAATCTACAGCCACTGGGGACAATTTTTACATTTACCAAGCCATGTAACCCACCGGAGATCTCAGAGGAAAACTCACATCGGTCACGTGGAGAACGTACAAACTCCGTACAGACAGCGCCCACAGTCGGGATCGAACCCGGAGTTACTCCAGCATTGGCTGTAAGGCAACAACTCTACCGCTGCGCCACCGTGACTGCCCTTTGTTCTTGGCGGCTCCCCCATGCAGGGTCCCCCATTCGACCGACCGCCGGCTCCCACAATATAACCCCTTAACACCCCACAAAAGTGTTCCTAAAGAACGTGAGATGAGCTGCAAAAATAAACATTTTTTCTTCCTCCGGGTAGACAGTTGATTTTATTAGTTAACGGGAGCAGCAAATTATGTGATCGGCTCATAGTTCAGCCTTTCTGCTTTGTTAATATAGAATTAAATGACTGGCAATGACAGTTGATGACTTACGAGGACAATTTGCGCAAACACATAAATCTATCTGACTGTGAAACTGGTTTGGTTTAGTTTAGTTTAGAGATATAGCGTGGAAACGTGCTCATCAGCCCACCTCCAGTTTAGAAACATAGAAACATAGAAAATAGGTGCAGGAGTAGGCCATTCGGCCCTTCGAGCCTGCACCGCCATTCAATATGATCATGGCTGATCATCCAACACAATATCCTGTACCTGCCTTCTCTCCATACCCTCTGATCCCTTTAGCCACAAGGGCCACATCTAACTCCCTCTTAAATATAGCCAATGAACTGGCCTCAACTACCTTCTGTGGCAGAGAATTCCAGAGACTCACCACTCTATGTGTGAAAAATGTTTTCCTCATCTCGGTCCGAAAGGAATTCCCCTTTATCCTTAGACTGTGACCCCTTGTTCTGGATTTCCCCAACATCGGGAACAATCTTCCTACATCTAGCCTATCCAACCCCTTAAGAATTTTGTAAGTTTCTATAAGATCCCCCCTCAGTCTTCTAAATTCTAGCGAGTACAAGCCAGGTCTATCCAGTCTTTCCTCATATGAAAGTCCTGAAATCCCAGGGATCAGTCTGGTGAACCTTCTCTGAACCCCCTCTATGGCAAGAATGTATTTTCTCAGATTTGGAGACCAAAACTGCACGCAATACTCCAGGTGTGGACTCACCAAAACCCTGTACAACTGCAGTAGAACCTCCCTGCTCCTTTACTCAAATCCTTTTGCTATGAATGCCAACATACCATTCGCTTTCTTCACAGCCTGCTGCACCTGCATGCCTACTTTCAATGACTGGTGTACCATGACACCCAGGTCTCGTTGCATCTCCCCATTTCCTAATCGGCCACCATTCAGATAATAGTCTATCCTCCTGTTTTTGCCACCAAAGTGGATAACCTCACATTTATCCACATTATACTGCATCTGCCATGCATTTGCCCACTCAGCCAACCTATCCAAGTCACCTTGCAGCCTCCTAGCATCCTCCTCACACCTAACACTGCCCCCCAGCTTCGTGTCATCCACAAACTTGGAGATTTTGCATTCAATTCCCTCATCCAAATCATTAATATATATTATAAATAGCTGGGGTCCCAGCACTGAGCCTTGCGGTACCCCACTAGTCACTGCCTACCATTCTGAAAAGGACCCGTTTACTCCTACCCTTTGCTTCCTGTCTGCCAGCCAGTTCTCTATCCACATCAATACTGAACCCCCAATACCGTGTGCTTTAAGTTTGTATGCTAATCTCTTATGTGGGACCTTGTCGAAAGCCTTCTGAAAGTCTAGATATAACACATCCACTGGTTCTCCCTTATCCACTCTGCTAGTTACATCCTCGAAATATTCTATTACATGATTTACCTTTCGTAAATCCATGCTGACTTTGTCCAATGATTTCACCACTTTCCAAATGCGCTGCTATCCCATCTTTAATAACTGACTCTAGCAGTTTCCCCACTACCGATGTTAGCCTAACTGGTCTGTAATTCCCCATTTTCTCTCTCCCTCTCTTTTTAAAAAGTGGGGTTACATTAGCTACCCTCCAATACTCAGGAACTACTCCAGAATCTAAGGAGTTTTGAAAAATTATCACTAATGCATCCACTATTTCTGTGGCTACTTCCTTGAGTACTCTGGGATGCAGCCTATCTGGCCCTGGGGATTTATCGGCCATTAATCCATTCAATTTACCCAACACCACTTCCCGGCTAACCTGGATTTCACTCAGTTCCTCCACCTTATTTGACCCGCGATCCCCTGCTATTTCCGGCAGATTATTTATGTCTTCCTTAGTAGTTATTCAAAGTAGTTATTCAATTGGTCTGCCATGTCCTTGTTCCCCATGATCAATTCACCTGTTTCTGACTGCAAGGGACCTACATTTGTTTTAACTAATCTCTTTCTCTTCACATATCTATAAAAACTTTTGCGTTCCGTTTTTATGTTCCCTGCCAGTTTTCTTTCATAATCTATTTTCCCTTTCCTAATTAAGCCCTTTGCCCACCTCTGCTGGACTCTGATTTCTCACAGTTCCCTGGTAGGCTGCTTTTTCTGGCTAATTTGTATGCTTCATCTTTTGTTATTATACTATCCCTGATTTCCCTTGTTATCCATGGATAGAAACATAGAAACATAGAAATTAGGTGCAGGAGTAGGCCATTCAGCCCTTCGAGCCTGCACCGCCATTCAATATGATCATGGCTGATCATCCAACTCAGTATCCCGTACCTGCCTTCTCTCCATACCCTCTGATCCCCTTAGCCACAAGGGCCACATCCAACTCACTCTTAAAATATAGCCAATGAACTGGCCTCAACTACCCTCTGTGGCAGAGAGTTCCAGAGACTCACCACTCTCTGTGTGAAGAAAGTCTTTCTCATCTCGGTCTTAAAGGATTTCCCCTTATCCTTAAGCTGTGACCCCTTGTCCTGGACTTCCCAACATCGGGAACAATCTTCCTGCATCTAGCCTGTCCAACCCCTTAAGAATTTTTGTAAGTTTCTATAAGATCCCCTCTTAATCTCCTAAATTCCAGAGAGTATAAAACCGAGTCTATCCAGTCTTTCTTCATAAGACAGTCCTGACATCCCAGGACAGTCCTGACATCCCAGGATGCACTACCTTCCCTGATTTATTCTTTTGCCAAACTGGGATGAACAATTGTTGTAGTTCATCCATGCAGTCTTTAAATATCTTCCATTGCACATCCACTGTCAACCCTTTAAGAATCACTTGCCAGTCTATCTTGGCCAATTCACGTCTCGTACCTTCAAAGTTACCTTTGTTGAAGTTCAGAACCCTTGTTTCTGACTTAATTATGTCACTCTCCATCCTAATGAAGAACTCAACAATATTATGGTCACTCTTGCCCAAGGGGCCACGCACAACAAGACTGCTAACTAACCCTTCCTCAATACTCAATACCCAGTCTAGAATAGCCTGCTCCCTCGTTGGTTCCTCCACATGTTGGTTTAGAAAACTATCCAACATACATTCCAAAAACTCCTCTTCCTCTGCACCCCTGCCCATTTGTTTCACCCAATCTATATGTAGATTGAAGTCACCCATTACAACTGTTTTACCTTTGTTGCACGCATTTCTAATTTCCTGTTTGATGCCATCCCCAACTCCACTACTACTGTTAGGTGGCCTGTACACAACTCCCACTAGCGTTTTCTGCCCCTTAGAGTTTCGCAGCTCTACCCATATCGATTCCACATCCTCCAAGCTAATGTCCTTCCTTTCTATTGCATTAATCTCCTTTCTCACCAGCAATGCTACCCCACCTCCCTTTCCTTTCTGTCTATCCCTCCTGAATATTGAATATCCATGGATGTTCAGCTCCCAGCCTTGGTCACCCTGGAGCCATGTCTCCGTGATCCCAACTATAGCATAGTCACTAGTAGCTATCTGCACATTCATCTCATCCACCTTATTACGAATGCTCCTTGCATTGAGACACAAAGCCTTCAGGCTTGTGTTTACAACACTCTTACTCCTTATACAATTATGTTGACAAGTGGCCCCTTTTGATTTTTGCCCTGGAAACCCACCACCTCTTATTCTCTGTTTATTATTTTTTTCTTCTTTCCCCCCCTACATGTTGGGTCTGAGTGCTTCCCTTCTCTGCCTCCTGCCTCAGACCCTGTTTATTGGCTTTCTCTATTTGAGTCCCTCCCCCCAACCGTTCTAGTTTAAAGTCCCCCCGGTAGCCTTTGCAAATCTCCCCGCCAGGATATTGGTCCCCCTCGGGTTCAAGTGCAACTCGTCCTTTTTATACAGGTCACTCCTTCCCCAAAAGAGGTTCCATTGATCCAGAAACTTGAATCCCTGCCCTCTGCACCAGTCCTTCAGCCAGGCATTTATCCTCCACCTTGCTCCATTCCTACTCTCACTGTCGCATGGCACAGGAAGTAATCCTGAGATTGTTATGTTTGCGGTTCTTTTCCTTAACTCTCTTCCTAACTCCCTAAATTCTCCTTTCAGGATCTCTTCTCTTTTTTTACCTATGTCATTGGTACCAATATGTACCACGACCTCAGGCTCCTCTCCCTCCCTTTTCAGGATATCTTGGACACGTTGAGACACATCCCGGACCCTGGCACCAGGGAGGCAAACTACCATCCGGGTCTCCGGACTGCATCCACAGAATCGCCAATCTGACCCCCTAACTATGGAGTCCCCTATTACTAATGCCCTCCTCTTCTTTTCCTTACCCTTCTGAGCAACAGGGCCAGTGTCTGTACCGCAGGCCAGGTCGCTGTTGCTACCCCCAGGTAGGCTGTCCCCCCGAACAGCACTCAAACAGGAGTACTTATTTCCAAGGTGTACAGCCACTGGTGTACTCTCTAGCGCCCGCCTCTGCCCCTTGCCTCTCCTAACCGTGACCCACGTGTCTGCCTCCTGTGGTTTTGCAGAGACTACCTCCCTGTAACTCCTCTCTATGACCTCCTCACTCTCCCTGACCAGATGGCGGTCATCGAGCTGCTGCTCCAGGTTCCTAACACACTCCTTTAGGAGCCCCAATCTCGACACACCTGGCGCAGATGCGGACGTCTGGAGGGCTACCCGACTCCATGACCTCCCACATCTGACATCCAGAACAGTAAGCTGCCCTGGCACTCATATTCCCTTATTCTAGATACAACACAAAATACAATATACAATACAAAAATACAATACAAAATATAAAGTACAGTACACAACAAACTGCTGGAATCTGACTGTCAATCAGCTGCGTACTCCTTCCACCAATCAGCGGCTTCCTCAAGCCCAGTTAATTGAAGGGAACGTTATGGGTCTAGAATGTTACGGATTTTGGTCGCTCCTCCCTCGCCTACGGCTCCTGGGCCTCTGGTTTAAATTCCATTTAGAATATTTTTGGAGAAAACCAAGAAGCACCAACTGTGCCGACCAGAGATCCCCACACACATATTATCCCCCACACACACATACACACACACACACACACACACACAAACACACAAACTAGGGGCAATTTCAGAATCTTACTGAAGCCAATTAATCCGGAAACCCGCGCGTCTTTGGAGTGTGGGAGGAAACCGGAGATCTCAGAGAAAAACCCACGCAGGTCACTGGGAGAACAACAAACTCCGTACAGACAGCGCCCGTAGTCAGGATGGAACGCGGGATCTCTAGCGCTGTGAGGCAGCGACTCTAACGCTGCGCCACCGTGCCGGGCAGTCTTTACCTCTATTTACATTTTAGAATTTCGTCAGAACTTGGGCAGTGATTGAGACCTCAAAGTTTGCAATTGTTCAAATTCTTAAATCTTGTTAGAATTAATGGACGGTTACGGTGGCGCAGCGGAAGAGTTGCTGCCTTACAGCACCAGAGACCCGGGTCCGTATGGAGTTTGTACGTTCTCCCCGTGACCTGTGTGGGTTTTCTCCGAGATTTTCGGATTCCTCCCACACTCGGAAGACGTACAGTTTTTGTAGATTAATTGGCTGGTATAAGTGTCAATTGTAAATTGTCCCTAGTGTGTGTTGGACAGTGTTAATGTGCGTGGAACTCTGGTCGGTGCGGACTCCTTGGCCCTGAGGGCCTGTTTTCACGCTCTCTCTCCAAACTAAAAGCTAAACTAAACTAAATCCCATCGTTTTCTCACTTATACATTTGTCCGGGAGAGGTTGTTTTGAGATTGAGGCTCGCCTTTTTAAAAGTAGAAAACGGATTGATTGTAAAGATAACATCACAACAGGTGTAAGGCAGATCCGACTGAGAGGAGGAAATTAGTTGTGGAGCAGGTGTGTCGTCAGGAGGAAGCAGTGAGATGTGTGATGGCAGGAGCCCAGGTTAAGCAGGGACCGTGCATGAACTGGAAAAGTGTAGAAGAGAGGAGGTTTAGCTGGAGGGACTTGTGGTGCATGGAGGCTGGTCGTGCATGTGTCCTTATGGGGGCCACTTACGATGTGCTGCCAGAACCTCAAACAACCGGTCGGTGGGGACCCCGTGTGCCCCTTGTGTTCAGAGGTGGCAACAATAGACAATGGGTGCAGGAGTGGGCCATTTGGCCCTTTGAGCCAGCACCGCCATTCAATGTGATCATGGCTGATCATCCCCAATCAGTACCCCGTTCCTGCCTTCTCCCCATATCCCCTGACTCAGTTATTTTTAAGCCCTATCCAACTCTCTCTTAAAAGCATCTTAAAAGCATCCAGAGAACCTGCCTCCACCACCCTCTGAGGCAGAGAATTCCACAGACTGTGTGAGAAGAAGTGTTTCCTCGTCTCCGTTCTAAATGGCTTACTCCTTATTCTTAAAGGAGTTGAGGCTTACTTTGTTGGCATGCAGTACTTGTCATCTCAGGGTCCGTCGGCATACTTGGCGGCACACCCAGGTCTTAGCTGCAGCAATTGAGAGGAGGAGAACGCAGGTGAATTCAGTGCGCATCAGGACAGGGGGTGCAGCCATTCATTTTGTCCGCGAGGGAGAGAAAGGTAGAGGAGGGAAGTTTGCAGGCAGGCATGAGTCAGGCCAGTTACGAGGAGCCGAAGATTGGGAGATGCGGGTAGCAGATTTAGGAGGAAAGCTTGTTGTTTCGGCAGGGTATAATTACTAGTAGTCTGCGGAATCCTCAGCCTCAGAGGGCGGTGGAGGCCGGTTCTCTGGATGCTTTCGAGAGAGCTAGATAGGGCTCTTAAAGTTAGTGGAGTTGGCGATATGGGGAGAAGGCAGGAACGGGGTACTGGTTGTGGATGATCAGCCATAATCACAATGAATGGCGGTGCTGGCTCTACTCCTGCACCTATTGTCTATTGTCTATTGTACGGGATGGTCCGGTGGGTTTGCAAAAGGTTTCGGCTACAACTTTTGACCTGAGAAATATTTGTCTTTTTCACCCCCCCCCCTCTCCCCCCCCTCCCCTCCCCTCCCCTCCCCCCTCCCCATAGGATATACGAGCGTGTCATTGATACTCCTCAGTCAGTGCTCACTCCAGGGACCAGTGTGTGGTTAGGACAACAGAACGCCAGGCATGGACTATTTAAGGTAAGAGGAGCAAGCAGAACTAATTACACTAAATCATTGCCTTGCAGAACATCCCTTTACACACTTGGATTACTCCGCAGCAGCACAAATGTGTTAACATTACTGATATTATTACATGTTACATCACGTTTGATTAAGGATATGTTTATTCCATTTGTTACAATATATCACGGCAATTATTACAAATATTCATACAGCTCCCTTCAGTGAAAATTGCCGACAGTTTGGAAAACAAATGTTATCAGCAGAGTTATTGTAATTGGATGCAGAGATGAGTTCAGGAACAGAAAACCATTTATCAGTCGTTATTATCTTTTGTTCTACAAGAATGGAGAGACAATTAGGATATGTTTTTCTTGCGTATTCTGTTGTATTCCAGTGTTGCCTATTTTGTTTACATAAACAAAGGATGCTGATTGATTAGGAGTCGGAGGGAAGGGCATATTGCCGTCCTTTCTCGCAATGCCTGCTTACAAGAATTTCATAAGGTCATAAGATATATCAGGAGAATGATCCCAGGAATGACTGGGTTGACATATGACGAGCGTTTGAAGGTGCCGGGCCTGCACTCAATGGCGTTTGGAAGGATGAAGGGGGAAAACCTCGTTGAAAGTTACCGAATCGTGAAAGTGAATGTGGGAGAGTCTAGGAGCAGCCACAACCTCAGAATTAAAGGACTTACCTTTAGCGGAGTCAGGGGATATGGGGAGAAAGCAGGAACAGGGTACTAATTGGGGATGATCAGCCATGATCACATTGAATGGCGATGCTGGCTCGAAAGGTCAAATGGCCTACTCCTGCACCTATTGCCTATTGTCTATTGTCTATATTAGAAAGCAGATGAGGAGGAATTTCTTTGCCACAGACAGCTGTGGGGGCCAAGTTAATGGATATTTTTATGGCGAAGATTGACAGATTCTTGATTAGTACGGGTGTCAGGGGTTATGGGGAGAAGGCAGGAGAATGGGGATGAGAGGGAAAGATAGGTCAGCCATGATTGAATGGTGGAGTAGACATGATGGGCCGAATGGCCTAATTCTGGCCTTAGAAGCTCTGAATTTATAGGAGTTTATTAGGCCATTTGGCCCATCGACTACTCTGCCATTCAATCATGGCTGATCTACAGTATCCCTCCTGCTCCCCATAGCCCCAGGCACACGTACTACTCTTGTGGCTTTAATCTTGCGTCGTGCTGAGGTATTTTGTCAATTAATGGATGTAAAACCATTAAAATGTTACAATTCACATAACACAAAGTGTTGAGTAGGAAAATGACAGTGTGTGTTGACCATAATATGTAAATTAGAAATGGCTGTTTAACAAAGCTTTAAAATAAGTTGTAAATTAGAATTTTGATGTGTGAACTTTCCCGAGAGATTGTGTGAAGAAAACATTGCCACCCACAATTAGTTTAGTTTGGAGATGCAGCACGGAAACAGGTCCTTCGGCCCACCGAGTCTGCACTGGCCAATGATCCCCGCACATCACCACCATCCTACACACACTAGGGATAATTTACAATTTTACCAAGCCAATTAGCCTACAAACCTGCACGCTTTGGAGTGTGCGAGGAAAGTGGAGATCTCTGAGAAAACCCATGAGGTCGCGGGGAGAACGTACAAACTCTGTACAGACAGCGCCCGTAGTCGGGATTGAGCCCGGGTCTCTGGCGCAGTGAGGCAGCAACTCTACCGCTGTGCCACTGATACTCTTCAAGATCTGACCAAGACCCTATCAAGACAGGTTGAACAAGTTAGGTCTTAGGTCTTTATTCTTTGGAGCGCAGAAGGTTAAGGGGGGACTTGATTGAGGTCTTTAAAATGATGAAAGGGATAGACAGAGTTGACGTGGATACGCTTTTCCCATTGAGGGTAGGGAAGATTCAAACAAGAGGGCATGACATGAGAATTAAGGGACAGAAGTTTAGGGGTAACGTGAGGGGGAACTTCTTTACTCAGAGGGTGGTGGCTGTGTGGAATGAGCTTCCAGCAGAAGTGGTGGAGGCAGGATCGATTTTAACATTTAAAAGTAAAGTGGATAGGTATATGGACGTGAAGGGAATGGAGGGGTATGGTCTGAGTGCAGGTAGATGGGACTAGGGGAAAACAAATGGTCGGCACGGACTGGAAGGGCCGAGAGGGCCTGTTTCCGTGCTGTAATTGTTATATGGTTAAGACCCCGTGTTTTAGTTTACCAGAGAAATTTGCTGGGAATTCTCTGGCACTGAAGCAAAACAAGCTCGTTATTCCCCCAAATGCTTTATTTCATTTTTTGAGGAAGAATTTCTTTAGCCAGAGGTTGGTGAATCTGTGGAATTCAATGCCACAGATTCGCCGCCCTCTAGCTAAATAAATTATGTGCGGCACAGTGAGGCAGAGATAGAGTTACTCCCCCACAGCGCCAGAGACCCGGGTTCAATGCTGACTACGGGTGCTGTCGTTACGGAGTTTGCATGTTCTCCCCATGACCCAGTGGGTTTGCTCCGGTTTTCCTCCCACACTCCAAGGAGGTACAGGTTTGCAGGTTAATTGGCTTCTGTAAATTTTAAATTGCCCCTAGTGTGTAGGATAATGCTGGTGTAGCTGATCGTTGGTTGACGCAGACTCGCTGGGTGGAACGGTTTGTTTCCGCGCTGTATCTCTCGAGTCACCGACGGCAGTGGAGGCCAGAACTTTGGGTTTTTAAAGCGGAAATTGATTAGTAAGGGGCGTCGGAGTTTACGGGAATTGGGTTGAGAGGGAAAAATAGATCAACCATGATTGAATGGCAGAGTGGACATTTTAGTTGAGTTTAGCGATATAGCGATAAAGCAGCCCCTTTGGCCCACTGAGTCCATGCTGACCAGCGATACTCGTACAATAACACTATCCCGCTAACTCGGGATAATTTATAATTATGCCAAGCCAATTAACTGACAAACCAATTATAGACAATAGGTGCATGAGTAGGCCATTCGGCCCTTCAAGCCAGCACCACCATTCTATGTGATCATGACTGATCATCCACAATCAGTACCCCGTTCCTGCCTTCTCCCCATATCCCCTGACACCGCTATCTTCAAGAGCCCTATCTATCAATATGATATAGTTGGGATCACAGAGACATGGCTCCAGGGTGACCAAGGCTGGGAGCTGAACATCCAGGGATGTTCAATATTCAGGAGGGATAGACAGAAAGGCAAAGGAGGTGGAGTAGCGTTGCTGGTTAGAGAGGAGATTAACGCAATAGAAAGGAAGGACATTAGCTTGGAGGATGTGGAATCGATATGGGTAGAGCTGCGAAACACTAAGGGGCAGAAAACGCTAGTGGGAGTTGTGTACAGGCCAGCTAACAGTATTAGTGGAGTTGGGGATGGCATCAAACAGGAAATTAGAAATGCGTGCAACAAGGGTAAAACAGTTATAATGGGTGACTTCAATCTACATATAGATTGGGTGAATCAAATGGACAGGGGTGCTGAGGAAGAGGATTTCTTGGAATGTGTGCGGGATAGTTTTCTAAACCAACATGTAGAGGAACCAACGAGAGAGCAGGCTATTCTAGACTGGGTACTGAGTAATGAGGAAGGGTTAGTTATCAGTCTTGTTGTGCGTGGCCCCTTGGACAAGAGTGACCATAATATTGTTGAGTTCTTCATTAGGATGGAGAGTGACATTGTCAATTCAGAAACAAGAGTTCTGAACTTAAAGAAAGGCAACTTTGAGGGTATGAGACGTGAATTGGCCAAAATAGACTGGCAAGTGATTCTTAAAGGGTTGACGGCAGATATGCAATGGAAGGCATTTAAAGACTGCATGAATGAACTACAACAATTGTTCATCCCAGTTTGGCAAAAGAATAAATCAGGGAAGTTAGTGCATCCGTGGATAACAAGGGAAATCAGGGATAGTATCAAAACTAAAGATGAAGTGTACAAATTAGCCAGAAAAAGCACCCTACCAGAGGACTGGGAGAAATTCAGAGTCCAGCAGAGGAGGACAAAGGGCTTAATTAGGAAAGGGAAAATAGATTATGAAAGAAAACTGGCAGGGAACATAAACATGGACTGCAAACGTTTTTATAGATATGTGAAAAGAAAAAGGTTAGTTAAAACAAATGTAGGTCCCTTGCAGTCAGAAACTGGTGAATTGATCATGGGGAACAAGGACATGGCAGACCAATTGAATAGCTACTTTGGTTCTGTCTTCACGAAGGAAGACATAAATAATCTGCCGGAAATAGCAGGGAACCGGGGGTCAAATGAGATGGAGGAACTGAGTGAAATCCAGGTTAGCCGGGAAGTGGTGTTAGGTAATGGATTAAAGGCCGATTAATCCCCAGGGCCAGATAGGCTGCATCCCAAAGTACTTAATGAAGTAGCCCAGAAATAGTGGATGCATTAGCGATAATTTTTCAAAACTCTTTAGATTCTGGAGTAGTTCCTGAGGATTGGAGGATAGCTAGGTAACCCCACTTTTTAAAAAGGGAGGGAGAGAGAAAACGGGGAATTACAGACCAGTTAGTCTAACATCGGTAGTGGGGAAAATGCTAGAGTCAGTTATTAAAGAGGGGATAGCAGCACAGTTGGAGAGTGGTGAAATCATTGGACAAAGTCAGCATGGATTTATGAAAGGTAAATCATGTCTGATGAATCTTATAGAATTTTTCGAGGATGTAACTAGTAGAGTGGATAAGGGAGAACCCATGGATGTGTTATATCTAGACTTTCAGAAGGCTTTCGACAATACGGATTAGCAGCACACGGTATTGGGGGTTAGCTGGCTGAGGAGCAAAGATGAGTAAACTAGGAGGCTGCAAGGTGTGCTGGGACCCCGCTATGTATATTAATGATCTGGATAGGGAATTGAGCTGGGTGAGTGGGCAAAGGAGGATGCTAGGAGGCTGCAAGGTGACATAGGTTGGGTGATGGGCAAATGCATGGCAGATGCAGTATAATGTGGATAAATGTGAGGTTATCCACTTTGGCGGCAAAAACAGGAGGAAAAGGGGAGATGCAACGAGACCTGGGTGTCATGGTACACCAGTCATTGAAAGTAGGCATGCAGGTGCAGCAGGCTGTGAAGAAAGCAAATGGTATGTTGGCATTCATAGCAAAAGGATTTGAGTACAAGAGCAGGGAGGTTCTACTGCAGTTGTACAGGGTCTTGGTGAGGCCACACCTGGAGTATTGCGTACAGTTTTGGTCTGCTAATCTGAGAAAAGACATTCTTGCCATAGAGGGAGTACAGAGAAGGTTCACCAGACTGATTCCTGGGATGGCAGGACTTCCATATGAAGAAAGACTGGATAGACTCTGCTTGTACTCGCTGGAATTTAGGAGATTGAGGGGGGATCTTATAGAGACTTATAACATTCTTAAGGGATTGGTGAGGCTAGATGCAGGAAGATTGTTCCCAATGTTGGGGAACTCCAGAACAAGGGGTCACAGTTTAAGGATAAGGGGAAAGTCTTTTAGGACCAAGATGAGAAGATCATTTTTCACACAGAGAGTGGTGAGTCTCTGGAATTCTCTGCCACAGACGGTAGTTGAGGCCAGTTCATTGGCTATATTTAAGAGGGAGTTAGATGTGGCCCTTGTGGCTAAAGGGATCAGGGGGTATGGCGAGAAGGCAGGTATGGGATACTGAGTTGAATGATCAGCCATGATCATATTGAATGGTGTTCCAGGCTCGAAGGGCCAAATGGCCTACTCCTGTACCTATTTTCTTTGATTCTATGATTCTATCTTGCTCTCTCTTGAAAGTATCCGGAGAACTGGCCTTCACCGTCCTCTGAGGCAGAGAATTCCACTGACTCATAACTCTCTGTGTGAAAAAGTGTTTCCTCATCATCGTTCTAAATGGCTTACCCCGTATTCTTAAACTGTGGTCCCTGGTTCTGGACTCCCCCAACATCGGGAACATGTTTCCTGCCTCTAGCGTGTCCAAAACCTCAATAATGTTTCAATGAGATCCCCTCTCATCCTTCTAAATTCCAGAGTGTACAAGCCCAGCCGCTCCATTCTCTCAGCGTATGACATAGAAACATAGAAACATAGAAATTAGGTGCAGGAGTAGGCCATTCAGCCAGCCTGCCCGCCATTCCATGGCTGATCATCCAACTCAGTATCCCGTACCTGCCTTCTCTCCATACCCTCTGACCCCTTAGCCACAAGGGCCACATCCAACGCCAATGAACCTCTCAGAGAGTTCCAGAGACTCACCACTCTGTGTGAAGAAAGTCTTTCTCATCTCGGTCTTAAAGACAATCCCGCCATCCTGGGAATCAAGCTTGTGAACCTACGCTGCACTCTCTCAATAGCAAAAATTGGGTCGAATGGCCTAATCCTGCTCCCAGAGCTTCCTGCCACCTTGCGTCTTGTTCTTGTCAATATTTCCCCACCCTTTCTGTACCAGCTAGTTTTCCTTTGAGTGCATTTAAGGCAAGGTGGTGGCATTGTTCTGCAGCAGCCTTGAATTGAATAGTTTTTAATAGTGGTGAACTTGGCCTTGTATCTAATGTACAGGAAAAAATATATTCCTTAACCTCAGGACACAAGAAGTGTACATGCAGTAAGAGTCAGCCTTGAGTAACTTTATTAAGCTTCAATGAGACCATGCCTAACATTCTCTCAAGGCTAATTTGTTGCCTTTTATCTCCCCTCTTTTCTCCGGCTTCCTTTTAAACACCCAAAATCTGATGATCTCATCGTTGAAGGTATTCTTTGACAGACTATTAAGAGAACTGCCAAGATTTGCAGGCCCGCAGTGTAAAGAAACATCTTCTGATCTATGTTCTGAAATAAAGGTTGAATTCCCTACTCTAGAAGCTTGAACTTCTCGACATCAGACTTGCTAAACCCTTTAGACTTTAGAGCTACAGGGCAGAAACAGGCCCCTTCAGCCCACCGTGTCCGCACCGACCAGCGATCACCTTGCACACTAACATTATCCTACACACACTAGGGGCAACATTCAATTTTTACCGAAGCCAATTAACCCACAAACCTGCATGTTTTTGGAGTGTGGGAGGAAACCGGAGCACCCGGAGAAAATCCACCCAGGTCAAGGGGAGAACGTACAAACTCTGTGCAGAAAGAAGCAGTAGTCGGGATCGAACCCAAGACCACCAGGGGCGCCGGGGAGATGGCAGCCCTGCCGGCAGTCTGTTCGTTTTTTCATCTTTTTGTTATTTTTAGCATTTGTTAAAAGTTTGTTTTAATGTTCTTCGGTTTGTGTTATGTGGGGGGGAGGGGGGGAGGGGATCGGGGGAAACTTTTTTTCAAGTTCCTACCTTCCCGGAGACGTGATCAATTTTCGGATCACATTCTCCAGGCTCTGCGGCCTACCATCGCTGGAGCTGGAGGCCTCCTTGGACTGTCGTGAGCCCCACCGCGGGGCGCGGACTTAACATCGGTGCGGATCCCTTCCCTGGGATCGCTCCCACCGCGGCCTGCGGACTTTACCATCAAGGGCTCGCAGTCTCGGGAGAGGCCGAGTCGGGAGCTCCAACGCTGCAGAAGGTTCGACCAGCCCCGACGTGAAGTTCGATCGCCCGGCGCGGGGGAGCTGACATCCCCCCGATGCATGAGCAGGGGCCCGAACGCCGCCGGCTACGGGAGTCAAGATCGTCCCGTCAATGGGGGCTCGTGGCCCCCGACCGAGGAAGAACAAACGGAAGGCCTTGAAATTTATTTCGCCTTCCATCACATGAGGAATGTGGAGGAGTCACTGTGGTGGATGTTCATGTTAAAATGTGTTTTTGAGTCTGTTGCTTTTAATTGTGTGACTGACCTGGCCGGTGAAATTCCTCGTATGTTGCAAAACATACTTGGTGAATAAAGTGTGATTCTGATTCCAAACCCGGGTCTCTGGCGCTGAGAGGCAGCAACTCTACCGCTGTTTCCCGTGACAATCATTGTCTCTGCACAACCACCTCTGAGAATTTTGGGGGAAACGATTCCTGTTGATGTGGTAGCTTTTATCTATTGCATCCGCTGCTCTAGGTGTCAGCTGCTCTACATCGGTGAGACCAAGCGTAGGCTTGGCGATCGCTTCGCCCAACACCTCCGCTCAGTCCGCAATAACCAACCTGACCTCCCGGTGGCTCAGCACTTCAACTCCCCCTCCCATTCCCAATCCGGCCTTTCTGTCCTGGGCCTCCTCCATGGCCAGAGTGAGGCCCACTGTAAATTGGAGGAGCAGCACCTCGTATTTCGCTTGGGCAGTTTACACCCCAGCGGTATGAACATTGACTTCTCCAATTTCAGGTAGTCCTTGCTTTCTCCCTCTTTCCACTCCCCTTCCCAGCTCCCCCACAGCCTACTGTCTCCGTCTCTTCCTTTCTTCTCCCCCCCCCCCCCCCCCCCCACCCCCAATTCAGTCTGAAGAAGAGTCTCGACCCAAAACATCGCCTGTTTCCTTCCCTCCATAGATGTTGCCTCGCCCGCTGAGTTTCTCCAGCATTTGTGTCTCCCTTCGATTTTGTGTGGTGTAATTTAACAGTGGGGTTCTACTGGGGCTACATTTACCCAGACTTCTGCATGAAAACAGATGAATGATGGTATTAGTTTCATACTTTGGATGGTGTGTCATTTCCCCAGTGTAAAGTTCTCTTGACTTTGAGGGATCTGCAGTGCTTATAGTTTTATTTACACTGCTTGTGATCCATGGCAACCATGGACCCGTCCACTGGTTCCACAGTTGCGCCCTGGCGGTTCTTGAACCGAACCAATCGACAACATGTGTGAAGAACGCAAGATCGTTAATGAAG
>CM069148.1:4945763-5005763 GCA_035221665.1 Okamejei kenojei | reverse complement strand
AGGAGGGAGTGAAATGGCCTTGTAGCCCTTCCGGAACGGCGTATAGCAGCGGTCCAATGTCCCCCCGCCCCCCCCACCTACGCCAGGTCACCCCCCCCCCCTTGTTCCACCGAACAATTGCATCTCCTGCCTGATGCCGTACGCGACTCTAGACATTCTTGACAGCCCCCCCTCTTGCACTCCGACGGCCCCCCTCCTGCTCCACAGATTCAATCTTTTCCCCTTCACCTTAAACCCATGTCCTCTGGTCCTCGATTCACCTACTCTGGACAAGAGACCCTGTGCATCTACCCGATCTATTCCTCTCACGATCTCATACGCCCCGATACGACCACCCCTCATCCACCTGCGCTGCAGGGGGCCATCCTTGGAAGATCTCGAGGCAGTTTTAAATTGGCCTCCCAAATTTTGCACGGCCGGCAGCCAGAGGTCCAGATGTTCACGAGCCTTTGCGTGAAGAAGCTCTTCCTGACATTACCCTCCTTGGCCCATGACGATGCCCCAGCCCACCCACCCCAGGAGACAAAGAAGTGGACTTGTATTTGAGCCAAGTCTCAAAAAACGCACCTTTGTTTAGTTGAGTCTGAAGATAGGTCTCGACCTGAAACGTCGCCATTCCTCCTCTCCAAAGATGCCGCCTGGCCCGCTGAGTCACTCCAGCATTTTGCACCTCTCTTTGGTGTCAAGCAGCATCTGCAGTTCCTTCCTACACATTGTTTCAGTTTAGTTTACTGTCACGTGTACCGAGGTACAGTGAAAAGCTTTTGTCGCGTGCTATCCAGTCAGCAGAAAGACAATACATGATTACAGTCGAGCCATTTACGGAGTATAGATACATGATAGGGGATAACGTGAATAATGTTTAGTACAAGCTAGTAAAGTCCGATCAAAGATAGTCTGAGGGTCTCCAATGAGAAGAATAGGAGTAGGGGAAAGCTCGCTGGTTGTCGGTAGGATGGTTCAGTTCTCTGAACACTGAGGCACAACATTGTATGAGGGGGCAGAGTGATTTATTGCAAGGCATGGGAGCTCCTATTTTTCCATTTGTGTACCTGACCCAAGGCTTGGCATGTGTAGGGAGGCTGGTTTACACCGAAGATAGCCTCAAAATGCTGGAGTAACTCTGCGGGCCAGGCAGCATCTCTGGAGAACATTCTTTTAGGCCTCAAATGGCTTCATGTTTCCACCGGTGGGAGAGTCCAGGACTGGAGCAATAGCCTCAGAGTTAAAGGATGTTCGTTTTGGAAGGAGATGAGGAAAAATTTCCCTTAGTCAGAGGGTGGGATACTTTGCCACAGATGACAGTGGAGGCCAAGTCAGTGGATATTTTTAAGGCAGCGATGGATAGATCTTTGATTAGTGCAGGTGTCAAGGGTTATGGGGAGAAGGCAAGAGAATGGGGTTAGGATGGAAAGATAGATCAGCCATGATTTAATGGCGGAGTAGATTTGATGGGCCGATTGGCCTAATTCTACTCCGAAGTGTACATCACTTATGATCTCATGAGGAAACTCTGCCCTTCTGGCCTCATCCATATCTGAGGAAGGATGTGCCGACTCTGGAGAGAGTCCAGAGGAGGTTTACGAGAATGATCCCAGGAATGAGTGGGTTAACCTATGATGAGCGTTTGACGGCTCTGGGCCTGTACTCGCTGGAGTTTAGAAGAATGAGGGGGGACCTCATTGAAACTTACCGAAGAGTGCAAGGCTTGGATAGAGTGGATGTGGAGAGGATGTTTCCACTAGTGGGAGAGTCCAGGACCAGAGGTCACAGCCTCAGAATAAAAATACGTTCCTTTCGGAAGGTGATAAAGGGGAATTCCTTTAGCCAGAGGGTGGTGAATCTGTGGAATTCATTGCCACAGAATGCAGCGGAGGCCAAGTTAATGGATATTTTTATGGCAGAGATAGATAGATTCTTGATTAGAAACATAGAAACATAGAAATTAGGTGCAGGAGTAGGCCATTCAGCCCTTCGAGCCTGCACCGCCATTCAATATGATCATGGCTGATCATCCAACTCAGTATCCCGTACTTGCCTTCTCTCCATACCCTCTGATCCCCTTAGCCACAAGGGCCACATCCAACTCACTCTTAAATATAGCCAATGAACTGGCCTCAACTACCCTCTGTGGCAGAGAGTTCCAGAGACTCACCACTCTCTGTGTGAAAAAAGTCTTTCTCATCTCGGTCTTAATTCTCATCTCGGTCTTGATTAGTTTGGACGTTATGGGAAGGAGGCAGGGGAATGGGGTTGAGGGGAAGGTAGATCAGCCATGATTGAATGGCGGAGTGGACTTGATGGGCCGAATGGCCTGAATTCTGCTCCTGTCTCTTATGAACATACGGACTGCATTTTCAGTCTATAATAGCCATCGATTTCACAATTACATTATGTGTTCAAGCAATGGAGATCCGCAGAACTTCCAGCTCGTGTGATCTTCAACGACAAAATGTGCCAAGTCAAAATCGCTCTACCTGCGATCTGTGACTAATTTGCTGGCTCCACTGTCAGTAAGAAGTAAGATTGATGGTGATCTTCATCTTCGAACCAGCTGTTATTTATATTAAAACTTGCTCGAGTACGCCCACAGAAGGTTACCATATGCTTAAGTTCGAAGATAAAAATACGACACTAAAACACTGAAAGTTCTTGTAATTTATCCACACTATTAAATTGGAAATGTGTCTGATTATAAGTGCGGAAAATATATTAGTCTTACTTTACCAAGTCGGTACGGTGGCGTAGCGGTAGAGTTGCTGCCTCACAGCGCCAGAGGCCCACATCCTGACTGTGGGTGCTGTCTATCCGGAGTTTTGGTCCCCTAATTTGAGGCAGGACATTCTTGCTATTGAGGGAGTGCAGCGTAGGTTAATTCGCAGGATGGCGGGACTGTCATATGCTGAGAGAATGGAGCGGCTGGGCTTGTGCACTCTGGAGTTTAGAAGGATCAGAGGGGATCTTATTGAAACATATAAGATTATTAAGGGATTGGACACGCTAGAGGCAGGAAACATGTTCCCGATGTTGGGGGAATCCAGAACCTGTGGCTACAGTTTAAGAATAAGGGGTAAGCCATTTAGAACGGAGATGAGGAAACACTTTTTCTCACAGAGAGTTGTGAGTCTGTGGAATTCTCTGCCTCAGAGGGCAGTGTCAAGTCAAGTCAAGTCAAGAGAGTTTATTGTCATGTGTCCCAGATAGGACATTGAAATTATTGCATTGAATTGAATGGTGGAGGCCGGTTCTCTGGATACTTTCAAGAGAGCGCTAGATAGGGCTTTTAAAAATTCTGTCTATCCCTCCTGAATATTGAATATCCCTGGATGTTCAGCTCCCAGCCTTGGTCACCCTGGAGCCATGTCTCCGTGATTCCAACTATATCATATTCATAGATAGGGCTCTTGAAGATAGCGGTGTCAGGGGATGTGGGGAGAAGGCAGGAACGGGGTACTGATTGGCGATGATCAGCCACGATCACATTGAATGGCGGTGCTGGCTCGAAGGGCTGAATGGCCTACTCCTGCACCTATTGTCTGTTGTCTATTGTCCCCGTGACCTGCGCAGGTCAGGTCAGGTTGGGGGGTGGGGGGGGGGAGTCCCCCCTGCCACGGGTACCATGTAATCCCGAGCTAGCCGCTGCATGGTTGGATAGTTGGCGACTAAACCGTCTCCCGCCGTCTTGGTATAAACCGTCCTTAAGGTGAGGAGGGAGCTGTGGACCCCCAGCGGGACCAAAAACAAGACCTGTCAAAGGAAGGATGAGCTCCTAGCGAGCCAACGGCCATCCACACTTCAGTAGAAGTTGCGATCACTGTCGTACGTTTCATTGTAAGGAACAATGATAAAGCCAAAACCTTGTACTTCCAGCAGGAACTGGGGGACAGTGACGTGTGGTGCATCCGTCACCGTTCCCGTCGGAAACCAGCACCACTGTGTCGCTAATGTTTTCAACGATGATGAATGAATGTGAAAAAATGGGTTTTCTCCGGGATCTCCCATTTCCTCCCACACTCCAATGACGTCAAGCTTTGTAGGTTAATTGGCTTGGTATAAATGTAAACATTGGCCCTGGCGTGTGTAGGATAGTGTGAATATGCGGGAATCGCTGGTCGGCGCGGACCCGGTGGTCCGAAGGGCCTGTTTCAGCTCTGTTTCTCTAAAACTAAAGTCGAGCACACCCCTCTTCCTGCACACCTGAACGGAACAGCATTGATGGGTTGTTGTTCGTTACACTGTCGTTTTTATTAGCGAAAAGAGCTCCTGCTCTTGTTGTTTAGCTAGTTGACATGACGTTATTCCTAATTGAATCCTGTGTTGTGCGTTTACCTTCTGTCTTCCACCTACAGTCAACCTTCTGAGTCTCCTCGCTGTTGTTTGTTTGTGAATTACTCAAACAAATGCTGTGAGCTATTTGTTTTTCCTGGGAACTCCGGCAAGGGAAGCTGCTGGAAGCTGACAATAGACAATAGACAATAGACAATAGGTGCAGGAGGAGGCCATTTGTTAGATAGAGCTCTAGGGGATAGTGGAATCAAGGGATATGGGGAGAAGGCAGGCACGGGTTATTGATTAGGGAAGATCAGCCATGATCACAATGAATGACGGTGCTGACTCGAAGGGCCAAATGGCCTCCTCCTGCACCTATTTTCTATGTTTCTATGTTTCTATGAAACGTCGCCTTTTTCCTTTGCTCCATAGATGCTGCCTCACCCGCTGAGATTCTCCAGCATTTTTGTCTACCTTCGATCTTCCAGCATCTGCAGTTCCCTCTTGAACGCTGATTTACTCCAGCATTTTGTGTCTTGCATTGTGTGCAGTTTTGGTTTCCTAATTCAAGAATGGATGTTCTTCAGTGGCGATGCAAAGAAAGTTCACCGACATGATTCTTGTATTAAATAGGAAAGGAGGTGAATAAATTGTATGCTCTGCGGTGTAGACTGAAGGGCAATCTTACTGAAACGAGTTGTGCCATGAATGCTGGAGTAACTCAGCGGGACAGGCAGCATCTCTGGAGGGAAGGAATGGGTGATGTTTCAGGTCGAGACCCTTCTTCAAACCCTCGTCACCCACCTACACATCTATCTATCCAGCTGTGGATATTGTTTTTTTTTATGTTAAATCTTGACTCGAGATATGGTTTTGAAAGAATGTCATTCTGTTGATGGTTTGGAATCTCTGAGATTGGAGTCATAGAGTGATACAGCGTGGAAACAGGCCCTTCAGCCCAACTTGCTCACACCGGCCAACATGTCCCAGCTACACTAGTCCCACCTGCCTGCGTTTGGTCCATATCCTTCCAAACCTGTCCTATCCATGTACCTGACTAACTGTTTCCTAAACGATGGGATAGACCCAGCCTCAACTACCTCCTCTGGCAGTTTGTTCCATACACCCACCACCCTTTGTGTGAAAAAGTTACCCCTCAGATTCCTATTAAATCTTTTTCCCCTTCACCTTGAACCTGTGTCCTCTGGTCCTCGAATCCCATTACTCTGGGCAAGAGACTCTTGTGCATCTACCCAATCTATTCCTCTCATGATTTGACATGTTATTAAGTATGTTTAAAGCAAAGAGTGCTATAGACCCAGGTTCAATCCTGACTACGGGTGCTGTCTGTGTGGAGTTTGTCCGCCTTCCCTGTGACCACATCATTTTCTCTTGGTGCTCCGGTCTCCTCCCACATCCCAAAGGGTTTTGTAGGTTATTTGACCTCTGTAAATTATTGTTTGGGATAGAACTTGTGCATTGGTGATCGATGGTGTTGTGGATTTGATGGGCTGAAGGGCCTGTTTCCACATTGTATGTCTAAACTCAACTAAACAAAGTTTAGGTTTTAGTTAACTGGGAAATGAAAGATGAAAGAAAAATGAAAGAAAATAATTGGAAAATGAAAGAAAGTCAGAAAGATCTGACTATCCTTTCAGAAAGGAAAGTCAGATCAGTTTAGTTTATTGTCACGTGTAGCGGGGTACAGTGAAAGACTTGTTGTGTGCTAACCAGTCGGCAGAAAGACAATACATGATTACAATCGATCCACTGACACAGATACATGATAAGGGAATGACGTTTAGTGCAAGGTAAAACCAGCAAAGTCCGATCGAGGATAGTCCGAGGGTCACCAATGAGGTAGATAGTTCAGGACCGCTCTCTGGTTGTGGCAGGATGGTTCAGTTGCCTGATAACAGCTGGGAAGAAACTGTCCCTAAATCTGGAGGTGTGCGTTTTCACACTTCTGTACCTCTTGCCTGATGGGAGAGTAGAGGGAGTGGCCGGGGTGCGACTCGTCCTTGATGATGCTGCTGGCCTTGCCAAGACAGCCCGAGTGTTGAGTCCGGGGATAAGGCCGGGTAAGATTTTGTTAAAAGGCTTGCATTCTTGTTACTATTCCAGATATTCTAGGCGAGTATCAGGATTTGATTCTTTTATTGGATGAGTGATTGTATAATGGACCTGTCCCACTTACCCGATTTTTTTTCGGCAACTTGCCGGCATCCGTCATAGTCGCAGCAGGTTGCGGGGCGACACCTGTCTGGTCGTGAGTAGTCTCACAAAGAGTCGTACCTTCTTCTGGTCGCCGCTGGATTTTCAACATGTTGAACATTTTCAGTGACCTGCTGCGACTATGACGGGTGCCGGCAAGTCGTCAAAAAAATCGCCTGAGTGTGACAGTCCCTTTAAGGTCCTTCAAGCCCAAATGCCGGAAGCCTAAATGGTAACGCCTACACCATTGGACTGCAGGATATCAATTTGCGTGTTCAATGGTTCAAAGGTGCTTTTATTGTCTCACATGCGATGAAATGACAAACTGTTCAGTAGAATATTACTGTATCCCTGATTAGTAAGTGTACAGAAGTCGTCTCCTCTCGTGCATTGTGACTGCATGGGTTTTCTCCGGGTGCTCCGGTTTCCTCCCACATTCCAAAGACGTGCAGGTTTGTAGATTAATTGGCTTTAGTTTAGTTTTAGTTTAGAGATACAGCGCTGAATCAGGCCCTTCGCCCCCCTGAGTCCGCGCCGACCAGCGATCCCCGCACACTAACACAATCCCACACACACTGGGGACAATTTACATTTATACCGAGCCAAACAACCTCGAAACCTGCACGTCATTGGAGTGTGGGAGGAAACCGGAGCACCCGGATGCAAGCCACGCAGGTCACGGGGAGAACGCACAATCTCCGTACAGACAGCGCCCGTAGTCAGGATCGAACCCGGATCTCTGGTGCTGTGAGGCAGCAACTCTACCGCTGTGCCGCCCTAGTTCTCATGAGCGGTGTCTGATCCAGGCGAGTCCCAGGCTGTTTAAAGCCTGCGGCCATCTCCTTCCTGGGCCACTGCGTCCCTCCTCGCCCGACCACCGTCGGCCCCCGTGGTGTGGGAGCCTCCGTGCAGCCGGCCGCGAGGGCGCGGTGGGCGGGCCAGAACCCCGGTCTCCTCTCCTCTCCAACCGGCCTCTCCCGTCACATCCCTCATCACCAACATCATCCTCCCGCTCTCTGGTCTTCGGGGGGGGGCGTGGGCACCCTCTTCGAGAGAGGGGCGTGGCTTCCCCCTTCCACGCAGTGGTCCGTCGGGTCCAATGAGCCGACAATATAAAAAAAAAAATAATAATAGAATTTATTGTCATTAAATACATACAACAGATTTTCAGGCGCACTGCCCGTGTGGAGCTCCAACGTATCAGATAAATAATAACAAATAACAAAAACGGCAAGAAAACGTCACCAAGTCATAATGTGCCATGTGCCATGTTGATGGCCTTGGGGTCGGAACTGTTTGTTAGTCTTGTGGTGAGTCACGACAAGAAGCTGGATGCTGCCCTCAACTGCGCCCTGCGGACTGTCTCCGGATGCCTACGAGCCACCCCAGTAAACCAACTGCCCGTCCTCGCTGGCATCGCCCCAGCCAACATCAGACGAGAAGCAGCCACGCAGGCCCTCTCTCGAAAGGCACAGACCGGTGAATCCCACCTCCTCCATCAGATCGTCACGGAGACACCACGACGAGTGCGCCTCAAGTCACGGCGCCGCTTTGCCACGCAAGCCCAAGAGCTGCTCTGCACAACACCGGCTGACGCTTCCAAGGCCGCCTGGGTCAAGACGAGATGGAGAGACCAGTGGAAGGCAGTGGAACCATCTAGGCTACACCATTACATCAATGACCCCATGGACGTCCCTGGCCAGGACCTGCCCCGAAAGCAGTGGACAACCCTCAACCGCTTGAGGACAGGCGTCGGACGCTATGGAGTAGCGATGAAGAGGTGGGGCCTCGTGGACAGCGCCTCCTGCGAGTGTGGGGACCCAACACAGACAGTGGGGCACATCGTCACCAGTTGCCCCAAACACCGGACACCGAATGGTGAACGAGGTCTGGTTGACCTGGACGATGACACGTTGGCCTGGCTCGCCTCAACGGAGCTACAGGTCTAAAAGACACACGACGGAAGAAGAAGTGGTGAGTGATCTGATGGACCTGTAACGCATTCCCGAGGGCAGAAGGGCAAACAAGTGATGTGTGGGATGAGGTGAGTACCATCGCGCGCCTCCCTGGCCTTGTATGCAAGAGAAAACAAATGAGCCTGGCTTGAAGCTGAGCTCATTTGGGTGTTGTTAGGCAAAGCATTGTTCATCATAATGAAATGAAATTGGTGCATGTGGGATAAATGCGAGCAGGGGAAAAGAACTCTGGCAGATATAGAAATGGACGGATGTTTTAGACGTTGCACACAGGAAAATGGCCTCTTTATTTGTTCCCTGATTGACGTTTGGTTTAGATTTTTTTTCCGTGTACTAAAATACAACACAAAGCTTCGTGCCACACACTCATCTCACCCCTGCCATCAGGACGAAGGTACAGGAGCCTGAAAACTGTAACGTCCAGGTTCAGGAACAGCTCCTTCCCCACAGCCATCAGGCTGTTAAATACTACAACGAATAAGCTGTCAATTGCAAAAGACGATATTATTATTGCACTATATTTGTTATTTATTGAACTTTTTGTTTCCTCTTCCTCCGTTATGTTTCCTCTTCCTCCGTTATGTACTATGTTTACATATATTCACATATTCTGTTGTGCTGCAGCATGTAAGAATTTCATTGCCCCGTCTGGGACATATGACAATAAAACACTCTTGACTTGCATGCTGTCAGTAGACAATAGGTGCAGGAGTAGGCCATTCGGCCCTTCGAGCCAACACCGCCATTCAATGTGATCATGGCTGATCATCCCCAATCAGTACCCCGTTCCTGCCTTCTCCCCATATCCCCTGACTCCGCTATCTTTAAGAGCCCTATCTAGCCCTCTTGTCCAAACTGATCAGTTAAAATGCTATCAACCCAAACCCGAGTACGATGGCTAGAGCAAAGGGGAAGATACAGAGCGCAGAATATAGTTCTCAGCATTGTAGCGCACCAAAGACAGACGCAAAATGCTGGAGTAACTCTGCGGGACAGTCAGCATCTCTGGAGAAAAGGAATGGATGACGTTTCGGGTCGACACCCTTCTTCAGACTGGAGTTACTCCAGCATTTAAGTCTATCTTCCGTTGAAACCAGCATCTGCTGTTCCTTACAGCCATGATCATACTGAATGGCGGTGCAGGCTCGAAGGGCCGAATGGCCTACTCCTGCACCTATTGTCTATGTTTACTACACATTGTAGCGCACCAGTTCCGGAGACAAAGTCCAATGTCCGCAACGGGGTAGAGGTGAATCGGACGGTACCCTAGCTAATGGAAGGGCCGTTCAGAAGCCTGATAACAGAGGGGAAGAAGCTGTTCCTGAGGCTGGTGGTGCGCGCTTTCAAGCTTCTGTACCTTCTGCCGGACGGGAGCAGGGAGGTGAAGGAATGACCGGGGTGGGAGACAGCTTTGATCACCTTGCCTATGTTTTGGAGGCAGCGTAAGGTGCAGTTGGAGTCGTGTGCGTTAGAGGCTGGTGCTTTTGCTTATTGATTTGTATCCTGCATTTCTCTTTTGTTTGCTAAATACCTCAGCCTGAAGGAGAGGGAGGTCCAGAGATGTCCTCCATTACATTCTGCTGCACTGGATGACAACTTTCATCAACATGGGGAACTGATTTACTATTGGCAGAAGTGGATAGTAGAAACTTCCCGGGATGGCGGGAATGAAGACACTGAGAAAATGAAGCAGCGGGGCTTGTACACTCTGGAGTTTAGAAGGATGAGAGGGAATCTCATTGAAACATATAAGATTATTAAGGGTTTGGACACGCTGGAGGCAGGAAACATGTTCCCGACGTTGGGGGAGTCCAGAACCAGGGGCCACAGTTTAAGAATAAGGGGTAAGCCATTTAGAATGGAGTTGTGAGTCTGTGGAATTCTCTGCCTCAGAGGGCGGTGGAGGCCGGTTCTCTGGATACTTTCAAGAGAGAGCTGGATAGGGCTCTTAAAGATAGCGGAGTCAGGGGATATGGGGAAAAGGCAGGAACGGGGTACTGTTTGTGGATGATCAGCCATGATCACATTGAATGGCGGTGCTAGCTCGAAGGGCCAAATGGCCTACTCCTGCACCTATTGTCTATTGTCTATAAACTTCTCTTAGTGATAGACGCAAAGTGCAAATGGCCTGAAGAAGGGTCCCGACACGAAACGTCACCCATCCTATTTCTCCAGAGATGCTGCCTGACCCGCAGAGTTAAATTGGAGGAGCAGCACCTCATATTTCGCTTCGGTAGTTTACACCCTAGCGGTATGAACATTGGCTGCTCCAATTTCAGGTAGTCCCTGCTTTCTCCCTCTTTCCCCTCCCCTTCCCAGCTCCCCCACAGCCCACTGTCTTCGCCTCTTACTTTCTTCTTCCCGCCCCCACATCAGTCTGAAGAAGGGTCTCGACCCAAAACGTCACCTATTGCCTTCGCTCCATAGATGCTGCCTCACCCGCTGAGTTTCTCCGGCATTTTTATCTACCGCAGAGCTACTCCAAAACTTTGAGTCTATCTTTGGAAGGGCCGAAGAGGGAGTGCGACTGGGCCTTGATTCTGCTGGTGGCCTTGCTGAGGCAGCATGAAGTGTGGATAGAGGCAATGAAGAGCGTTTGGTCTGGGCTACATCCACAACTCTGCAATTTCTTCTTGTCTTGTCATATTCACCAATTGAATATGGCACATTTCTTCCATTGAAATATATTTATGTCTCAAATTAGAAACATAGAAACATAGATAATAGGTGCAGGAGGAGGCCATTCGGCCCTTCGAGCCAGCACCGCCATTCATTGTGATCATGGCTGATCGTCCACAATCAATAACCCAAAATGAGATTGCTCTCATATTACAAGAAAATGGTAGCTTTATTGCCATCATTACATCTTCCCCAACCAACAATGGAGCATTGTGGGCTCTATAGCATTCCAGAGCTCACCCGTTGCTGACCCTGATATTTCTTGGCCTTTTCCTACTTCCAGTTTATTCACCCCCCCACCCCCCCTCTCCAACCCCCTCCAAACCTCTTCTCTCAGTCGGAAAATTGGTTCTGATCCAAAATGTCACCGGAATTCTAGTTCTCCAGAGACGCTGCCTGATCCGTTGACTTGCTCCAGCAGGTTGTGTCTATCTCTGGCATAAACCAGAATCTCTTACCGAGAGTTTAAGAAGGAACTGCAGATGCTGGAAAATAGAAGGTAGACAAAAGTGCTGGAGAAACTCAGCGGGTGCGGCAGCATCTATGGAGCAAAGGAAATAGGCAACGTTGCCTATTTCATTCTCTTACCAAGAGTAGGGGTTTCAAGGACCAGAGGATAGAGGTTCAAGGTGAAGGGGAAAAGATTTAATAGGAATCTGAGGGGCAGCTTTTTCACACAGCTGGGTGTATGGAACGAGCTGCCCGAGGAGGTAGTTGAGGCTGGGACTATCCCCACGTTTAAGAAACAGTTAGACGGGTACATGGATAGGACAGGTTTGGAGGGATGTGGGCAACACACCGGCAGGTGGGACTAGTGTAGATGGGCCACTGTTGGCCGGTGTGGGCAAGTTGGGCTGAAGGGCCTGTTTCCACGCTGTATCACTCTGCGACTATTTATGCAGCTCCTTCCCACTCAGCCAGACTTTAATTTCTCACACTCAACCTATTGCCTGCTGCACTGGATCAATCCTCTACACTTTTCTATCAATTGCATTTTAAGTGTATTGACCATTTTGTCTCTACCACCTCTTTCAGACAGAACGTTCCAGACAGCTGCTATTATCTAAGTGAAAGCCAATTTCATTTTATTTCCCTTCAATTCTTCATTTGTTTAATATCTACGCAATTGGCTTTCTGATCTATCTGCTCGGAGAAGTAGGTTCTTCCTACTTGCTTTATCCAGGCCCTTTTTGTTAGTTAGATTTAACTCTTGGGGCTAAGGGAATTAAGGGATATAGGGAAAAATCAGGAACGGGGGACAGATTTTGGATGATCAGCCATGATCATATTGAATGGCGGTGCTTGCTCTAAGGGCCGAATGGCCTCCTCCTGCACCTATTTTCTATGCTATCCAGCACGATTAAGTCTCTGCTTGTCTTTTCTATCCCATGAGGAATGTAGATTCATAATGCTTCCTGTCCCAGTAAGGCAAATTTTGTTTTAAGCAACTACAGGCGACTAGGCAGTTGCCACATGGTTGCCGGGGTGTTGCCTGTATGGTCGTGAGTCGTCTCCTCAGTCGCCCAAAGAATCGTAGCGTTTTTCTGGTCGCCGCTGGATTTTGAAATGTTCAACATTTTTCGGCGAGAGTGGGTTTGACGCCAATGAGCGTAGCGTGACTTCTCCTGACGTAGGCGCTGTCGTAGGTTGTCGCCACGATGACGTCGGTTGTCGTCGGTGCTGTCTCCGGTGAATTCCATTGGCGACTACCTACGTCAACCGGAGACAGGTACCGGCGACTGAATTGTCGTACCTTGTCCTAGCTTGTCGCGGGTGGACATAGGTTCTCGTAGGTGTGGTCGTAGGTGGTTTTTCGGCGACCTGCTAGGTCTATGACAGTTGCAGGCAGTCACCGAAAAAATTGCCTGAGTGGGACAGGCCCATTGGCGCAGCGGTAGAGTTGCTGCCTGACAGCACTTGCAGCTCCAGGGACCTGGGTGCGATCCCGACTACGGGTGCTGTCTGTACAGAGTTTGCACGTTCTCTCCGTGACCGCGTGGGTTTTTCTCTGAGATCTTCGGTTTCCTCCCACACTCCAAAGACGTACAGGTTTATACGTTAATTGGCTTTGGAATGTACATTGTCCCCAGACTGTGTCGGATAGTGTTAATGTGCAGGGATTGCTGTCTAGTGCAGACTCGGTGGGCCGAAGGGCCTGTTTCTGCTCTACGTCTCTCAACTAAACAAAAAGTCATGGGGGCAGAATTGGGCCATTCAGCCCATCAAGTCCACTCCGCCATTCAATCATGGCTGTTCTATCCGTCCCTCTCAACCTCATTCTCCTGCCTTCTGCCCGTAACTCCTGACACCTGATCAGCCGTGATCTAATGGCGGAGTAGACTCAATGGGCCGAATGGCCTAATTCTGCTCCTATGACTGATGAGCGTTAAGGAATCCAAGCGACATCAAATCTTTAATGTAGGTGACTTTTATTACCCAGTCCTGGCAACATCTCCTGTGGATCCACTTTATTAATTACAACTTCAGTTTCATTTTAGGTTAATTTATTGCCGCGTTGATAGTGAAAAGCTTTTTGTGGCGTCTTGTTGAATTGAATGCTTTATCAAAACGTGTGACAAATCGTCGCTTGCATTCCCAAGGTATGTAAATAGTCGACACGTAAAGGGCACTGCCAAAGTTACAAGGTACCCCCGTGCCAGGTTCTCCTTTGTTCCCTCCCCCCCTCCCCCCCCTCCCCCCTCCCCCCTCCCCCCCTTCCCCCCTCCCCCCCTGCCCCTTTCCACTCCCCCCCCCCCCCCCCCACCTCTCGGAACCCCCTCCCCATCCGGCTCTTCCTTTGTTCCCGTTGGAAGACAATCCAATCAGTGGAAAGACAATACATGATCACAGTCAAACCGTTTGCAGTGTGCAGGCACATGTGTAGAGACTAGTGTTTAAGACGGAACTGCAGATGCTGGAAATATTGAAGGTCGACAAAGATGCTGGAGAAACTCAGCGGGTGAGGCAGCATCTATTGAGCTTTGCTTTATCCCTCCTTCCCCTCCCCTTCCCAGCTCCCCCACAGCCCACTGTCTCCGCCTCTTCCTTTCTTCTTCCCGCCCCCCCGCCCCACCCCCACATCAGTCTGAAGAAGGGTCTCAACCCGAAACGTCACCTAGTCCTTCGCTCCACAGATGCTGCCTCACCCGCTGAGCTTCTCCAGCATTTTTGTCTACCTTTGTGTAGAGACCAGTATAGATGGGGCATGTTGGTCGGAGTGGGCAAGTTGGGCCGAAGGGCCTGTTTCCGCACTGTATCACTCTGCAACTCAACGCTTTGGCAAATTGGGCTGAAGAGTGCTTCAAATAATTGGATTGCCAAGAGACTGCAGGTGTTGGGTGTGACAGCAACCCTTTGCTGGAGCACCTCAGTGCTTGGGTGGGAGAAATGGTCGACGTTTTGGGTTGAAACCCTGCACTAATCCTTCTGCAGGGTTTTGGCCCAAAGTGTTGACCATTTCTTCCCTCCTGCCCCCCCCTCCCCCTCTGACAGATGCTGCTTGACCCGCTGAGTTCCTCCAGCACCTTGCGGCGGCACAGTAGTGCAGCAGGTGGAGCTGCTGCCTCGTAGCGCCAGAGATGCGGGTTTGACCCTGACCTCCAGTGCTGTCTGTGTGGAGTTTGCTCGTGCACCCTGTGACCGCGTGGGTTTACTCCGGGTGCTCCGGTTTCCTCCCACATCCCAAAGACGTGCGGGTTTGTAGGTTAATTGGACTCTGTAAATCGTCACTAGTGTGTAGGGATTGGGTGAGTAAGTAGGATAACGCAGAACTAATGTGAATGTGCGATCGATGGTCGGCGTGAACTCAGTGGGCCCAAGGGCCTGTTTCCATGCTGTATCTCTGAACTAAAGTATTGATTGCAGATTCAATATCTTGGATCCTGAAACTGCTTTCCTTTTTGATGTTGGTTTGAGAAAAGGTTAAACTGAACATTCTGGAATCTTCCATTCAAGTGAAAATATGAATCTTTAGTTTGGATATGAACCTTTCGTTTGGTTTGGAGATACTGCATGGAAACACGTGAAACATGGAAATACTGCTTCGGCCCACAGAGTCCGCGCCGACCAGCGATCCCCGCACACTAGCACTATCCTACACGCACCAGTACAATTTTTGTACCAAAAAGCCAATTAACCTACGGACTTCTATGTCTTTGATGCGTGGGAGGAAACCGGAGCACCCGGAGAAAACCCACGCAGGTCACGGGGAGAACGTATGAACTCCGTATACACAGCGCCCGTAGTCGAGATCGTACCCGGATTCCTGGCGCTGTGAGGCAGCAACTCTACCGCTGCGCCACCGAGCCACCCTGCAATAATTTGTTTTGTGTTTGAACAAGTTTGGAGCGACTATTGAATGCAGATAATGTCTAGTTTTGCTGTTGTGTTCTGCTTATCATGTTTGCCGCATGCATTATGTTCTGGCCATTATAATAATTCTTGTGATCTTTTGGAATGGAAATTACTCGGCAGTGTTTTGCATGAATTGGATTAGCCGTGCTTACGAGAAAACTGCATCCTTCAGAAATGTCACAGTGGCAGATTAATCCCTCAAACCAGATTCAAACGCTGTGCTCTGAATTGAGGTCAAATTCACGCGATTGGTGAAAAAAACACTGAGTTGTTTCAAAGGCGTGATTAAAAGTACAGATTTTGGGGATTTGAGATTTTAAACTTGGACTACAGGATAATACCCCAATCAAATCAAAAACTCCACTTTGCCCTGGCACATATTTTACAAAATAAAATTATTTATTAAAAGAATGACTTAAATTGCAAGCGTTTGAAGTATAGAAGTATTTGGGGGTGGCATGGTGGCACAGCGGGAGAGTTGCTGCCTTAGGATGCGCCTCAAACTGCGGAGCATCTTGGACAATACATGTCACCCTCTCCATGATGCACCTGAAGTTAGAGAAATCAATATTCTGTAAGCTGTAAGCTGCCAAAGCGAAATAACCTATCCTATCCTGAGAGATACAGCATGGAAGGGCCTGTTTCCATGTTCTATCTCCCAACTAAGACTAACTAGGTTGGGTTCATGGGAGGTGGTCTTGGAGGGGAGGATGCTCCTCAAACTGCGGAGCATCCTGGACAATACAGCGCACCCCCTCCGTGACGCACTGGGCAATCTGAGGAGCACCTTCAGCAACAGGCTGGTTCCACCAAGATGCAGCACAGAACGCCACAGGAGATCCTTCTTCCCTGTGGCTATCAAACTGTACAACTCCCTCCCCCTTCCGTCATGGGACGGACTGAGACTGACTACTCCCAGTCTTTGCACATATCCAACCCTTTCCACTCGTCACTTTAATTTCATGTCTCTTGTATTTCATGATGACTGTTGGCAGATCAGTTTCCCTCCTGGGATAAGTAAAATTCTATCGTATCATACCGTTACAGCGCCGGACACCCCGGTTCCATCCTGACTACGGGTGCTGTCTGTTCGGCGTTTGCACGTTCTCCCTGTGACCCTGAGATCGCTGGTTTCCCCCCAGGCTCCAAAGACTTACACTAGACTGTAGGCTAATTGCCTTGGTATAATTGTAAATTATCCCTAGAGAGAGAGAGAGAGAGTGTGTGTGTGTGTGTGTGTGTGTGTGTGTGTGTGTGTGTGTGTGTGTGTGTGTGCGTGCGTGCGTGTGTGTGTGTGTGTGTGTGTGTGTGTGCGTGTGCGCGTGCGTGCGTGCGTGCGTGCGTGCGCGCGCGCGCGCGTGTGTGTGTGTGTGTGTGCGTGCGTGCGTGCGTGCGTGCGTGCGTGCGTGCGTGCGTGTGTGTGTGTGTGTGTGTGTGTGTGTGTGTGTGTAGGATAGTGCTAGTGTGCGGGGATCGCTGGCCACGGACTCGGTGGGCCAAAGGGCCTGTTCCCCCACTGTACCTCAAATCTCTCTCACAACTAAAATCAAAACTCCACTCCCTTATTATACAAAAAAAAACTTTACGAAACCAAAAGTGATTTAAATTGCAAATATTTGAAGTGTGCAAATGAGGAAGCAAAAAAGCAAAATTTGCGTCATTTATTGAAGATGTTGCAACATGCTAAAATATGGACTTTTTTTTTGTGCGAGTGTAATTAACTATAGTGGGCGTTAAGACAGAATATATTAGTTGTAGTGTGGACCTGAACTGTAATATGAGTCTTTCCACATAAACTCATTATCAATGTGTACTTTTTTGTTTTTTATGGAGCTTGCGAATATCGAACCGTGGGAGGAAAGATAAACCAAATGTAAATAATACTTGGGCAAAATCTGCAAATCAGAATTTTAATTTTGATTACACTTGCAGAAACAATGGTCTCTTTGTTATAAGAAATAAAGATGTGGAAAAACAAAATGAAAGGTGATCTTGGTGACTATTTTTTAATAAAATAGTATATAAATACTAATTGTAAATACTAATGCTAAAATAAAATACTAATTAAATATTAGTGACTGAAAATTAGTCACGAATAGTGATGGTGGCGCAATGGTGGCCACCAGAGACCCGGGTTCGATCCTGACTACGGGTGCTGTCTGTACGGAGTTTGTACGTTCTCCTCGTGTGGGTTTTCCCCGGGTGCTCCGGTTTCCTCCCACACTCCAAAGACGTGCAGGTTTGTAGGTTAATTGGGTTGGCATAATTGTGAACTTGTCCCTGGTGTGTGTGGGATAGTGCGAGTGTGCGGGGATCAGTGGTGGGCCGAAGGGTCTGTTTCTGCGCTGTATCTCTTAACGAAACAAGAATCAGTTGCAATGCCCCAGGCATTGGGATTGTGTGTGCCGTCTGAGATGCTTTATCCCTTGATAAACTTCCTTTACAGTTCAAGATTGACAAGATGATGTTAATTATGTTCCTCTGTGTGGTGAGGAAGTCATGGAGTCGTACAGCACGGAAACTGGCTCTTCGCCCCATCTCGTCCACGCCGCCCGCAAAGCCTCAACCAAACTCATCCTCATCAATCTTCGCCCAACTTCATTGCATGTCTCGTTTTAGCCCACCAGGGTTTAGATGGATACAAGCAATTTGCCCACATTTGGCTTGTATCCATCTAAACCCTGGTGGGCCAAAACAAGACATGCGATGAAGTTGGGCGAAGATTGATGAGGATGATTTAGCCGGTGGGGTGACTCGGGTCAAAGCAAGTGAACGGGAGGAATGTACAGTTTTTTAAAATCTACAATGTTGGTATTTCCATGCTCCTGATGTTTGAGATGAAGTTGCTTTGAAAAAAATGTAAATTTATTTGCGCATTCTATCTCTGTACTTAGTTTAGAGACACAGCGTGGAAACGGGCCCTTTGGGCCCACCGGGTCCGAGCCAACCAGCGATCCCCGCACACTAACACTATCCTACACCCACTAGGGACAATTTTACATTCATACCCAGCCAATTAACCTACAAACCTGTACGTCTTTGGAGTGCGGGAGGAAACCGAAGATCTCGGAGAAAACCCACGCAGGTCACGGGGAGAACGTGCAAACTCCGTACACCCATGGTTAGGATCGAACCCGGGTGTCTGGCGCTGTAAGGGCAGCAACTCTACCACTGCGCCACCGTGCTGGCAAATTGCTAGCTTTTAATGCTTTGTAGTAAACAAAAAGAAGAGTTGGTCTTCAATGCCGATGCATAATTCTTGATGAGACGAGACTCCATGATAATTTCCTTTCATATTTTACATCTTCCTACACACGGTTGCTGTGACATGTGTTACAGACAGTTGGCCCGTTGGTGGATGAGTCATTTGCGCTGGCTGCCTTCCCAATCTTTTGACAATGCCTTGCAGATGATTACTGGCTCTTGGAAGAGGTCCTCTTTGTCACGGTGCAATAAGCAAGCACTGAGCCTGACTGTCCATCTTCACAGCCGTCAACATTCAGGAGAAAATGTGAGAAAATGATATTAATTACCAAGGAGGAAAATGTATAACGGTCTCCAAACCACGACTGGTGGCGATTAATGAAGCCCATTTCGAGAACACAAAACTCACTGCTCTTGCAAGCTATATTTATGTACAATGCCTCTTGGCATGTTTGTGTTTTAACTTCTGTTTGAAGAAACTTTTTTTGATGGATAGAGCCGTTCAGGCCAGAGAGGTTTCGAACAACTTTCCTCGCCTCAGTACCATCTGATTGAAATGTTCATCATTTCGAGGAGCAGAATTGGGCTATTTGGCCCATCAAGTCTACTCCGCCATTCAATCGTGGCTGAACCATCTTTTCCTCTCAACCCCACTCTCCTGCCGTCAGCTCAGTTTTGTTTATCGTCACGTGTATCGGGGTACAGTGCCAGGCTTTTAGTCGCGTGCTAACCAGTCAGCAGAAAGGCAATACGTGATTACAATCGAGCCATTCGGTGTATAGATGCATCAGAATCACGCTTTATTCGCCAAGTATGTTTTGCAACATACGAGGAATTTCACCGGCCAGGTCACTCATACAATTAAAAGCAACAGACTCAAAAACACATTTTAACATGAACATCCACCACAGTGACTCCTCCACATTCCTCACTGTGATGGAAGGCAAAATAAAGTTCAAGTCTCTTACTTTTGTTCTTCCTCGGTCGGGGGCCTCGAGCCCTCCGTTGACGGGACGATCTTGACTCCCGTAGCCGGCGGCGTTCGGGCCCTCCGCGTCGAGGCGTTCAGCTCCCGCATCGGGGGGATGTCAGCTCCCCCGTGCCGGGCGATCGAACCTCGCGTCGGGGCTGGTCGAACCTTCTGCGGCGTTGGAGCTCCCGACTCGGCCTCTCCCGAGACTGCGAGCCCTTGATGGTAAGTCCACAGGCCGCGGTGGGAGCGATACCAGGGAAGGGATCCGCACCGATGTTAAGTCTGCGCCCCACGGTGGGGCTCACGACAGTCCGAGGCGGCTTCCAGCTCCAGCGATGGTAGGCCGCAGAGCCTGGAGAATGTGATCCGAGAAATGATCACGTCTCCGGGAAGGTAGGAACTTGAAAAAAAGTTTCCCCCGATCCACTCCCCCCCACATAACACAAACCGAAGAACATTAAAACAAACTTTTAACAAACGCTAAAAATAACAAAAAGATGAAAAAACGAACAGACTGTCGGCTGGGCTGCCATCTCCCCGGCGCCCCATGATAAGGGAGTAACGCTTAGTGCATGGTAAAGCCAGCAAAGTCTGATCAAGGATAGTCCGAAGGCCACCAAAGAGGTAGATAGTAATTCAGCACTGCTCTCTGGTTATGGTAGGATGATTCAGTTGCCTGATGACAGCTGGGAAGAAACTGTCCCCGAATCTGGTGGTGTGCGTTTTCCCATTCCTCCCCATAATCCCCACGCCTGTAATAATGAAGCATCAGTCAACCTCCACCTTAAATATCCATTGATTTGGCCGCCACTGATTCACCACCCTGCGACTAAAGAATGTGGTGACACTTTTACAGTCAAGTTAAGTGGAGTTTATTGTTGGAGGCCCAAGAAGCGAGAGGCACAGGTACGAGGTCTTGCTGCAGTGGGCCCACAGGTACAAGGTCAACACACACAAGGGGCAGCGCAGTGGTGCAGTGTGGTCTAGCGGGTAGAGTCGCTGCCTCACAGCGCCAGAGAAACGGGTTCGATCCTGACCACGGGTGCTGTACCTTCTCCCTGTGACCACGTGGGCTTTTTCCGGGTGCTCCGGTTTCCTCCCACATTCCAAAGAAATACAGGTTTATAGTTTCTTTTTTCCAATATCTTTAATTCATTGTTTTTTATATTTCTCTCGTTTCCCTTTACCATAACTAGTGTGATGAAGGGTCTCGACCCGAAGCGTCACCCATTCCTCCTCTCCAGAGATGCTGCCTGTCCTGCTGAGTTACTCCAGCATTTTGTGACTAATTACGAAGGCAATTGGGCTTTTGGCCTTCATTACAGGAGGAGGGATTGAGAACAATTGGGAAGTTCTATTTCAGCTGGGTAGGACATGTGAGGCAACATATAGAAGGCTGTGTATGGTATTGGCATTCCTCTTTTAAGTCAGGAGATGTTTAGTGTCAAGCTACAGCGCGGAAACAGGCTCTTTGGCCCACGGAGTCTGCGCCGACCAGCGATCCCCGCACACTAACGGGCCCGTCCCACTTGCCGATTTTTTTTTGGCGACCGCCGGCATCATATCGGTGTCGGCAAAAGATTTTGGACATTTCAAAATCCAGCGGCGACAAAAAAAACGTTGCGACACTTGAAAAAACGCCGCGCGTCAATACGTCATCACGCCACGTATTTTTCGGTGACCTGATACGTCAGTCAATTATGCCGGCAGTCGCTGAAAAAAATCACCAAGTGGGACAGACCGTTAACACTACCGTACACACACACAGACACACTAGGGACAATTTACATTTATACCAAGACAATTTACCTACAAACCTGTACGTCTTTGGAATGTGGGAGGAAACCAGAGATCTCGGAGAAAACCCACGCAGGTCACGGGGGAGAACGTGCAAATTCCGTGCAGACAGTGCCCGTAGTCGGGATCGAACCGGGGTCTCCGGCGCTGTAAAGCAGCAACTCTACCCGCTGCGCCACCGTGCCGCCCATTTGATGAGGTGATTTCTTATGGACTGATGCCGGGGATGAGGAACGATTGTGGAGACTTGGTTCTCTATGGAATGTAGAGGGTTGAGATGATCTTGGTCAAACAAAGAGTTTGAAGGAAGTGTGTCAGTGGCTGTTTGGCACACTGAGTGACGGACACTCGGTGGATGTTGAGTGAATCCTCTCTTGGAGATTGGAATCTCGAACGGGGCGATGAGTCAGGATAAAGGGTCGGCCACTGCTGGCTGCCGGTGGTTGTGTTCCTTCTTTCAAAGGGCCATGAGCCTTTGATGTTTTCTCCTCCAGTGAGTGGAGTCAATGGGTCAAATTTTGTTTGACAGCTCCAGCTTCTTCAACAGTCCGATAAGAAAACTTAAAAAAGCTTGAATGTGTTTTTCAAAACTCGTTCAGTTTAAAAACATTGACATTAATTGAAGATAGACACAGAATGCTGGAGTAACTCAACGGGTCTCAGGCAGCATCTCTGGAGAGAAGGAATGGGTGACGTTTCAGGTCGAGACAACCCGAGACAAATCAAAATAGGACGTACATGGTAAATGGTAGGGAATTGAGGAATGCTGTGGAACAGAGGGATCTAGGAATAACTGTGCATAGTTCCCTGAAGGTGGAATCGCATGTAGATAGGGTGGTAAAGAAAGCCTTTGGTGTGCTGGCCTTTATAAATCAGAGCATTGAATATAGGAGTAGGGAAGTAATGTTAAAATTGTACAAGGCATTGGTAAGACCAATTCTGGAGTATGGTGTACAATTTTGGTCGCCTAGTTATAGGAAGGATGTCAACAAAATAGAGAGAGTACAGAGGAGATTTACTAGAATGTTGCCAGGGTTCCAGCAACTATGTTACAGAGAAAGGTTGAACAAGTTAGGTCTTTATTCTTTGGAGCGCAGAAGGTTAAGGGGGGACTTGACTGAGGTCTTTAAAATTATGAAAGGGATAGACAGAGTTGACGTGGATAAGCTTTTCTCATTGAGGGCAGGGAAGATTCAAACAAGAGGGCATGACATGAGAAATAAGGGACAGAAGTTTAGGGGTAACGTGAGGGGGAACTTCTTTACTCAGAGGGTGGTGGCTGTGTGGAATGAGCTTCCAGCAGAAGTGGTGGAGGCAGGATCGATTTTAACATTTAAAAGTAAAGTGGATAGGTATATGGACGTGAAGGGAATGGAGGGGTATGGTCTGAGTGCAGGTAGATGGGACTAGGGGAAAACAAATGGTCGGCACGGACTGGAAGGGCCGAGAGGGCCTGTTTCCGTGCTGTAATTGTTATATGTTATATGTTGTTATATGTTCTTCTGACTGGGAGTCAGGGGGAGAGGGAACTGAGATGAAAATATCATAAAACCTCGAATAAAAGAATGAAAGATGCAAAAAGACAAATCAAAGCCAGCAACAATGATCAAAGAAAGGTGGAGCCCACAATGGTCCATTGTTGGCTGTTGGAAAAATGATAACTAATAATACAAACAGTGAAATTCAGCAGGATGACAATGACATTTGCTGACCTAGGTGTAAAAAGCAGATATTTGTGTATTAATTTTAACTTTTTGTAACGACACTTTTAAAAAATCTTTATGGGCCTGTCCCACTTACGTGACTTTTTCGGCGACTTCCGGCACCCGTCATAGGTCGTTGCAGGTCGCCGAAAATATTCAACATGTTGAAAAATCAGCGGCGACCAGAAAGACGCTACGATTCTTTGGGCGACTGAGGAGACGACTCACGACCATACAGGCGACACCCTGGCAACATGTCACGGGGTGAAGCCCGCATGGTCGTGGGCAGTCGCCCAAAGAGTCGTACCTTGTTCTGGTCGCCGCTGGATTTTCAACATGTTGAAAAGTTTTGCCGACCTGCAAAGCCCTATAACGGGTGCCGGCAGTCACCGAAAAAGTCGCGTTAAGTGGGACAGGCCCATTAGACTTCTGTTTCGTGACCACTACGGCAGTTGCTCTTGGAGCCACCACAATCATCAAATGAATCTTCTGTTAGCCTTCGATAGACGCAAAACTGCTGGAGTAACACAGTGAGACAGGCAGCTTCTCTGGAGGGAAGGAATGGGTGACATCTTCAGACTGAGAGTCGGGGAGGGGAAGACACGGAGACATGGATGGGTCAGGTGTGAAAAGGAGAGATCGATGGGGATGGAGATCAAGGATAACGTAGAATGGCTCGTTGTTAGGTGAGCGGAAGGTGACGAGGAGGAATATGATCAGTAAGCAGTAGCAATCCTCCCCAGGCTTGTGTTAACTTTGGTGGAAATGCAGCTACCTCAAATGTTCCAATTAAAATGATCATCCCGCCAAACTGATTTGGGCATTATCAATGAATGAATACTTTATGGTCACATGTGACAAGTCACAGTGAAATTCCTCGCTTGCAGACCCAAGGTATGCAAATAGTGGCCACATCAAGGACACTGACAAAGTCACAAAGTAACTCGCGCCTTTGTTCCGCTCCCCCTCCCCCTAGCTCCAGGTCCACCTTTGTTCCTCCCCCCCCCACACGGCAGTCCCCCCACCCCCACGCTGGGTCCTTCTTTATGCTCCCCCCCCCCTTTAACATAGAGACCGTATAATATCGAACCTTCTCATACTCCTCTGACTCTCAGACCCGAAATGTCACCTATTCCCTCCCTGCAGAGATGCTGCCTGGCCCGTCGAGTGACTCCAGCATTTCCATTCACATGTTTAATCAATAATGTTTTGTTATTAATTTTAATGTTTCATGTGTCATTCCTAACTGTCACTGTATGTCATGTTGCGGGATGAGCACCAAGGCAAATTCCTTGTATGTGAATACTTGGCCGATCAACTTATTCATCCATTCAATTTGTGTCTAGCTAGTAAATATGAAGGTTATTCTTTGGGTTCCTTTTCATATTGCAGAATGGACTCATTCCTTTTATATTTGGTCAGAATTAAGCAATGGTAAGGCAGAATGTAGTTCAACTGTGATATAAAAAAACATCTCTTTGAGGGGTCTAACTATTCAGCCTGAAATCGCTCTGGTTGTTTAAAAATGATTCTAGCCACACGAACACTGTTATTCAAAATCTGGCTCACACTGTGATCTGTGCTCGTTTTTCCCTGACTCTCTGATTCTTTTTAGGGCATTCTGCAGGACGTCAAAATCATCTTGATGCCTAATGGATATGTAATGCAGTGCCCAGACCTGAACCGCAGTAAGTACCCAGTATGTTCCTTCCGTAATAATACTTGTCAGGAACAGCACATTACCAAGCAAATGGCCTTCGTGCAAAAAAAAAACAAAGAAAAAAACGATTTCAAGAGGCACGACCCAAGCTTTGCATATGAATGGGAGAAGGGAAATTGCGGTATGTTCTTTGGAGCACTTTAATTGCCTCGTTTTCTTCCTCCGACTGGGATTTTTCTGCTGTGTTTGCTTGCGAAGCGGGTGTACCGAGTGGAGCTTTTTAGTGAGTGTGGTTGTGTTCTGGCCAACATGGTGTGTCATGGACTGTAGATTATAGTGCTCTGGGTTTGTTGTTCCTGTCATCAGTTTACGCACTCCCGTTACCTTCAGAGGGCTGCTGGTTCACCCACTCGCGAGTACGTTCAGCTCTCTTAGCTTTACAGATGTTTCGGTTCGATATTAAGGGTGAACTGCATTGCCGGACGTTCAGTTTAGTTTAGAGATCCAGCGCGGAGCAACGAGTCCGCACCGACCAGCGATCCCCGCACACTAACACTGTCCGACACACACTAGGGGCAATTTATTGTCATCGCAAGCCAATTAGCCTACAGACTTGCACGTCTTTGGAGTGTGGGTGGAAACCGGAGCACCGATGGAAAAAAACCCACGCAGGTCACGGGGAGAGCGTACAAACTCCGTACAGGCAGCACCCGTAGTCAGGATCGAACTGGGACCTCTGGCGCTGCGAGGCAGCAACTCTACCGCTGCGCCACAGTGAGAGTGCTCCGAATCTGTTGTCCCTGTCATCAGCTCGTTTCAAGAGGTAACGCACACTCTTTACCTCCAGAGATTTGCTGGTTCACACACTCACGGGTACACTAAGCGATCTTAGCTTTACAGATGTTTTGGCTCGATATTAAAGGTGAACCGCATTTCCGGAAGTGATGATAAACTGAGTAGTCCTCGCCTTTCACCCCATCAGCCGTCGCACACACCACGTAATCCTCTGGCATTTCCGCCACCTCCATCGGGATCCCACCTCTAGCCACGTCTTCCCATCTCCACCTCTTTCCGCTTTCCGCAGAGACCGTTCCCTCCGCAACTCCCTGGTTAACTCATCCCTTCCCGCCCAAACCACCCCCTCCCCAGGTGCCTTCACCCGCAACCGCAGGAGATGCAACACCTGTCGCTATACCTCCTCCCTCTCTGTCCAGGGACTCCAACAGTCCTTTTCAGGTGAGGCAGAGGTTCACTTGCACCTCCTCCAACCTCATCTACTGTAGCCGTTGTTCAAGGTGTGGACACTTATACACCGGCGAGACCAAACGCAGACCAGGCGATCGTTTCGCGAAACACCTTCGCTCAGCCCGCATGAACCTACCTGATCTCCCGGTTGCCGGACACTTTAATTCTCCTTCCCATTCCCACACAGACCTTTCCGTCCTAGGCCTCCTCCATTGTCAGATTGAGGCTGAATGCAAATTGGAGGTACAGCATCTCATATTTCGCTTGGGCAGCTTACAGCCCAGTGGCATGAATATTGATTTCTCTAACTTCAGATAGCCCCAACATTCCCTCTCTCTCTATCCCACCCCCACCCAACTGAACCAGCTTCTGATTTTCACCCTGCAAACAGCTAACAGTGGCCTGTTTCCTTCCTCATCTTTACTTTTTTGCATATCTTTAGTTCATTGTTCTTTATCTCTCCACATCACCGTCTGTATCTCTCGTTTCCCTTTCATGTGACTTTCTGTCTGAAGAAGGGTCTCAACCTGAAACGTGACCCATTCCTTCTCTCCAGTGATGCTGCCTGTCCCGCTGAGTTACTCCAGCATTTTGTGTTTATTTTTGATGATAAAACTGAGATCTATCCGGCCTGGCATATAAAAACGCCAGGGTATTATTTGGGAAAACGTCAGGAGGTTTTGATGGCTCTGAGCTTGTGCCCATTGTTGTTTAGAAGGATAAGAGGGGGTGGGGGAGGGGGGATCTCAATGAAACATGCCAAATAATGAATGGCATGATTAGGGTGCAAGTGGGGAGGATGCTTGCAGGAAGAGTCTACAACTAGAGGGCACAGGCGCTGAATTAAAGGACGTACCTTTAGAAAGGAGACAAGGAGGAATTTCTTTGGTCAGAGGGTGGTGAATCTGTGGAATCCATTGCCACAGACGTCTGTGGAGGCCGTCATTGGGTATTTTAAAGGAGAAGATTGACAGGTTATTGATTAGTCAGGGCGTCAAAGGTTATGGGGAGAAGGCTGGAGAGAGAAAAATAGATCGATTGGTGCAGTAGACTGGATGGGCTGAATGGCCCACTTCTGTGTACATGTGTGCAGTTTTCCTCACTTGCCATGTAAATATTGGGCATCTTTGGTTATTTTCTGACAAATGTCAAGAGTGAAGAGTGTTTTATGGTCATGTGTCCCAGATAGAACGATGAAATTCTTACTCGCTGCAGCACAACAGAATGTGTAAACACTGTAAACAATATGATAAACCGGAGAGAAAAAAGTTCAGTGCGTGATACATACACTCACACTCGCACCCGCACTCACACACACACACACACACAAATATATATATATATACACATACTCTCACTCACATACTCAAAAAACAAACAATAGTAATGCAATAATAATACTAATAGTCAAGTCAAGAGAGTTTATTGTCACGTGTCCCAGATAGGACAAAGAAATTCTTGCTTGCTGTAGCACAACAGAATATAATAAGCATAAATACAGAACAGGTCAGTGTGACCACATACCATAGAATATAATAGTCAATGTAGTTCAGAGTTTATTTGAGGTTGTAGTGTTTAGTAGCTTGATTCCTGAATAGCCAGGTACCTGGACCTTACAGTTTTCAGTCTCCTGTACCGTCTTCTCGATGGCAGTGGTGAAATGAGGGTGTGGCCAGGGTGGTGTGGGTCGAGGTAAATCCATCCATTTTGTTCTCCAAATCAATTGACATTAGCAATGTCAATATACAGTGGCTTGCAAAAGTTTTCATACCCCTTGAACTTTTCCACACTTTGTCACGTTACAACCACAAACGTAAATGTATTTTATTGGCATTTTATGTGATAGACCAACACAAAGTGGCGCATAATTGTGAAGTGGAAGGAAAATGATACATGGTTTCCAAATTTTATTACAAATAAAAAAACTGAAAAGTGTGGCGTGCAAAAGTATTCAGCCCCCCTGAGTCAATACTTTGTAGAACCACCTTTCGCTGCAATTACCGCTGCAAGTCTTTTGGGGTATGTCTCTACCAGCTTTGCACATCTAGAGACTGACATTTTGCCCATTCTTCTTTGCAAAATAGCTCAAGCTCAGTCAGATTGGATGGAGAGCGTCTGTGAACAGCAATTTTCAATTTCCAGAGGTTCTCAATTGGATTTAGGTCTGGACTTTGACTGGGCCATTCTAACACATGAATATGCTTTGATCTAAACCATTCCATTGTAGCTCTGGCTGTATGTTTAGCGTCGTTGTCCTGCTGGCAGGTGAACCTCCGCCCCAGTCTCAAGTCTTTTGCAGACTCTAACAGGTTTTCTTCCAAGATTGCCCAGTATTTGGCTCCATCCATCTTCCCATCAACTCTGACCAGCTTCCCTGTCCCTGCTGAAGAAAAGCATCCCCACAGCATGATGCTGCCACCACCATGTTTCACAGTGGGGATGGTGTGTTCAGGGTGATGTGCAGTGTTAGTTTTCCGCCACACATAGCGTTTTGCATTTAGGCTAAAATTTTCAATTTTGGTCTCATCAGACCAGAGCACCTTCCTCCACATGTTTGCTGTGTCCCCCACATGGCTTGTGGCAAACTGCAAACAGGACTTCTTATGGCTTTGTTTCAACAAAGGCTTTCTTCTTGCCACTCTTCCATAAAGGCCCAATTTGTGGAGTGCACGACTAATAGTTGTCCTGTGCACAGATTCTCCCACCTGAGCTGTGGATCTCTGCAGCTCCTCCAGAGTTACCATGGGCCTTTTGGCTGCTTCTTTGATCCATGTTCTCCTTGCCCGGCCTGCAGTTTAGGTGAACGGCCATGTCTTGGTAGGTTTGCAGTTGTGCCATACTCTTTCCATTTTCGGATGATGGATTGAACAGTGAGATGTTCAAAGCTTGGGATATTTTTTATAACCTAATCCTGCTTTAAACTTCTCCACAACTTTATCCCTGACCTGTCTGGTGTGTTTCTTGGGCTTCATGATGCTGTTTGTTCACTAATGTTCTCTAACAAACCTCTGAGGCCTTCACAGAACAGCTGCATTTATACTGAGATTAGATTACACACAAGCGGACTCTATTTACTAATTAGGTGACTTCTGAAGGCAATTGATTGCACTGGATTTTATTTAGGGGTATCAGAGTAAAGGGGGCTGAATACTTTTGCACGCCACACTTTTCAGTTTTTTATTTGTAAAAAAATTTGAAAACCATGTATCATTTTCCTTCCACTTCACAATTATGCGCCACTTTGTGTTGGTCTATCACATGAAATCCCAATAAAATACATTTACATTTGTGGTTGTAACGTGACAAAATGTGGAAAAGTTCAAGGGGTATGAAAACTTTTGCAAGCCACTGTATCAGTTCATCCCATGCCAAGTGCGGTTTTAATATTCCTGTTTTTCCTTGTGCCTTTCACCACAAACCCAAGATGGCGACTCTGGCTAAACAGCTGCGGCCCGCCTGCAGTCCGTCTGTTATTTTCTTTTTTTGTGTTCCTTTGTCCTGTTTATAGTTAATTTTGTTTTATTAGATTGTGTGTGTGTGTGGGTGGGGGGAGAGAAACATGTCTTTGGTCTCTTGCATCGGGGAGGGGGTGCGACTTTTTTCTGTCGTATTCCCCGTCTTCGTCTCCGTCTGCGCCGAAGCCTAATGGCGGAGCAGGCGGCCTCGGGGCTGTGGCAGCATTCCAGCGGCAGCGGCAGCGGCCACCCGCCTCGGTCTTGGAGCTGTGGCGGTGGAAGCGGGAGCGGCAGCGGCCACCCGACTCGACCTCGGAGCTGTAGCGGCGGCAGCGGCAGCGGTAGCGGCCACCCGACTCGGTCTTGGAGCTGTAGCGGTGGAAGCGGGAGCGGCAGCGGCCACCCGACTCGGTCTTGGAGCTGTAGCGGCAGCGACCCGACTAGGCCCAGGAGTTGTGGCGGTGGCAGCAGCCCGACCGCGACCTCGGCCGCAGGCCCAGTGGACTCAGCCGCGGACCCAGTGGACGACATCATCGGGAGCTCGCAGGACACTGGTTGGTGACCTGTTTTTTACGGAGCTCCCGCGGAAACAGCTTCATCTGCTGAACTGGAGGGCGGCAGCTTCGACCGCCCCGGGCCGTGGAGTCTGAACCGGCCCGTTCGCGGAGCACGGTTTGAGCCGCGGGACTTACTTACCATCACCCGGTGGGGTCACAACATCTGAAGCCTGGATCGCCTCGGCGCAGAGGGGGAACAAAGAGGGAAGAGACAGAGACTTTAAGACTTTGCCTTCCATCACAGTGAGGAGGTGTTTGGTGAACTCACTGTGGTGGATGTTAAATTTGTGTTTATCGCGTGTTTCTGTCATTTTTTAATTATATGTATGACTGCAGGGCAACGAAATTTCGTTCAGACCGAAAGATAAATAAACTAATCAATTCAATTCAATTAATTCAATTCATTCAAGTCACATCACTGATGATCAAATCTTATTCAATGTGCATAACAATAAAATTAAATGGAAAGCGGTCAAAGCACGTTTATAGATGGAACAGTACAGCATGTTAGACAACAGACAATAGGGCAGGAGGAGGCCATTCGGCCCTTCGAGCCAGCACCGCCATTCAATGTGATCATGGCTGATCATCCCCAATCAGTACCCCGTTCTAGGAGAATTGCCATTCGGCCCATCTAGTCTACTCCACCATCCTATCATGGCTGATCTATCTTTCCCTCTTTGCCCCCTTCTCCCGCCTTCTCCCCACAACTCCGTACTAATCAAGAATCTACGAAGAAAAATACCCATGGACGGCCTATACAGCCGTCTGTGGCAGTGAATTCCACAGATTCACCACCCTCTGAATAAAGAAATTCCTCCTCATCTCCTTCCTAAAATAACGTCCTTTAATTCTGAGCCTATGGCCTCTAGCCCAAAATTTCCCACTAGTGGGAACATCCTTGCCACATCCACTCTATCCAGGCCTAATTAAAATTTATTTCTAAAGGTATGTCCTTTTATTCGGAGGCTGTGCCCTCTGGTCCTAGACTCTCCCACTAGTGGGAACATCCTCTCCACGTCCACTCTAATCAGGTCAATTGACCTCCAAACTCGCACATGGAATGTGTGTGAGTCAACCGGAACAGGCCGGGGAAACCGACACAATCCCAGGGAAGAAACGTGCAAACTCCACACAGGCAACACCCGAGGTCAGGATGGAACCCAGGCCTCTAGTGGTGTGTGGCAGCAGTGCTAACAGCTGCACCACCGTTCTGAAGAAGGTTCCATTTGAAAAAGCATTGCTGTTTAGGAAGGAACTTCAGATGCTGGTTTAAACTGAAGATAGACACGAAAAGCTGGAGTAACTCAGCGGGACAGGTAGCATCTCGGGAGAGAAAGAAAGAGTGACGTTTTCGCGTCGAGACCCTTCTTCTGACCAGCTTTTTGTGTCTATCCTTCGGGTCTGAAGAAGGCTCTCCACCCTTTCCTTCTCTCCGGAGATGTTGCCCGTCCCGCTGAGTTACTCCAGCATTTTGTGTCTATCTTCAGTGTAAACCAGCATCTGCAGTTCCCTCCCGCACATGAAGATGGATTATTGCACTTGGATCTCGGTGACATCAGTGATGGTGTTGAAAAGGATATAATGCCGAGCGCAGCTGTAACGAGGCTGAAAGGAAGCTGTGTGAGTTTGTGCAGAGCCTTTCATAGCTGGTGGGTTCCCTAAAGCGCACTTCAGGCAATTAGGCGTTTTCTGAACAGTCGTGGCTGCTGGGATGGCGTAGATCGTTAATTTTCCACTGGATGATGCTGGAAGTTTAGAAAGATAATTTGACGAGACATGAGGCGCTACTTAAAAATAATTAAAATAATTGACGAGCAGGATGTGAATCGGAGTCCAGAGGGACAATGTTCGTGGGCAGAATCGAGCCCCACTTGTCACGCTTTCGTCTTTTCAAAAAAAAATCTCAATGGAGAGTCTTTGTACAAAAGATATAGTTTAGAGAAACAGTGCAGAAACAGGCCCTTCGGCCCATTGTGTCCGCGCCGACCAGCGATCCCCGCACATTAACACCATCCGACACACACTAGGGACAATTTTTACATTTATTCCAAGCCAATCTACCTAGGTACCTGTACATCTTTGGAGTGTGGGAGGAAACCGAAGCTCTCTGAGAAAACCCACGTGGTCACGGGGAGAACGTACAAACTCCGTACAGACAGCAGCCGTAGACGGGATCCAACCCGGGACTTTGGCGCTGTCAGGCAGCGACTCTACCGCTGCGCCACTGCGCCGCCCGGATATCGCTTCCAGATATCACGGTGACTGTGATGGGGAGTTTGACGATGATTGCAGCTTTGAGGAGAGTGTTGGGTTGTTTGTGAGGGTCCCAGAAGGGCTCGTGGAAGAGGTAGCTATTCCATCATACTCAGAGGGTGCTGGGTGTGAACGAGCTGCCGGAGGTGGTAGTTGAGGCAGGTAAGATAACGGCAATTAAAATACTCTTGGACTGGGAAATAAGCAGGAGAAGCTCAGAAGGACATGGCTCAGATGGGAGGAGTGAGATGGGGCAGCATGGTCAGCATGGTCAAGTTGGGCTGAAGGGCCTGTTTCTGGACCTCTGACTCTCCCTGACTATAAAACCATGAGAGGAATAGATCGGGTAGACTCACAGATTCCCTTGGCCAGAGTAGGTGAATCGAGGACCAGAGGACAGAGGTTTAAGGTGAAGGGGAAAATACGTAATAGGAATCTGAGGGGTAACATTTTCACACAGAGGGTAGGTGGGTGTACGGAACAAGCTGCCAGAGGAGGTAGTTGAGCCTGGGACTGGGGCTATCCCAACATTTAAGAAACAGTTAGCCAGGTACATCAATAGGACAGGTTTGGAGGGATATGGACCAATCGCAGGCAGGTCTGACTAGTGTAGCTGGGACATGTTGGCCAGTGTGGGCAAGTTGGGCCGAAGGGCCTGTTTCCACCCCCAGTAAATGTGGAAGGCAAGATTTTATTCTCTTGAGAGTGGTGAGTGCCTGGAATGCGCTGCCAGGGGTGGTGGTTGAGGCAGACACTATAGGGATATTCAACAGACTATGGACAGGCATAACCTCAGGTAGCCCTTGCTCTCTCTCTTCATCCCCCCCCCCCCCTTCCCAGTTCTCCCACTAGTCCCACTGTTTCCGCCTACATCCTTTCTTTGTCCTACCCCCTCCCCCGACATCAGTCTGAAGAAGGGTCTCGACCCGAAACGTCGCCCATTCCTTCTCTCCAGAGATGCTGCCTGTCCCGTTGAGTTCCTCCAGCATTTTGTGTCCACCTTCTTAAACATGTGCAGGGTGCAATTAGTTTAACTTGGCACCTTGCTCAGCATGGACATAGGGGGCTGAAGGGCCTGTTCCTGCGCTCTACTATACTCGAGGTGCTCTAACCAACGATCTACACAAGGGAAGCATAATCTCCCAACGAAATGAAGCACGAGTTTAGACTTGGGCTTAATTTTAACCACGTATACCGAGGTACAGATATTTTTTTTCTCTTGCACGCTATCTAATCAGGTTAGATAATTCACCATCGTTGGAAACATTAGCGAGGCAGTGGTGCTGGTTTCCGACGGGCACGGTGACAGACGCACGCCCCACACATCCCTGTCCCCCATGCAGCTGGCAAGCTCCTCTTTTGTCTCTGCACGTGCGCCTTCCACCAACATCTTCCATTATAACAACATAATAACAAATATAAATGCCCTCAAGTCAAACGAGATTGCCGTGGTTGGTCGAGGCGTTAAGTGTAAGAGTCAGGATGTCACGTTGCAGCTGCAGAGGGCGTGGGTCAGGACGCATTTGGGGTTTTGTGTGCAGCTCCGGTCTCCCCATCACAGGAATGGTGTGGAGGCTTTGGAAAGGGCGCAGGGGAGGTTCGCCAGAATACCGCCTGGATTAGCGGCTATTCGCTGCAAGGAGAGGCCGGACTGTTTGAACTGTTGTCTCCAGAACGCTGGAGGTTGAGTCCCAGAACACTGATGCAATCATAAAGAAAGCACATCAGCACCTCTACTTCCTAAGAAGATTACGGAGAGTCGGTCTGTCAAGGAGGACTCTCTCTAACTTCTACAGGTGCACAGTAGAGAGCTTGCTGACCGGTTGCATCGTGGCTTGGTTCGGCAACTTGAGCGCCCTGGAGAGGAAAAGACTACAAAAAGTAGTAAACACTGCCCAGTCCATCATCGGCTCTGACCTCCCTTCCATCGAGGGGATCTATCGCAGTCACTGCCTCAAAAAGGCTGGCAGCATCATCAAGGACCCACACCATCCTGGCCACACACTCATCTCCCCGCTACCTTCAGGTAGAAGGTACAGGAGCCTGAAGACTGCAACGTCCAGGTTCAGGAATAGCTACTTCCCCACAGCCATCAGGCTACTTAATGCAACATCAAACAAGCTCTGAACAATAACAGCCTATTGCACTTTATTTGTTTATTTATTGTGTATATATATGGTCTATGGTATATGGACACACTGAACATTTATCTCCTGTTCTGTACTATGCTTACATATTCTGTTGTGCTGCAGCTGGCAATAATTTAATTGTCCTACCTGGGACACATGACAATAAAACTCTCTTGACTCTTGAGATGACCACATGTCATAACAGCAGAATCAGGCCATTCGGCCCATCACAATGAGATTAGTTGATCTTGGCATCACGTTTGTCACAGACATGGTGAGCTGAAGGGCCTGATCCTGTGCTGTACTGTTCTGCCACAGAGGGCGGTGGAGGCCGGTTCTCTGGATGCTTTCAAGAGAGAGCTAGACAGGGCTCTTAAAAATAGCGGAGTCGGGGGATATGGGGAGAAGACAGGAACGGGGTACTGATTGGGGATGATCAGCCATGATCACATTGAATGGCGGTGCTGGCTCGAAGGGCCGAATGGCCTACTCCTGCACCTATTGTCTATTGTTCTGCGTTCTACATTTTAACATCATCACTAAGATGAGTAAGTTGAAAATAGGAAAAGAAAGTTACATTGCTCTCAATCTTTACGACACTTTTAAACCTTTGATCAGAGGAACGTCATCTACAATTATTTTTCACTAGAATTGAGAGAGTTAGAACTCCGAGTCCCATGTACGTCACCATCAAAGCTCTGTCTGATTTTTTTAGAAAGCAGAGTTGTGTTTGGTCAAAGAATACTTGGGGGAAATTGAATATTTGCTGAAGACTTCTGAATTTTTATTTAAGAAAGAACTGCAGATGCTGGAAACATCGAAGGTGGACTCAAACGCTGGAGAAACTCAGCGGGTGAGGCATCTATGGAGCGAGGAATAGGCGACGTTTCGGGTCAAGACCCTTCTTCAGACTGATGTGGAGGTGGGGGGGGGGGCAGGAACCCGCCCCTCCCCCACCTCCACATCAGTCTGAAGAAGGGTCTCGACATCAGTCTGAAGAAGGGTCTCGGCCCGAAACGTCGCCTTTCTCCTTCGCTCCATGGATGCTGCCTCACCCGCTGAGTTTCTCCAGCGTTTGTGTCTACCTCTGAATTTTTATTTGCCTGTTTTATTTGCTTCTAATTCTGCTTTTGATGGGGCTCGTCAGCCTGGGAAGGCGGTCCATCTAGGAGAGGGAAAACTCTGATCTAAAACCTCCACTGCCTTGTGGCCATATCCGGTCATGGAAAAAGGCTCCAGGAGTAAACCTCAAGAATAATCCGGAGTCGGAGCCCCTAAGGCAGTTCGCCGTTGTCTACAACCTTGCTCTGGCAGCTCCTGCGACGGCGCTGGTGCCAAACTAACGGCCCTGCTGTTCCTTTGGATCGATCAGCGACGTGGAGAGGGGGGGACGCGCTGCATGGGCAACAGCCTGTCCTCCATATGACATCGCCCAGGCTTGCATCTGACCAGGATGCATCACCCATGGTCAGTCATGACCGAGGGGGCCTACTAATTCTGCGTTTGCTTTTGGAGACCCTTGGACTATGTTTGATCAGACTTTACTGGACTTTATCTTGCATTAAACATCACTCACGTTGTTCCCTTTGTCCCGTAACTGCACACTGTGGGCGGTACGACAGTCCTCGCGCGTTTCCTTTCCGCTGACTGGTTAGCACGCAATAACGTGCGGCACAGCAGGTTCAATGCTGACCCCGGGTGTTGTCTGAGTGCCACGCTAGATGGCATAGTTATGGGGTGGCACGGTGTTGCAGCGGTAGAGCTGCTGCCTTAAGGGCCTGTCCCACGCGCCGATTTTTTTTTAGGTGACTGCCATAGTCGTAGTAGGTCGGCGAAAAAACGGCGACCGGACTAACGGGCCTGTCCGACTGCCGGCGATTTATTGAGGCGACTGCCAGCGACCACGACAATGGAATTCACCGAAGTCAGCGCTGGCGACAGGCTACTCCATCCTGGCGACAGCCTACGCCAGCACCTACATCAGGAGAAGGAAACCTACGACAAGCCCACAGGTGCCGACTGTCGCCGAAAAGTTTTGAACATTTCAAAATCCGACGGCGACCAGAAAAACCGCTACGACTCTTTGGGCGACTGAGGAGATGACTCAGGACCACACAGGCGACACCCCGGCGACCGTGTGGCGACTGCCTAGTTGCCTGTAGTCGCCGAAAAAATCGCCCAAGTGCGACAGGCCCTTTACAGTGCCAGAGATCTGTGTTCAATCCTGATTACAGGTGCTTGTCTGGCTGATCATCTAAAATCAGTACCCAGTTCCTGCTTTTTCCCTATGTATCTGTGGAATTCTCTGCCACAGAAGGTAATTGAGGCCAGTTCGTTGGCTATATTTAAGAGGGAGTTGGATGTGGCCCTTGTGGCTAAAGGAATCAGAGGGTATGCAGAGAAGGCAGGTACAGGATACTGAGTTGGATGATCAGCCATGATCATATTGAATGGCGGTGCAGGCTCGAAGGGCCGATTGGCCTGCTCCTGCACCTAATTTCTATGTTTCTATGTTTCTATGTCCTTTGATTGCTTTAAACCCTAAGAGCTAAATCTAACTCTCCCTTGAGAGAAATGTTTGTAGGTTAATAGGCTTGGTTTAATTGTAATTTGCCCCGAGTGTGTGTAGGATGATGTTGATGTGCGGGGATCGCTGGTTGGTACAGACTTGGTGGGCCGAAGGCCCTGTTTCCACGCTGCATCTCTAAACTAAACTAAACAATGTTTGCTGTACCTCGGTACGCGTGACAATAAACTAAACTTAAATTGATGAGTATAGACACAAAATGGTGGAGTAACTCAGCGGGACAGGCAGCATCTCTGGAGAGAAGGAATGGGTGATGTTTCGCGTCGAGACCCTTCTTCAGACTGAGAGTCAGGGGGGCGCGGAGGGAAACTAGAGATATGGAAGGGTACAAAGAGAATGTCAGGTGTGAAAAGGGCCGATCAAAGCAGAGGATGATCAAGGAAATGAACCACTCTTCATTGCTGGCTGAGGGGAGGTGGTAATGAGGCATATGAGCAGTAAAATTAATTAGGAGGACAGTGAAATTAGTCGGAGAGACTGATGAGTAATGTGGTCAAAGACTTGGGTGATTTCAAACGTTGATGACGTTATTCAGCCCTTGTGCAGTCAAAGGATCTTAGCTTAGACTCGCGTTTAGAGATAAAGCACGGAAACTTTGGCCCAGAAAAAGTTCACTAAATAACAAATATAGTGCAAAATAGCAAATAATAATATAGTCTTTTGCAGTTCAGAGCTCAGAGCTTATTTGTTGTGTTTAATAGCCTGATGCCTGTGGGGAAGCACCTGTTCCTGAACCAGGACGTTAGAGTTTTCAGGCTCCTGTACCTTCGTCCTGATGGCAGTGGTGAGATGAGCGTGTGGCCGGGACGGTGTGGGTCCTTGATGATGTTGGCTGCCTTTTTGAGGCAGCGACTACGATAGATCCCCTCGACGGTGGGGAGGTCAAAGTCGGAGATGGACTGGATGACATGTACTAGATGACAATTTACATTTCTACCAAGCCAGTTTGGCCTCCAAACCTGTACGTCTTTGGAGTGCGGGAGGAAACTGGAGAAAACGCACGCAGGCCACGGGGAGAACGTACAAACCCCGCACAGACAAGCACCCGTCGTCGGGGTCGAACCCGGGCCCCTGGCGCAGTGAGGCAGCAACTCTACCGCTGCACCACCCACCGTTTAGGCTTGAAGCACCTTTCACTTAGCCAGCTTCCCTTCCTGGAACTGAGAGCGATTGATGCCTTGCGAGTGCTCCAAGTGTAACAAAGGGAGTGTGCCAATCACTGGGACAATGTCTCCTTACCTCACGCCTCTCACGACACTTGAAATGCCATCACTGCGGAGATGGCGACAGGATCTGACAGCCACTGTTTGGATGGGACGGGGGCTTTGAAAAGAAGTCTGATTTTTCCTGAGACCGATAAGTACATCGAGCGCAGGAGATCAGTTGGCACATCGTGTCCGCACTAGCTCTCCAACGTCACCTCAATCAGTCCCACGCGCCTGCAAACATGTCTGCTTTTATTTAGTGATCAAGCAATGTTTAGTTTTGTTTGGAGATGCAGCACGAAAACAGCCTCAACCGGCGAATAGAGAGAGACTCACACTCACACTGACACTCACACTCACACTCACACTCACACTCACACTCACACACACACTCACACTCACACTCACACACTCACACACACACACACACACACACACACACACACACACACACACACACACACACACACACACACACACACACACACACACACACACACACACAGGCCAATTTACATTTTATACCAAGCCAATTAACCTACACACCTAGGATAGACACAAAAAGCTGGAGTAACTCAGCGGGACGGGCAGCATCTCTGGAGAGATGGAAAGATTTAAGTTTTCGGGTCGAGACCCTTCTTCAGACCAGCTTTTTGTGTCTATCTTCAGTTTAAACCTGCGTCTGCAGTTCTACCGTACACATTTAATCTACAAACCTGTACGTCTTTGAATTCTCTGTTGAAATTTGCCACAGAATTTGCTCCCCCTGCCCTCTTGGATTACATGGCCCTGATGTTATCACTCGTCCAGTTTGAATCAAAATAAATCACATCCAATTTGGGCGGTCACGGTGGCGCAGCGGTAGAGTCGCTGCCTTACAGCGAATGCACCGCCGGAGACCCGGGTTCGATCCCGACCACGGGTGCTGTCTGTACGGAGTTTGTGCGTTCCCCCCGTGGCCTGCGTGGGTTTTCTCCAAGATCTTCCGTTTCCTCCCACACTCCAAAGACGTGCAGGTTTGTAGGTCAATCGGCTTGGTAAAGGATAGTGTTGACGTGCGGGGATCGCTGGTCGGCGCGGAGCCGATGGGCCAAAAAGGCCTGTTTCCGCGCTGTATCTCTAAACTGAAGTAAACTGGCTTTAATTACCTTAGTTTGGGTGGGTCCAGTGATTGGGAATTTTATACGTAGAAACAAAGGAACTGCAGATTTACCTAGGAAAGGCACAAAATGTTGGAGTAACTCAGTGGGTCAGGCAGCATCTCTGGTGAACAAGGATGGGATGGGTTGCAAGAGGCCCTGCATACATTCTGTACACACTTTCCAGCTTGATAGCAGGGTGATCGAAACTGACCACCACACTCAAAATGTGGCCTCACCAACATCTTGCACAAGTGTGACAACATTCAACTTCAACACTGAAGAAGCGTCCCGTCCCGAAACGTCACCTAATCACTTTCTCGAGAGATGGACACAAAAAGCTGGACTAACTCGGTGGGTCAGGGCAGCATCTCTGGACAAAAAGGATATGTCGGAACCCTTCTTCAGAGATGCTGCCTGACCTGCTGAGTTACTCCAACACTTTGTTTTTTTTTTTTTGAAAACCGGCATCTGCAGTTCCTTGTCTTCTGTGGCTCCAAACCTTCTGGTGGTTGGACGTGAGAAACCTTTGCCTCCTCACTAAATTATTTTGAACTTTAGTTTATTGTCATGTGTACCGAGGTAGAATTGAAAAGCTTTTGATTGTTGAATGACTGAAATAAATCCCTTTTTTCCCTCCTTGTAAGCGACCTTCCCTCCGTGAGAGCTTGTCTTCTAACTGCCTCCTCCAGTTTTTTATGACTGTCGGCAGATTAATTTTCCGCCAGGGTTAAATAAAGATCTCCCGGTGGCTCAGCACTTCAACGCCCCCTCCCATTCCGAATCCGACCTCTCTGTCCTGGGCCTCCTCCACGGCCAGAGTGAGCACCACCGGAAATTGGAGGAGCAGCACCTCATATTCAGCTTGGGCAGTCTGCACCCTAGTGGCATAAACATTGACCTCCAATTTCCGGTAGCCCTTGCTGTCTCCTCCCCTTCTCAGCTCTCCGACAGACCTCGGGCTCCTCCTCTTCCTTTCTTCTTCCCGCCCCCCCCCCCCCCCCCCCCCCCCCCCACCCCCACATCGGTCTGAAGAAGAGTTTCGGCCCGAAACGTTGCCTATTTCCTTCGCTCCATAGATGCTGCCGCACCCGCTGAGTTTCTCCAGCATTTTTGTCTACCTTCGATTTTCCAGCATCTGCAGTTCCTTCTTGAACAATAAAGTTCTATCGTATTGTATTGGAGGGAAATAGAACATGCCATGTGTAGGAATGAACTGCAGATGCTGGTTTAAACCACAGTTGGAAACTAAGAGGAGTAGCTCAGCGGAGAAGGATTAGGTGACGTTTCGGGTCGAGACCCTTCTTCAGACCGACTGTCACCCGTTCCTTTGCTCCAGAGATGCTGCCTGACCCGCTGAATTACTCCAGCCTTTATGTGTCTATCTTCAATTCAGCTTAAGATCCGTAGGGCAAAATAATGTGGTTGAAATAGACAATAGGTGCAGGAGTAGGCCATTTGGCCCTTCGAGCCGGCACCGCCATTCAATGTGATCATGGCTGATCATCCCCAATCAGTACCCCGTTCCTGCCTTCTCCCCATATCCCCTGACTCCGCTATCTTTAAGAGCCCTATCTAACTCTTTCTTGAAAGTATCCAGAGAACCGGCCTCCACCACCCTCTGAGGCAGAGAATTCCACACTCACAACTCTCTGTGTGAAAAAGTGTTTCTTCGTCTCTCTTCTAAATGGCTTACCCCTTATTCTTGGCCATATACTGTTGCCCCTGGTTCTGGACTCCCCCAACATCGCAAACATGTTTCCTGCCTCTAGCGTGTCCAAACCCTTAATATTCTTATATGTTTCAATAAGATCCCCTCTCATCCTTCTAAATTCCAGAGTGTACAAGCCCAGCCGCTCCATTCTAAAGTCCTTGTCCAAGCAGCCTTGGCCTTTCCCTGGGTTAATTCTGCCGCGTCTCGTACGTTTGTTTGTGTTCACGGGGAAGCTGGTTGGGTGAAGGGCAGCGAGTGCTCGGACAGTTTCCATTTTTAGCTCTTAAATTGGCTCGTTGCTTTTGGGTGCGCTTCAGCGGCAGGTAAAAGGGCAGCACATCTTGCAGCGAGATCCCAAGAGGCATCTGCCAGACTGCGCTGGGTCCAGGGATCTAATTAGCGGCAGCTTCAGAGTGTGTGTGTGTGTGTGTGCGCAAGTGAGTGATATTCTGCTTTAATTCATATTTTAATCTGAGCTATAGCCCACCTCTGATATTACTCACCACTTCTCTCTGGTATTTCGTGCTGTTCCATGGTAAACCAACACCTGCAGTACGTTGTTTCCACATGTAAAATGACATGTTTTGACAGAGTTAAAATTAATAATACTTCTGATCACACGAAGGTAGACAAAAATGCTGGAGAAACTCAGCGGGTGAGGCAGCATCTACGGAGCGAAGGAAATAGGTGACGTTTCGGGACGAGGCGAGGTAGTTTAGATATACAGCGCGGAAACAGGCCCTTCGGCCCAACGAGTCCGTGCAGACCAGCGATCCCCGCACACTAACGCACTAGGGACGATTTGCATGTATGCCAAAACCAATTGACCTACAAACCTGCACGCCTTTGGAGCGCGGGAGGAAACCGAAGATCCCGGAGGAAACCCACGCGGGTCACGGGGAGGACGTACAGACAAGCACCGGTAGTCAGGATCGAACCCGTGGCTCTGGCGCTGTAAGGCAGCAACTCTACCCGCTGCGCCACCGTGCCGACCTGAATACGTACCCAAGCCTCCAAACTTGGCCCTGCGACAAGCTGGCAGCTGCTATTATCACAGAACTAAGCCCGAACAACAATGAAGCAGAATGGGCTTGTGTATCTGCGGAAAATGTAAGCCTTGTACCTTGAGTTCCATGACCTCCCTCTCTCCAAATGGATGGGAAAGTATCTGGGCCACATGGAGACAGGTGGAACCAGTGTAGACGGGGCATCTTGGTCGGCATGGCAAGGTGGGCCGAAGGGCCTGTTTCCACGCTCTGTGAATCTGAATGTTTGCTTCCACTTTACTCGAGATAATACTTTAAACATACAGCATGGAAACGGGTCCTTCGGCCCATCGGGTCCCTGCCGACCTGCGATCAGCTGTACACTGTTTTTATCCGACACACCAGGAACAATTTACGGAAGCCAATTATCCTATGAAACCTGCACGTCTTTGGAATATGAGAGGAAACCGGAGCTCCCGGAGAAAACCCACACAGGTCACAGGGAGAATGTGCAAACTCCGTACTGACAGCGCCCGTAGTTGGGATCCAACCTGGGGTCCCTGGCGCTGTGAGGTAGCAACTCTACCGCTGCGCCACCGTGCCACCCATATTTAAGAACTTTGCAATTAAGAAGATTTTACTTAAATGTCTTGTTGTATGTTTTGCGATAATTCCAGAGACAGAAAACATAGAAACATAGACATAGAAAATAGGTGCAGGAGTAGGCCATTCGGCCCTTCGAGCCTGCACCGCCATTCAATATGATCATGGCTGATCATCCAACTCAGTATCCTGGACCTGCCTTCTCTCCATACCCCCTGATCCCTTTAGCCACAAGGGCCACATCTAACTCCCTCTTAAATATAGCCTATGAACTGGCCTCAACTACCTTCTGTGGCAGAGAATTCCACAGACTCACCACTCTCTGTGTGAAAAATATTTTTCTCATCTCCGTCCTAAAAGACTTCCCCCTTATCCTTAAACTGTGACCCCTCGTTCTGGACTTCCCCAACATCGGGACCAATCTTCCTACATCTTGCCTGTCCACCCGCTTAAAATTTTTGTAAGTTTCCATAAGATCCCCCCTCAATCTTCTAAATTCTAGCGAGTACAAGCCGAGTCTATTCAGTCTTTCTTCATATGGAAGTCCTGCCATCCCAGGAATCAGTCTGGCGCAAAAAGAGTGGACAAAGATTGTGACTGAGACACACCAACAGTTGGGCGTGGAGTGGCAGAGATTTTCCGGTAACACGACGGTCTGGAAGTTGGTTGATGATATTTGTTCGGAAGTGAAGTCGTGACCCAGATGATCCTGGGAATTGGTTGCCGCCCCTCGTTTTGCAAAGCTGTCGTTTTCCTGTGAAACTGTCGGACAGCTTGGGGCTTGTGCAGAAATCCAAGACTTCCGAAGAGGCGGACACGAGGAACAGAAAATATAAGAACAACTCGGCAGGTCAGGCAGCAAGTCATTGAGGAGAACAACTTCATACCTCGAGGAGAGTACACGGTGGTGCGGGGAAAGGTCGACACGGGGAACTGCAGATGCTGGAATCTTAGGTAGAATATAAAGTGTACTGCCTAATGGGCCTGTCCCACAGGTGATTTTTTTTTCGACGACTGTCATAGTCGTAGCAGGTCACCGAAAAGCTGGCGACTGGACCCCCCCCCCCCCACGACAATGTCTACAACAACATACCACCTAGTCGACGGCGAGCGACGGCGAGCTACTGGCGACCCATTACAACGTCCACCTACGACCGCACCTACGCCAAAGTTAGACAATTCAGTCGCTGGTATGTGCCGCCGGTTGACGTAGGTGGTCGCCTATGGAATTCGCCAAATTCAGCACTGGCGCCAACCTACATCACCCTGGCAACAACCTACGGCCAGCCAACTGTCGCCGAAAAGTTTTGAAGATTTCAAAAATCCAGCGGCGACCAGAAAAAAGGTACGACTCTTTGGGCGACTGCCTAAAAATCGCCTAAGTGGGACAGGGGCATTACAGGGCCAGAAACCCTGGTTGCATCCTGACCACGGGAGCTGTCTGTATGGAGTTTGAATGTTCTCCCCGTGACCTGCGTGGGTTTTCTCCAGGTGCTCCGGTTTCCTCCCACACTCCAAAGACGTGCCGGTTTGTCAAGTTTGTAGGTTAATTGGCTTTGGTTAAATTGTCCCTGGTGTGTGTAGGATGGTGTTGGTGCACGGGGATCGCTGGTCGGCGCGGATTTGGCGGGCCGAAGGGCCTGTTTCTGCACTGTATCGCTAAACTAAACTAGACTAAACTGAAATTAAATCTCTGAAGCGTATCTGAAAAAGGTTCTGGATCTGACACATCACCTCTCCACGCTCTCCAGAGATGGGGCGTGTCTGGCTGAGTTACTCCAGTGCTTTGTGTTCTACTTCTTTAAGAGGCCCATTCATTCATCATCGTTGAAAACATTAGCGACGGGAACGGTGACGGACGCACCACGCATCTCTGCCCCCAGTTCTTGCGGACTTCCGCCGCTGGAAGTACAGGATGTTGGTGTGTGTGTGTGTGTGCTTTGTCATCATTCCTTATGCCCCTGTCCCACTTAGGAAACCTGAACGGAAACCTCTGGAGACTTTGCGCCCCACCCGAGGTTTCCGTGAGGTCCCCGGAGGTTCCAGGAGGTTCCCGGAGGTTTTTGTCAATCTCCCTAATGGTCGAAAGTGGTTTCCGCTTCTTCTATGTTCCGACGATTATATTTTTAAAAATTCATAACCGGCCGCGACTAAAAATAGGTTGCCGTTTCAAAAATCAGTAATTTTTTTGTCGAAGCCGGTTGCGATGCTAGTTGAAGGTGGTTGCCGGCGGTTGCAGGTAGTGGAAGGTAAGACCTCCCTGGTGGAATAAAACTGGGTGAAAAAAAAGGTCTTACCTTCAATGTAAATGTTCTCCGAGTGGATTGGGAACTTGTGCTCGACGCTGCCTTGAAACTCAACCTCATTAAGTCTGCTTCTCCACAGGAGATATCAAATCTGATTTATTTTTATCTTTCTTCTTTTATTGCAAATTTCCGTGCGTCTTGAAATGTTTTGATTTTTGGTTATTGCTTCAAACCTTTGCACAGTTTGCCGCGAGAAAATATTATTAAACGGGAATGTGCAAGGTCAGATAAAAGTCAACACAAAGTTGTGGCATTGCGGATAACACCCGATTATGTCTCGCAGTCGGAGGGTGAGGGTTCCGGTCTCACTTCAGCGATTTGAGCACGTAATCTAGGTTCATCCTTCAGGGCTACACTGGCAGTAGGTTTCTCAGTCCGCTGATTAAACTTTAACTCGAGAAGGCACGTAAAAAAAAAAGATTAATTGGTCATTTGTTGCAGTTTGCTAAGGGGAAGATGTCATGCTGGGGCTGCCTAAGACACTGGTCAGACTGCATTTGGAGTATTATAAGCAGTTTTGTTCCCTGTATCTCAAGAAGGATGCTCTGGCATTGGAGAGGGTCCAGAGGAGAACTGGGACAGCACGGTGGCGCAGTGGTAGAATCGCTACCTCACAGCGCCAGAGACCCAGGTTCGATCCCGACTACGGGAGCTGTCTGTACGCCGTTTGTACGTACTCCCCGTGACCCGCGTGGGTTTCCTCCAGAAACTCCGGTTTCCTCCTGCACTCAAAAGACGTGCAGATTTGTAGGTTAATTGGCTATGGTAAAATTGTAAATTGTCCCTAGTGTGTGTAGGATGACGTTAGTGTGCGGGGATTGCTGGCCGGCGCGGACTCGGTGGGTCGATGGCCCGTTTCCACGCTGTATCTCCAAACTGAACAAAGGAGGTTTACGAGAATGATCGCGGAGATGATTAAGTTAAAATATGATGAGCGTTTGGCAGCTTTGATCCTGTGCTCGATGTAGTTCAGGTGGGGGGAGGACACATTAAAACTTACCGAATAATAAAAGGCCTGTATAGATGTGGAGAGGACGTTTCCACTAGTGGATGAGTCTCGGACCAGAGGGCACGGCCTAATTAAAGAAAGACGTACTTTCACAAAGGACATGAGGAGGAATTTCTTCAGTCGGAGGGTAGTGAATCTGTGGAATTCATTGCCACAGATGGCAGTGGAGGCCAAGACAATGGGTATTTTCTAGCTGGAGATTGATAGTGTCTTAATTAGAATATGGGGAGAATATGGGGAGAATGCAGGAGAATGGGGTCGAGAGGGAAAGATAGACCAGCATGATGACTGACAGGGTAGACATAGAAACATTGAAAATCGGTGCAGGAGTAGGCCATTCGGCCCTTCGAGCCAGCACCGCCATTCAAAAAGGCTGGCAGCATCATCAAGGACCCACACCATCCTGGCCACTCACTCATCTCCCCGCTGCCTTCAGGTAGAAGGTACAGGAGCCTGAAATCTGCGACATCCAGGTTCAGGAACAGCTACTTCCCCACAGCCATCAGGCTATTAAACTCAACTCAAACAAAACTCTGAACTTTAGTACCCTATTGCACTTTATCTGCTTATTTATGTGTGTATATATATATTCAATAGTATATGGACACACTGCTCTGTTCTGTATTTATTTATGCCTACTATATTCTGTTGTCCTATCTGGGACACATGACAATAAACTCTCTTGAATCTTGAATCTTGATCATGGCTGATCATGCAAATCAGTACTTAGAAACATAGAAACATAGAAAGTAGGTGCAGGAGTAGGCCATTCGGCCCTTCGAGCCTGCACCGCCATTCAATATGATCATGGCTGATCATCCAACTCAGTATCCCGTACCTGCCTTCTCTCAATACCCCCCTGATCCCTTTAGCCACAAGGGCCACATCTAACTCCCTCTTAAATATGGCCAATGAACTGGCCTCAACTACCTGCTTCTCCAGAGTGATGTGAAGAGCATTAATGAAAGAGAAAATTACCTGACTTTTGAAATGACTTCACAGTATTCAAAAGAAACGTGATATGAAAGAAATGGTGTATAGCATCGGCTGAAATAATTGAAGAATTGCTAACAGTGTACAGAAGGTATTTATCTTTGTTAAACTAAAATCAGCAAGCTGCATGAAAATGATTACTCGCCCCATTGTTTACCCCAGACTCCCTGATTCCGTTAGCCCGAAGAGCGATATCTGACTATTCCTTGAATTACATTGAATACTTGAGTGGCTGAATCATCAAATTCTGCTCCTATGACGTGAGACACATGAAATAGTCTGCTCAGTTTGATAGGCAAAGGGATGATTGCATCTGAACTAAATTATTTGGAAATGAGACGTTTTGGGCATGGTGAAACACGATGAAAATGGAACTGTCTCGATTCATTCTTTCTTTCCTTTTTTCTTTCTCTTTCTCCCCCTCATCCTTTCAACCCACCCTCTCCCACGCCATTTTTTAAAGTTCCTCCTCAAACATCCCAATTCCTTTCCTCCAGGATTGTCCTCTTTTCAAACGTTCAGGGGATAAGTCCCATTTTGGTCAGATTTGCCGCCTAACAGGCAAATTGGGAACACGCTGTCCTGCAATTTCATAGTGCGAGAATCCAATTGCAGTGCTGGATGACAGATGAGCTCAGTAATAACTGTGATGTCTCCAGTTCCACTGACTCCTATTCCGCCTACCCGAATATCATCTTCCCGTGAAACGTCCTTATCTGACCTCCATTAAATCTGATACAGCGCCAGCCACGCACACTATACTTCCACTTTAGTCCAATTTAGTGTAGGGACACAGTGCAGTAACAGGCCCTTCGACCCACCCAGTCTGCGCCGACCAGCGATCCCCGCACGCTCACACTGTCCTGCACACACTAGGGACAATTTACAATTCACACTTCACAATTCACCCAAGCCAATTAATCTACAAACTTGTGTGAGAAAGAGCTGCAGATGCGGGTTAAAATCGAAATGCTGGAGTAACTCACCCGTAACTCAGCGGGTGAGGCAGCATCTACGGAGAGAGGATGTCAGAGTAAGGTCACTCACAAACTGGAGGAACAGCACCTCCTATTCCCTTTGGGCAGCTTACAATGGTGTGAATGTCAAATTCTCCAATTTTAAATAACTAGCCATCAACAATCCTTTCACCATCCCCTGTCCCCATCCACGGATATTCCTTCCTCTGACTTCATACTTCACACCCGCTCCCTCCATCTCTCCTTACCTCACAGCCTTTTATCTTCTTCCCATCTCTGGCCTTTGTCCACCCATCTTCTAGTGAAATAGAAGACCCTTCTTCACACCCGCATCCACCAATCACTTGCCAGGCTTTGTCCTAGCCCCCAACTCTCTTCCAGCTTTCTCCCGCCTCCTGCTGCAATCCATCTGAAGAAGGGTCCTGACCAAAAACGTCACCTATCCATGTTCTCCACAGATGCTGCCTGACCCGCTGAGTTACTCCAGCACTCTGTGAAACGTCACCTATCCATGTTCTCCACAGATGCTGCCTGACCCGCTGAGTTACTCCAGCACTCTGTGAAACGTCACCTATCCATGTTCTCCACGGATGCTGCCGGACCCTCTGAGTTACTACAGTATTTTGTACTGCTTTTTACCCCTTCAATTACATAGAAACATAGAAAATAGATGCAGGAGGAGGCCATTTGGCCCTTCGAGCCAGAACCACCATTTATTATGATCATGGCTGATCATCCACAAACAGTAACCCGTGCCTGCCTTTTCCCCATATCCCTTGATTCCACTAGCCACTAGAACTCTATCTAATGCTCTTTTAAATTCATCCAGTGAATTGGCTTCCATTGCCTTGGGGCAGGGAATTCCACAAATTCACAACTCTCTGGGTGAAAAGATTTTTTTCTCATCTCAGTTTTAAATGGCCTCCCCTTTATTCTAAGACTGTGGCCCCTGGTTCTGGACTCCCCCAAAATTAGGGACATTTTTCCTGCATCTAACTTGTCCAGTCCTTTTATAATTTTATATGTTTCTATAAGATCCCCTCTCATCCTTCTAAATTCAAGTGAATACAAACCAAGTCCTTCCAATCTTTCCTCATATGACAGTCCCGCCATCCCGAGTATTAACCTTGTAAACCTGCGCTGCACTGCCTCAATAGCAAGGATGTCCTTCCTCAAATTAAGAGACCAAAACTGCACACAATACTCCAGATGTGGTCTCACTAGGGCCTTGTACAACTGCAGAAGGACCTCTTTGCTCCTATACTCAAATCCTCTCGTTACGAAGGCCAACATGCCATTAGCTTTCTTCACTGCATGTTTACTTTCAGTGACTGGTGTACAAGGACACCCAGGTCTCATTGCACTTCCCTTTTTCCTAATCTGACCCCATTGAGATAATAATCTGCCTCCTTGTTCTTGCCGTCAAAGTGGATAACCTCACATTGGGTGATATTTAAGAAGGAACTGCAGATGCTGGAAAATCGAAGGTAGACAAAAAATGCTGCAGAAACTCAGCGGGTGAGGCAGCATCTATGGAGCGAAGGAAATAGGCAATGTTTTGTAATCTGAAGAAGGGTTTCGGCCTGAAACGTTGCCTATTTCCTTTGCTCCATAGATGCTGCCTCACCTGCCGAGTTTCTCCAGCATTTTTGTCTACCTCACATTGGTGAATGCATCAGACAACAGATTGGTGAGACCTTGTATCCAGAACCTGTAGAATATCTGTAACAAGAGAAAAAGCTTGGGTCAAAGTCTTTCCTCTTATCAAATCTGGACGCGTATTATTCCCCAAGCATTGAAAATGTTTTTAGTTTAAGAAATTGAACTTAAAAATTATAATGTGTAGGACAATTATAATGTGTGGGAAGGAACTGCAGATGCTGGTTTAAACCGAAAGTTAGACACAAAAAGCTGGAGTAACTCAGCGGCGTGGGCAGCATCTCTGGAGAGAAGGAATGGGTGACGTTTCGGGTCGAGACCTTTCAGACGTCTGAAGAAGGGTCTCGATCCGAAACGTCACCCATTCCTCCTCTCCAGCCATGCTGCCTGAACCGGTGAGTATCGCCAGCTTTTTGTTTTAAAAATTATAATAATTGCTTTTAGTAACTGGGGAAAAATATTAAAAATTAAAATGCCTAAAACGATAAAATATCTAAGGTCGTAATATGTAAGACCTTGGTTACCTTATTCCTCTTAAACTGCTGTCTGAGCCCCCTATTAAAATGAACAGGAGCTCCACTCTCTGCCAAACCTGGCTGGGGATTAGCGATAGGCGTGGATTCATCAGGAAAAAACCTGGAGGATCTTCTGAAGAATGGTTTTTTTTGAGCGGGGCGGTAAAGCAGTTGGGCCAGTATTGGACTCGGAATTAAAGGGCGCTGTTTTAGAAAGGAGGAGAGGAGGAACTTCTATAGTCAGAGGGTAGTTAATCTGTGGAACTCACTGCCACAGAGGGCTGTGGAGGGCAGGTCAGTGGATATTTTTAAGGCAGAGATAGACAAATTCTTGATTAGAATCTGTGTCAAGGCTTATGGGGAGAAGGCAGGAAAATGGGATTAGGAGGCAGAGATCAGCCATGATTGAATGGCGGAGTGGACTTGATGGGCCGAATGGCCTAATTCTACTCCTATAACCTGTGAACTATTTGTTCCCATTAACTTTGGCAACATTCGCACATCCTTCTGAAATGTGTTTTCTTTCCCTAAATTACTGCTGGAGTTGAGAAAAATAGAGAGCCAACCTAGATTTATTCTTCTGCAAGAAAGGCATCCAATATCAATAAAATGCTTTAATGATGTGTAGAAATGCGGAACTTCAGATGCTGGTAAGCATGAAAAGACATAAGGTTTAGTTTAGTTTACAGATAAAGCGCGGAAACAGGCCCTTCAGCCCATCGAGTCCGCACCGACCAACGACCCCTGCACACTAGCGCTATCCTACGCACACCAGGGACAATTTACATCTATACCAAGCCATTTAACCTACAAAACTGCACGTCTTTGGCGTGTGGGAGGAAACCGAAGATCTCGGAGAAAACCCACGCGGCCACGGGGAGAGCGTGCAAACGTCATACAGACAGGACCCGTAGTCGGGATCGAACCCGGGTCTCTGGCGCTGTGAGACAGTAGCTCTACCGCTGCGCCACCGTGCCGTCCTGGAGTTCTGGATTAACTCAGCGGGTCAGGCAGCATCTGTGGAGAACATGGGTAGAACACGTGCGGTAGAGTTGCTGCCTTACAGCGCCAGAGACCCGGGGTCAATCCTGACTACGGGTGCTGTTTGTATGGTGTTTGCACGTTCTCCCCGAGACCCTGTGGGTCTTCTCCAGGTGCTCCGATATCCTCCCGTATTCCATAGACGTACAGGTTTGTAGGCTAATCCTCTCTGGGTTCTGTAAATTGTCTCCAGTGTGTGCGTGTGTGGTGTAAGGGTGATCGGTGGTCGGCTCTGGTACTTTTAACTCAAGTCGTGTACTCAACTGAATCATCCCACCCACTACTGGGGAGCAGTGCTGAACTACTATCCACCTCTTTGGTGACCCTCGGTCTATCCTTGATCGGACTTTGCCGGCCCTACCTTGCACTAAACGTTATTCCCTTACCATGTATCTGTACACTGTAAACGGCCCGATTGCAATCACGTATTGTCTTTCTGCTGACTGGATAGCACGCAACAGAAGCTTTTCCCCGTACCCCGGTTCACGTGACAAATGATGGGATAGTCCCAGCCTCAGGACCACTCTCTAGATGGCGAGAGGATGGTTCAGTTGCTTGATAACAGCCGGGAAGAAACTGTCCTTGAATCTGGAGGTTTTCACACTTCTGTACCTCTTGCCTGATGGGGAGGGGAGAAGAGGGAATGGCCGGGGTGAGACCGGTTCTGGCCAAAGTTGTTTACTACAGGAGTCGAGGGTTATGGGGGGAAGGCAGGTGAATGGGGTTTGGAAGGAGAGACGTGATTGAATGGGAGGGTAGACTTGATCGGCCGATTGGCCCAATTCAGCTCCTATCACTTACGACCCACGATAGGAAAAGGGGAGGTGGGAAACAGGAAAGGCGATGTGATGCTGAAATGGATGATAATGGAATGAGTGCAGAAAACAATGATGGAATCAGGGGAATGGTAAATGAAAGGGAGAAATCAATAGCAGAAATTATTGAATCCACATTTTGATGGAATGTTCAAATGGGCTAATCTCCAGGAACAAGCAATGTATGGCCCCAGAACAGAGGAAGTGTATGTTTTTTTTCTTCTTTCCACGTGAAATACAGTAATTGCCTGAAATACCATTATAGCGGGCAGTAAACCTGTTAATAGAAATTCCGATTGATAACATTTTATTGGATTTACAGGTTAAGTGAGTGTTTGTGCCGGTGGTTTTGCTGCCAGCGAGATTTTCACTACCGCTACCTCCCCCTGCGTGTGCATGTAACGATAACGTTTTAGTTTAGAGATACAGGCTGAAAGAGACCCTTCGGCCCACCAAGTCCGCACCGACCAGCGATCCCCGCACACGAACACTATCCTACACCCACACTCGGGACAATTATACAATTTTCACCAAAGCCGATTAGCCTACAAACCTGCACGTGTTTGGAGCGTGGGAAGAAACCGGAGCACCTGGAGAAAACCCACACAGGTCACGGGGAGAACGTGCAAACTCTGTACGGGCAGCACCCGTAGTCAGGATCGAACCCGGGTCTCTGGCGCTGTGAGGCAGCAACTCTACCGCTGCTCCACCGTGTCAGGTAAACTTGACTTAACGTTAAATACATTGAGGGGGAGGAGAGCGAGGGAACAAAAAATAAAGACAAAATGCTGGAGTAACACAGAGGGTCAGGCAGAGCATCTCTGGAGAACATCTGTGGAGGGCGGCACGATGGCGCAGCGGTAGAGTTGCTGCCTCACAGCGCCAGAGACCCGGGTTCGATCCTGACTACGCGTGCTGTCTGTACAATATTTGTGCAGTGTATGTGTGGGTTTTCTCCGGGTGCTCCGGTTTCCTCCAAAGACATGCAGGTTTGTTGGTTAATTAGTGTCAGTAAAAATTGCAAATTGTCCCTCGTGTGTAGGATAGTGTCACCGTCCTTTAGATGTGATCGCTGGTCAGCGTGGACTCAGTGGGCCGAATGGCCTGTTTCCACTCTGGATATCTAAAACTAAAACGAAACATGTATTGGTGACTTTTCGGGTCGGGACCCTTCTTCAGACCTGAATCATCACCTATCCACATTCTCCAGAGATGCTGCCTGACCCACTGAGTACCTCCATCATTTTATGATGGTTTTGCAAACCAGCATCTGCAGTTCCTTGTTCCAACAGAACAAAGGGACAGGAATGAGGTGTGCATGGGTGTATGTTTAGATAACACACGCCAGTTACAGAGAGAACGTGCAAACTCCGTTCAGACAGCACCCGAGGTCAGGATGGAACCCGGGTCTCTGGCGCTGTGAGGCAGCAGCTCTACCGCTGCGCCACCATGCTGCAGATAAACGAAAGGCGATCGCTTCGCCCAACACCTCCCCTCAGTCCGCACTAACCAACCTGATCTCCCGGTGGCTCAGCACCGCAACTCCCCCTCCCATTCCGAATCCGACCTTTCTGTCCTGGGCCTCCTCCATGGCCAGAGTGTGTCCCACCGCAAATTGGAGGAGCAGCACCTCATATTTGGCTTGGGTAGTTTACACCCCAGAGGTATGAACATTGACTTCTCCAATTTCAGGTAGTCCTTGCTTTCTCCCTCCTTCCCCTCCCCTTCCCAGCTCTCCCACAGCCCACTGTCTCGCCTCTTCCTTTCTTTCCCCCTCCCCAGACATCAGTCTGAGGAAGGGTCTCGACCCGAAAGGTCGCCTATTCCTTCTCTCCATAGATGCTGCCTCACCCGCTGAGTTTCTCCAGCATTTCTGTCTACCTAAGAAAATGGATGATCAAGTAAAAACCCCAAAACTGAAGAGGTTTCTCCTTTATTTTCACCCCTGCCCCTTTTTTAAAATTAAATGGCCCATTCTATACGGGCAGCTATAGCTCCTTCAGCCAAATAACACTAGGCACAGAGTGAAAAATGGACGCGCCTTCAAGTTACAAGACGTGAATGTGATTTAAAAAAAAAATCCTTTTAATCCATCATTGTGGCTCTGTGGAGATCTCTTTTTCTACGGACCCGTCCACTGCCTTGGTTTCTCTCCTCCTCAGGATCACCCTTCCTCCCCACTCCCATCTCAATTGTCTCCAAAAATGCTGGCGAAACTCAGCGGGTGAGGCAGCATCTATGGATCGAAGGAATACGTGACGTTTCGGGTCGAGACCCCTCTTCAGACTGATGTGGAGATGGGGGACGGGCGGGAACCCGAACCCGCCCCTCCATCACCTCCACATCAGTCTGAAGAAGGGTCTCGACGTCAGTCTGAAGAAGGGTCTCCACGTGAAAGGTCGCCTATTCCTTCGCTCCATAGATGCTGCCTCACCCGCTGAGTTTCTCCAGCATTTTTAAAGTGCTCTTCTTGATCACAAGGGCTTCCTGACTGTGTTGTAGCTGAGGCAGCGCAGCGGTAGAGTTGCTGCCTCACGGCGCCAGTGACCCGGGTTCGATCCTGACCTTGGGTGCTGTCTGCGCGGTGTTTGCATGCTTTGTTTTTGTTTCATTCTGTTTGGAGAAACAGCGTGAATACAGGCCTTTCGGTCCACCGAGTCCGTGCTGACCCGCGATCCCAGCACACTAGCGCTATCCTACACACACGCTAGGGACGATTTACAATTTTTACCGACGTTAGTTAACCTACAAACCATGCACGCCTGTGGAGTGTGGGAGGAAGATGGACCACCCGTATAAAACCCACATCTGAAACGTTAGCTATGCCTGTTCTCCAGAGACGCTGCCTGACCTGCTAAGTTACTCCAACACTATGTGTTTATTTTTGTAAGTGGGCTTGTGGGGGAGCTGGGTAAGGGGAGGGGAAGGAGGAGGGAGAAAGCAGGGACTACCTGAAATTGGAGAGGTCAATGTTTCATACCGCTGGGGTTGTAAAACTACCCAAGCAAAAAATATCGTCACTTTTATTTCTATAGCACATTTAAAAAACAACTCTCGTTGACCAAAGTGCTTTACATTGGTGGAGGTACTAACGTTATACAACAGTGGTTCATAGATTAAGTATATACATAAAACAACATATAGCCCTCCCTCAGAGGGACGTCAAGAAAGACTTGAGGAGTAAAAGATGAGTTTTAAGTCTCGACTTAAAAGAGTCGATGGAGGGGGCAGTTCTGATGGGAAGAGGGATGCTGTTCCACAGTCTAGGTGCGGTCGCCCCTGAGCTTATGCCTGGACCGCGGGATGTTCAGTAACCCCAAGTCGGCCGATCTGAGGGACCTGGAGGTGGTGTGGTGGGTAAGCAGACTTTTGATGTAGGCGGGGGGGGGCAAGCCCGTTAAGGGCTTTGTAGACATAAAGAAGGATCTTGAAATTTATTCGGAACTGCGCAGGGAAATATAAGGTGCTGCTCTACCAATTTGCGGTGGGACTCACTCTGGAGTCAATTAATGACTCCCCGCTATAAAGGAGGACAATTGAGATGGGAGTGGGGAGGAGAAGTGGAGGAGAAGTGAGGAGAGAAGATGGGAGTGGGGAGGTGATGCTGAGGAGAAGTGAGGAGAGAAACCAAGGCAGTGGACGGGTCCGTAGAAAAAGAGATCTCCACAGAGTCACAATGATTGATGGTCCCCAGGTGCAACTGGTTAGCAGAAGAAGGGGGATTTCTGCTCCATGAGTTTGCACTTCTCTGCATCATCAATTGAACAACGTTCATTTAATAAACTTTAGTAGCCTGACAGCTGTTATGGATGGAGTGAGCAGTTGCACAAAGCGATAGCCGGGACTAACTCGTGTGGATTTGTGGCTTTATTGATTTATCACTTCTTAAAATAAAGTGTGAATGTAAATTGGATGCAGTGTGCCAGAGAGGCTGAGAGCTTCATGAATCTTGAATTATCTGTTAAAAACTTGACTTACCGAAAGCCAACGGTTTCATTCCACAGCGTGGAAAATAAGTCTCCATCGGTGTGAGGCCTCGCTCTTCCCGAAGCAGAGGTTTGTCACGGAATTAGTCTGGTAAACAGAAATGTATGGCAATGTCGTGGAGATAACTGGAGAAGCCGCTGAAACATCCGCTAACACACAAAGGTTGTCTTGCGTTCGGCGCAGTGTTCAGGGCGGCACGATGGCACAACGGTAGAGTCGCTGCTCACAGCGCCAGAGGACCAGGGTTCGATCCTGACTAGGGTGCTTATCCGCTCAGAGTTTGTTGACTTCTCTCTGTGACCTGCGTGGGTTTTCTCCGGGTGCTCCGGTTTCCTCCCACACTCCAAAGATGTACAGGTTTGCAGGTTAATTGTCTCTGATATAATTATAAATCCTAGTGTATGTGGGATAGCGTCAGTGCGCGGAGGCGCTGGTCGCGGGGGACCGCTGGTCGGGGACCGCTGGTTGTGCCGAGCGGACTCGAACGATTGAATAAGTTTATTGGCCAAGTATTCACATACAAGGAATTTGCCTTGGTGCTCCGCCCGCAAGTGACAACAAGACAATACAGTGACAGTTAGCAATGACACATAAACCATTAAACGTTAATAATAAAACATTATCTGTGGGCCTGTTTCCGTGCTGTATCCCTTAATTAACCTAATCTAAAAATGGTTCAAGATGGAAAGAGCTCTCCGTTGACAGTGGAGTTTTCTGACCTGCGTGTTTGCATGAGGCATCCAATGCGACATTGAAACATATAAGAAAAGATTGCTAAGGACTTGGACACACTAGAGGCAGGAAACATGTTCCCAATGTTCGGGAGTCCGGAACCAGGGGCCACAGTTTAAGAATAAGGAGTAAGCCATTTAGAATAGATGAGGAAACACTTTTTCTCACAGAGAGTTGTGAGTCTGTGGAATTCTCTGCCTCATGTGAGAGCTAGATAGGGCTCTTAAAAATAACGGGGTCAGGGGGATATGGGGAGAAGGCAGGAACGGGGTACTGATTGGGGATGATCAGCCATGATCACATTGAATGGCGGTGCTGGCTCAAAGGGCCAAATGGCCTCCTCCTGCACCTATTGTCTATTGTCTATTGTCAAAGATGCTCCACCAATTACAAACCCTTGTGTGTATTTGATAATCTACATTAATCTGGATGTCTCTGGAAGATGCACAGAATCCCTTCCCTCTTGCTACGCTGATGGATTCACCTCGCCGGACAGGTCCTCTGCTTTACTATCCCTTCTGCCTTCTGGGGGTAGAGTGAAATTAGATCCTAATAGGAGAAACTGACAGAAAAGTGTTTTTTTTTAATATATAGAAAATAAGTGATTGTTCAGGGCAGGGGTGACATTTTCACAGAGTAATTATCAAATAGATTTCATGCCTTCATCAGTCACAGCACATGGCTGCATTATTGAAGACCGGGGTTTCTTTATGGCAGAGAGCAAATGAAGGCATGGTGAGTGTTGCAGAGATTGAATGGCAGAGTGGACTCGATGGGTTGAATGGCCTAATGCTGCTCCTATAATTTGTCAACCTGTGACTTGTTCAGCTGCTTAGTTTAGTTTTAGAGATACAGCATGGAAACAGGCCCTTCAGCCCACCGAGTCTATGCTGACCGGCGATCATCCATGCACTAGTTCTATCCTACACACGAGGGGAAATTGACCCAGGACGGAAAAATCAAATAGCTGACGGTTTTGTTTATGGACAATAGACAATAGGTGCAGGAGTAGGCCATTCGGCCCTTCAAGCCAGCACCGCCATTCAATGTGATCATGGCTGATCATCCCCAATCAGTACCCCGTTCCTGCCTTCTCCCCATATCCCCTGACTCCGCTATCTTTAAGGGCTCTATCTAGCTCTCTCTTGAAAGTATCCAGAGAACCGGCCTCCACCGCCCTCCGAGATAGAGAATTACACAGACTCACAACTCTCTGCGTGAAAAAAGTGTTTCCTCATCTCCGTTCTAAATGGCTTACCCCTTATTCTTAAACTGTGGCCCCTGGTTCTGGACTCCCCCAACATCGAGAACATGTTTCCTGCCTCTAGTGTGTCCAAACCCTTAATAATCCTATATGTTTAAATAAGATCCCCTTTCATCTACAGTTCAGTTTAGTTTTGAGATTCAGCATGGTGATGCTTCAGTCCACCAAGAGCACGCCGACCCGCGATCACCTGTACACTAGTTCTAATCTGCACACTCGGGATGATTTTTACAGAAGCCAATTAACCTACCGCCCCGCACGTCTTTGGAGTGTGGGAGGAAACCGGAGAAAACCCACACGGTCACGGGGAGAACGTACAAACTCCGTACAGACAGCACCCGCGGTCAGGATCGAACCCGGGTCTCTGGCGCTGTGAGGCAGCAACTCTACCGCTGCGCCACCGTGCCGCTTGCTGTTGGATTCTTTGTCAACCTCCGACTTAATTGGGCCCGACGTTGCGCGCCGCACATTTTCCACCTCCGCTGGAGTTGAAACGCCTCCAACAGAGGCTTTTGCGAAAATATATCTGGAATAACTCAGCGGGTCAGGCCAGCATCTCTGGAGCAAAGGGATGGGTGTCATTTGGGGGTCGGGACCCTTCTTCAGAATGTCGGAAGAAGGGGTCCCGACCCGAATCGCCACCCGTCCTTTTTCTCCAGAGATGCTGCCTGACCCGCTGAGTTACTCAAGCACTCTGTGCCTGTCCTTGGTATAAACCAACATCTGCAGTTCTTTGTTTCTACATTTTGAAATATTAACTTGTCCTGTTTCAAAGTTGCCACTTCTGGAGGTTACAATCACTCCCAGGGTTTGTAGATTATTAGTTTTTGCCTATCATTCATACTGATGTGGTGTGGCATATACGCACTGCCAGAAATAGACTTTAGCAGAATAATTTATATCCAATGTTATTTTGAGACCATCAGACCTAACATTTTCCCATTAAAATTTTAAACAGAACTGTGAACCTGTATCCTAGCGTTGAGCCTCATAGACTGGGAGTTATATTGAGAGCGCTGCTGCTCAATGGACCTCGACTGTTGATATTGAGGTTCTTTTTCCACCATATCAACAGAGGCATTAACCCAGTTTGAATAATGTCCTGAAAATTTGACTGTGGTGTGTTTCCCCCCCACCCCCATCATTAAAAACATTTTTGTAAGAAAGAACTGCAGATGCTGGTTTAAATCGAATGCAGGAGTAACTCAGTGGGGGAGGTAGCATCTCTCTGGAGAAAAGGAATGGGCCACGTTTCGGCTCGAGACCCTTCTCCATTAATGGACAATAGGTGACGGAGGAGGCCATTCGGCCCTTCGAGCCAGCACCGCCATTCAATGTGATCATGGCTCTAAAACTCTTATTAGCAAGCTCCCGGAAACATTATTTCAGAAAAGGTCTCAAGAAATTAAAGTGGGACTGGTTTGGAAGGATGCGGGCCTCGTGTGGATGGGCCTTGTTGGATGGCATGGGCATTGAAGAATAGAAAATATGTGCAGGAATAGGCTATTCGGACCTTTGAGCCAGCACCGCCATTTAATATGATCATGGCTGATCATTTAGATTCAGTACCTTGTTCCTGCTTTCTCCCCATATCCCTTGATTGTGTTAGCCCCAAGAGCTAAATCTAACTCTCTCTTGAAAACATCCAGTGAAATGGCCTCCACTGCCTTCTGTGGCAGAGAATTCCACAGATTCACAACTCTCTGGGTGAAAAGGTTTTTCCTCATCTCAGTGCCAATTGGCTGACCCCTTATTCTTAAAGCCCTGTCCCACGGTACGAGTTCATTCCAAGAGCTCTCCCGAGTTTGCCCTGATTCGAACTCGGAGATTTACGGTAATGGCCACTCGTCGGTACTCGGGGCTCTCGTGGACATTTTTCATCGTGTTGAAAAATCTTCACTAGTCTTCCCGAGCTTACCTGCCGTTAGAGAGTCTTCCCGAGTACCTGCCGTTAGCGCTAAGAGACGTCCCCGAGCTCCGACGTACCCGCTACGTTCA
>CM069148.1:4933263-4940763 GCA_035221665.1 Okamejei kenojei | reverse complement strand
TCTCCGGAGAAAAAGGAGAAAAAGAATAGGTGACATTTCGGGTCGAGACCCTTCTTCAGACATGTGAAGTTTCAGGTCTCGACCCTTCCTCAGAACCAGAAGAAGGGTCTCGAGCAAAAACGTCACCCATTCGTTCCCTCCAGAGATGTTGCCTGTCCCGCTGAATTACTGCAGCATTTTGTGGCTATCTTTGGTGTAAACCAGTATCTGCAGGTTCTTGCACGACTGAAGGCCGTGTTCCTGTGTTGGTATTTATTGTCCGTTGTATTTAGATAAAGAAGGCGCTGTTATTGTTGAACATTTCACGTGGGAACGAGAATACAATTACATTTTTCAGGCAAAACGCAAAAGTGCCGGAAGAACTCAGCGGTTCAGGCAGCATTTGGGGAGGGAACAGACTGGTGACAATAGATAATAGACAATAGACAATAGGTGCAGGAGGAGGTCATTCGGCCCCTCGAGCCAGCACCGCCATTCAATGTGATCATGGCTGATCATCCCCAATCAGTACCCCATTCCTGCCTTCTCCCCATATCCCCTGACTGCTATCTTTAATAGCCCTATCTAGCTCTCTCTTGAAAGTTTCCAGTGAACCTGCCTCCACCGCCCTCTGAGGCAGAGAATTCCACAGACTTACTGAAGGGTCTCGACCCGAAACGTCGCCTATCTCCTTCGCTCCTTAGATGCTGCTGCACCTGCTGAGTTTCTCCAGCTTTTTGTGTAACCCTCCACAGACTTACAACTCTGTGTGAAAAGGTGTTTCCTCATCTCCGTTCTAAATGGCTTAACCTCTTATTCGTAAACTGTGGTCCCTGGTCCTGGACTCCCCCAACATCAGGAACATGTTTCTTGCCTCTAGCGTGTCCAAACCTTTAATAATCTTATATGTTTCAATGAGATACCTACTCCCATCCTTCTAAACTCCAGAGTTTACAAGCCCAGCCACTCCATTCTCTCCATTCGCATATGACAGTCCCGCCATCCCGGGAATTAACCTGGTGAACCTATGCTGCGCTCCCTCAATAGCAAGAACGTCTTTCCTCAAATTAGGGGACCAAAACTGCACACAATACTCCAGGTGTGGTCTCACTAGGGCCCTGTACAACTGCAGAAGGACCTCTTTGCTCCTGTACTCAACTCGTTCCTGATTGGGGACCCTTCTTTAGTCTGACGATGCTGCCTGAGCCGCTGAGTTCCTCCAGCACTTGGTGTCTTGCCCGTGACTGCAGCGTCTTGTCTCTCCTTGTACACGCACACAGACGTTTAGTGAGTTACGCTGACTCAACCCTCGCCCCGGAGGGACTAATCTCTGATGTGACGTGTCACCCCAGGTCATTCAAGAAGATTAAAGGAAAAAAAAAATCAGGCCAAACACCTTGCCCGTGGGAATCCAGCTGATATTAAACCTACATCATAATTGTTCTTGGATCACTGTCTGGCATTGTCAGTTGATGCTGCGATGCAGTACCCATTGAAGCAATCACTCTCAATTTTATAGATTGGCTGTGCTTTCAAGCCTAGGTATCATATATATATTTTGCATGTTATGTTCGGAATCAGCCCCTTATCAGCTTTCAACCAATTGATTTTCCTCCCCTCCTTTTTGAGGGGAAAGTATGAAGAATGAGAGCTTGAACATTGAATTTTCTCAATTCTGTTAACCCTTGCTGTCTCCTCCCCTTCCCACCTCTCCCTCAGCCCTCGGGCCCTGGCATTCCCTCTCTCTCTCTCTATCTCTATCACTCTCCCCCACCCTAGTCGCACCAGCTTCTCATTTTCACACTACAAACAGCTTACAATGGCTTGTTCCCTTTATCATCGATACTTTTTTGCATATCTTTCATTCATTGTTCTTTATCTCTCCACATCACCGTCTATATCTCTCGTTTCCCTGATCCCTGACCAGTCTGAAGAAGGGTCTCGACCCGAAACGTCGCCTATCTCCTTCGCTCCTTAGATGCTGCTGCACCCGCTGAGTTTCACCAGCCTTTTGTGTACCCCCGAGAGGAATTATTCATTCACTTTGTACATCTTAAGCAAGGTGTCCCAAGATTTGCATTTAATGTGTTGCCCTGTGCATGAGGTCATAAGTGACAGGAGCAGAATTAGGCCATTCGGCCCATCAAGTCTACTCTGCCATTCAATCATGGCTGATCTATCTCTCCCTCCGAACCCCATTCGCCTGCCTTCTCCCCATAACCCCTGACACCCGCACTGATCAAGAATCTATCTATCCCTGCTTTAAAAATATCCACTGACTTGGCCACCACAGCCCTCTGTGGCAAAGATTTCCACAGATTCACCACCCTGACACGGGGGCTATGCTCTGTCCTGCCCGCGCCCCCTGCAGCTTCCTTTTCCGCCAACCCCCCCCCCCCCAATATTCCATCTGAAGAAGGGTCCTGACCAGAAGCACCACCTACCCCTGTTCTCCAGAGATGCTGCCTGACCCGCTGAGTTACTCCAGCCCTCTGTGTCTTTCTTCAGGAAATTTAGAGTCTCATTTCATGTGTTGTTGTCTTGTCAAAGTCTGGTCATTAATGGCACCACATCGAACACTATTTTAATGAATGAATGAATACAATTTATTGGCCAAGTATTCACATACAAGGAATTTGCCTTGGTGCTCCGCCCACAAGTGACAATGACACACAGTGGCAGTTTGGAATGACACATAATACATTAAACGTTAATAATAAAACATTATCGATTAAACATGTGAATTAAATAATAAACCAGAGCATCACCTCAATTTGAAAACCAAGAGTTCCCTAGAAGAGCTTTGCAGTCGATCTTGGTTGAGCTGTCTAATGCATCTTGCAGTTGCACGCTTGTCACAAACGTGTCATGCTGTACTCACTCTATACTCATGACTGCGTAGCCGGTCACAGTGCGAACTCCATCATCAAGTTCGCTGACGACACCACTGTTGTGGGACGTATCACTGATGGGGATGAGTCGGAGTACAGAAGAGAGATCGAGCGACTGTCCATATGGTGCCAGCACAATAACCTGGCCCTCAACACCAGCAAAACCAATGAACTGATTGTGGACTTTGGAAGGAGTAGGATGGGGACCCAGAGTCCTGTTTATATCAACGGGTCGATGGTTGAAAGGGTCAAGAGCTTCAAATTCCTGGGCGTGCACATCTCTGAAGATCTTTCCTGGTCCGAGAACACAGATGCAATTATTAAGAAAGCTCATCAGCACCTCTACTTCCTGAGAAGATTACGGAGAGTCGATCTGTCAAGGAGGACTCTCTCTAACTTCTACAGGTGCACAGTAGAGAGCTTGCTGACCTGGTTGCATCGTGGCTTGGTTCGGCAACTTGAGTGCCCTGGAGAGGAAAAGACTACAAAAAGTAGTAAACACTGCCCAGTCCATCATCGGCTCTGACCTTCCTTCCATCGAGGGGATCTACCACAGTCGCTGCCTCAAAAAGGCTGGCAGCATCATCAAGGACCCACACCACCCTGGCCACACACTCATCTCCCTGCTACCTTCAGGTAGAAGGTACAGGAGCCTGAGAACTGCAACAACCCGGTTCAGGAACAGCTACTTCCCCACAGCCATCAGGCTATTAAACCTGGCTCGGACAAAACTCTGAACATTAATATCCCTCCATCTGTTATTTGCACTTTATTAATTTATTAATTAATGTGTGTATTTAAGTATATAACTGTAGTCAATGCCTGTTGTCTATGTTCTGTTGTGCTATGCAAAGAAAGAATTTCATTGTCCTGTCAGGGACACGTGACAATAAACGCTTTTGACTTTGACTGACTTTGAGGTTGCACGTGAAGCTTAGTCTTATCACCACATTATCGTGCCTTCGATGCAAGGTCACAAATAAGTCCAGATTAAGTTTCCTTTACAGCGTATCCCAATTATCAGTTCAGTTTAATTCAGTGACACGGCGTGGAAATGGGCCCTTTGGCCACCCGTGTCCGCGCCGACGGGCAGTCACGAAATAGGTGACGTTTTGGGTCGAGACCCTTCTTCAGACTGATGTGGGGGTGGGGAGGGGGGAGGCGGAACAAGTCAGTGGGAGGGGGTCTTCTTCCCCCCCCCCCCCCCCCCCCACCACCACATCAGACTGAAGAAAGGTCTCGACCCGAAACGTCACCTACTCCTTCGCTCCATAGATGCTGCCTCGCCCGCTGAGTTTCTCCAGCATTTCTGTTTGCCTTCAAGTTGCAGCAAGGTGATTTGGCCCATTGTAACCACACCAGCCTTTCGCTAGAGAAACCAAATCTAATTTTAACGCCAGCCGTCCCTCAGTGCTTGGTATTTAAAGTAATAAAGCCATAGAGTGATACAGCGTGGAAATGGGCCCCTTGACCACACAGTGTCCCAGCTACACTAGTCCCACCGGCCTGCATTTGGTCCATATCCCTCCAAACTTGTCCTATCCATGTACAGTGCGTTATTTGTACAATGAAACTCATTTTTGGAAACAGTTCAATAGACAATAGACAATTGGTGCAGGAGTAGGCCATTCGGCCCTTCGAGCCAGCACCGCCATTCAATGTGATCATGGCTGATCATCCCCAATCAGTGCCCCGTTCCTGCCTTCTCCCCATATCCTCTTGAAAGCACCTGCCTCCACCGCCCGCTGAGGCAGAGAATTCCACACTCACAACTCTCTGTGAGAAAAAGTGTTTCCTCGTCTCAATACAATCTCACTGTACAGAGGCAATGTGTAGGAAGGAACGGCAGATACTGGTTGCAACTGAAGATAGACACTGTAGACCCTTTCCTTCTCTCCAGAAGCTGCCTGGCCCGCTGAGTTATTCCAGCAACTTGTGCCCATGTTACAATACATAAGCACTGAAATATAGATCAGATTAGCATCTGAGACACAGTACAAGTGTATTGCAGTCATACACTGAGACAGTATACAGATTTGAAGATTAATTTCCCTCCTGGGATAAATAAACCTCTATCGTATCGTGTCGCAGACGCAAAGTGCTGGAGTAACTCAGCGGGACAGGCAGCTTCTCCGGAGAGAAGGAATGGGTGACGTTTCAGGGCGAGACCTTTCTTCAGACTTAAGGGTCTCGACCCGAATCATCATCCGTTCCTCCTCTCCAGAGATGCTGCCTGTCCCGCTGAGTTACTCCGGCATTTTGTGTCCGTCTTCAATGTAAACCGGCACCTGTAGTTCCTTCCTTCAGTGTACAGAGTCGCCAGCTGTGCGCCATTTTCACGTCCCATTGGCCGCAAGTGCAGGGGTCTTGATCTGACCTGGAAGGTCTGTTGTCCTGGTGGCGTTGCAGGGTCGGCCTGGTCAAGCGTAGCCGTGATGTTCTTCACCGCTGTAGACCGCGTGCGGTCCACGTGCGGTCCACTTGCGGCGGGCTCGTGGAACGGCGCCCGGTCCAGCCGAGCCCCAGGAAGCTGCAGGTACAAAGGTACAAAGGACATTTATTATCACATACGCCAATTGGTGTAGTGAAATTTGACTTGCCATGCAGCACACGAATAAAGATAAGACACAACGTTAAAGAATTTAACAATAAACATAAAAACATCCGCCCACAATGGTTCCCACTGTGGGGGAAGGCAGCAAAGTCCAGTCCCATCCTCTTGTCCACCCATAGTCGGGCCTATTGAGGCCTCCGCAGTCGCCGCTACGGGGCCCGATGTTCCAGGCCGTTCTCGCCGGGTGATGGTGCTCCAGCGTTGGGAGAACCTTTTCAGTGGCTTGGGACACCTGGAGCGGCCGCTTCCCTACCGGAGACCGCGGCTTCGGAAGCCAACAAGGCCGCGCCGGATGGAGCTCCCCCACTGGGATGGAGGCGCCCGCAGCCGGCCGCTCCACAGTCCGTGATGTGTTTGTCGGCAGTCTTCAGCCCACCGGAGCTCCAGCGCGGCGACCCAGGCAAGGCAGCGCCCGCACCGCTCCGCGATAGCGCTCTAGCGCTGCTCCGCCGCCAATGCCGAGGTTCCGGCCGCTCCCATCGGGAAAACGCCGCTCCAGACCCGCTGGTAGGCCGCGAGGACGGGTCGAAGATGCAGCCCGGAGAAAAGCTGCCTCTCCGACCAGGTAGGGAGCAGGAAAAGCAGTTCCCCCCCCCACCGCTCACATAAAAAAGAATAGACTCCAAACATAACACTTTTTACACACTAAAAATAAAAGAAAGAAGTTAAAAGGCAGACAGCTGCAGGCTGGGCAGCCATACCCAACTGGACGGCGCACCTGGACCGTGTGCAGTTACCTGCAGGTACAAATGCAGGTGGCGAAGAGTGTGGCTTCCTCACCACTCAGAACTACTCATAAGATCATAAGTGATAGGAGCAGAATGAGGCCATTTGGCCCATTCAGTCATGGCTGATCTATCTCTCCCTCCTAACCCCGTTCTCCTGCCTTCCCCCCACATCCTCTGACACCTGAACTAATCAAAAATCATATCTATCTCTGCCTTAAAAATACTCACTGACGTGGCCTCTACAACCTTCTGTGGCAAATAATTCCACAGATTCACCACCCTCTGGCTAAAGGATCTAACTCTCTCAACTCCACTAACCCGGGTTCAATCCTGACCTCAGATGAACTTGGATCAAAGTTGGATTCTTTTCTCTGGAGCCTCTGTGGCTGCAGGGAGATGTGTGCGGAGTTTGGTCCTTCTCTTCGTGACCTGTGTGGGTTTTCTCTGGAAACTCCGGTTTCCTCCCAAACTCCAATGATGTGCAGGTTTGTAGGTTAATTGACTTTGGTAAAGTTGTACATAGTCCTTTGTGTGTGTAGGGTAGTGTTAGTGTGCGGGGGTCCCTGGTCGGTGCCGACCCGCGCCTGTTTCCGCGCTGTATCTCTAAAGTAAACGAAACCTTTTTTTCCCAGGGTGGAAATGTGAAAGGCAAGAGGGTATTGTTTTAAGTTGATGTGCTGGATGTGTTTTGTACAGAGAGTAGTGGGTGCCTGGAACTGCTAGTGGTGGAAACAGATATACGATGGCGGGATTTAAGAGACATGTGGATATGCAGGGAATGGAAGGATATGGGTCACAGCAGGCAGAGAGGACGAGGTTAACCTGGCATCTTGTTTAGCTCGGTCATTGTGCACCAAAGGACCTTGACTCTACCATAGACATTAGTTTTGTAATTTTGCACTGTAATTGATTTAGTGTGCGTATATGCATGTGTGCGTATATGCATGTGTGCGTATTTGTGTGTGTAATTGTGTGTGTGTGTGTGTGTGTGTGTGTGTGTGTGTGTGTGTGTGTGTGTGTGTGTGTGTGTGTGTGTGTGTGTGTGTGTGTGTATATATATATATACAGTGGCTTGCAAAAGTATTCATACCCCTTGAACTTTTCCACGTTTTGTCACGTTACAACCACAAACGTAAATGTATTTTATTAGGATTTTATGTGATAGACCAACACAAAGTGACGCATAATTGTGAAGTGGAAGGAAAATTATACATGGATTCCAAATTTTATTACAAATAAAAAACTGAAAAGTGTGGTGTGCAAAAGTATTCAGCCCCCCTGAGTCAAT
>CM069148.1:4908263-4928263 GCA_035221665.1 Okamejei kenojei | reverse complement strand
GGTCAACATTGTGTGCGGCTTACAATTTTCTGGTACGTGGTCAGGCCATTTAAAGGAAGTGGTGAAATGCCATTACATTCGTAATTCTGATTACAAACGCATTTTGGCCTCGTCTTTTCCACTTGATTGCCAGCTGTCCCATCACTGAGAATTGCGACATTCCTTCAGCCCTTTTAATCATGCTTGCACACCCCTCAGTGAGCTAACGTTGACCAACACCGAGAGAGTTATCAGTCTGTTGAAATGTCCTGAGGTTGGCCAGAATACTGGTCCAGGAACGCTGAGGCCCTGCTCAAGAAGGGTCAGAGCCCCCTGTACGTTTTGAGAAGGCTCCGCTCCTTCAACACCAGCAGTTAGACGCTGCAGATGTTCTACCAATCAGTGGTGGCCAGCGCCGTCTTCTTCGATGTCGTGTGCCGGGACAGCCGGGCGAAGGCCGGACGCCAATAGGATCAATAAACTCATCGGGAAGGCCGGCTCCGTCCTGGGGGCGGAGTTGGGTTCACGGGGGGTGGTCTCGGAGGGGAGGATGCTCCTCAAACTGCGGAGCATCCTGGACAATACAGCTCACCCCCTCCATGACACACTGGTCAACCTGAGGAGCACCTTCAGCAACAGACTGGTCCCACCAAGATGCAGCATGGGAGATCCTTCTTCCCTGTGGCTATCAAACTGTACAACTCCTCCCCCTTCTGTGGTGGGGTAGACTGAGACTGACTCCCCCCTAATCCCCCCCCCCCCCCATCTTTGCACATCCCCCAAGCCTTTCCATTCGTCACTTTAATTTCACGTTTCATGTATTTTATGTTGTCGTGACTGTTGGCAGATATATTTCCATCGTGGCATTAATAAAGTTCTATCGTATCATAGCGTATCATACGCTCTTGTCACCCTGTGACAGGAGGGCTCTGGACGGTTTGGTGAGGGTGCCGGGGAGGTTTACCAGAATGATGCCCAGATTGGAGACTTTAGCCGGGGGAGAGGTTGAGCAGACTTGGATGGCTCTCTCTGTCGAAGTATTTAACTTATGCGGGGGCATTGAAAGGGGAGACAGTCAGAACCAATTTCCTGGCTATTGGGTGGCTCAGCGGTAGAGTTGCTGCCTCACGGCTCCAGGGACCCGGGTTCGATCCTGACTACTGGTGCTGTCTGTACGGAGTTTGTGCGCTCTCCCCGTGACCTGCGTGGGTTTTCTCCGGGTGCTTCGGTTTCCTCCCACACTCCAAAGACGCGCAGGTTTGTAGGTTAATTGGCTTGGTTTAAATGTAAATTGTCTTGGTACAATTGTGAATTGGCCCCAGTGTGCGTAGGATCGCTGGTGGTCGCGGACTCTGTGCTTCTGCACCGTATATATGTAAACATATGGAGGGAATAGCTTGATGGTGAGAATGAAAAGGTTGAAAGGGGATGTGCGGGGCAGGTTTTTTTTGAACAGTGTCTGGAACGAGCTGCCAAGGGTGGCGGAGGTGGCAGATACGATAGTTTAAGAGACTGTGAAGTAGGCACATGGATATGCAGGGAATGGATTACGACAGGGGAGGGGGGTGGTGGAAGATGGTGAGACTTGGCATCTTGTTCGACATGGATGTTGTGGGCCAAGGGGCCTGTTCCTGTGCTGTTCTGTTCCATGTTGAATGTTAAAAACTTTGAACGGTTAAACTGAAGCAAAAAGCAACACCCGTGAAGTAATTTTATTCGCCATGTGTTTGTTATTTTTGCAAAACCTTGCTACCTCTGTGGATACAAGGAATTGCGGATGCTAGTTTGCATAAAAGGACGCAAAGTGCTGGAGCAACTCAGCGGGTCAGGCAGCATCTCTGGAGAACATGGATAGGTGGCAGTTTGGGAGGGGAACCTCCTTCAGACTGTCTTCTGAAGAAGGCTCACCATCTGTGACATCACCTATCCATGTTCTCCGCAGATGCTGCCTGACCCGCTGAGTTACTCCTGCCCTTTGTGTCCTCCGTGCTATCTCTGTGATTTAGTTTCGTTCATTAGCACGTGCAGCTGGAAAGGGTACAGAGAAGATTTTACGAGGATGTTGCCAGGTTTGGGCTATCGGGAGAGGCTGGGACTCTAACCCTTGGAGTCATACAGTGTGGAAACAGGCCCTTCGGCCCAACCTGCTCACACCAGCCGACATGTCCCACCTACACTAGTCCCACCTGCCTAAGTTCGGTCCATATCCCTCCAAACCTGTCCTATCCATGTACCTGTCTAACTGCTTCTTAAATGTTACGATAGTCACAGCCTCAACTACCTCCTCTCGCACCCTGTTCCATACACCCACCGCCCTTTGTGTGAAAAATTGACCTCAGATTCCTATTAAATCTTTTCCCCTTCACCTTAAACCTCTGTCCTCTGGTCCTCGATTCACCTACTCTGGGCAAGAGACTGCACCCCCCCCCCCCCGCTGCCGCCTCCCCCCCACACCAGTGTAGAAGGGTCTCGACCCAAAACATCACCTATTACTTCGCTCCACAGATGCTGCCTCACCCACTGAGTTTCTCCAGCATTTTTTTTTTGCCTACCTTCGATTTTTCCAGCATCTGCAGTTCTTTCTTAAACTCTGTGCATCTACCCGATCTACCCTTCCTCTCATGACTTTATAGTCAGATAGAGTTGGAGAGTGTCGGACAGTCGGAGGTCCAGAAACAGGCCCTTCAGCCCAACTGGACCCTGCTCATCAAGATGCCACGTCTACACGCGTCCCACCTGGGCCACATTCCTCGGATCCTTGCTTGCCTCCCTATTCCCCACACTCAGTTACACATTTTTGTTTTCCCTTTGTATCAAAAAATAATTTATTTAATTTCACACGATACAAAGACCAAACAAAAACCAAAACCCTGGTGACACACCCACCACCATGTTACAAAATCATCAAACAACTCTGCTACAAATATTCTATTAGCTACCATACAACCCAGGTAAAGGGGCGAGCATCCGGCTCGAGCAGAGCCCTCTTCCGCCTGGCCACAACCTTACACAGTAGCATTATTTGGAAGCTGTTGAGTTGGTATTCAGCGCAAGGCACTGCTCAAATTGTGAGCGCCTCTTGCACTGACACTGATCACTGGAGTAATATATGCCGCTACAGAATCACAAGTGCCTTTTCCTGTTAATGAGCCGATTCTTGACACCTCGTTTCTCACCACCTTTTCCCCAAACCTGCGTTACTATTTTGCACATCTTTCACTCATTGTCCTTTATCCCTCCACATCAACAGACAATAGGTTCAGGAGTAGGCCATTCGGCCCCTCGAGCCAGCACCCCCCATTCAATGTGATCATGGCTGATCATCCCCAATCAGTACCCCATTCCTGCCTTCTCCCCAAATCCCCTGACTCCGCTATCTTTAAGAGCCCTGTCTAGCTCTCTCTTGAAAGTTTCCAGAGAACCAGCCTCCACCGCCCTCTGAGGCAGAGAATTCCACAAACTCAAAACTCTCTGTGAGAAAAAATGTGTCCTCGTCTCCGTTCTAAATGGCTTACCCTTATTCTTAAACTGTGGCCCCTGGTTCTGGACTCCCCCAACATCAGGAACATGTTTCCTGCCTCTAGCATGTCCAAACCCTTAATAATCTTATATGTTTCAATAAGATTCCCTCGCATCCTTCTAAATTCCAGAGTGTACAAGCCCAACCGCTCCATTCTTTCAGCATATGACAGTCCCGTCATCCCGGGAATTAACCTGGTGAACCTACGCTGTACTGCCTCAATAGTAAGAATTGTCCTTCCTCAAATTAGGATATTCACCGTTTATATCACTCGTTTCCTTAATCCCTGACCTCTGAAGAAGGGCCCCGACCCGAAATGTCAACTATTCCTTCTCTCTAGAGACGCTGCCTGTTCCACTGAGTTACTCCAGCTTTTTGTGGGTAGACAAAAATGATGGAGAAACTCAGCGGGTGAGGCAGCATCTATGGAGCGAAGGAAAAAGGCGACGTTTCGGGTCAAGGCCCTTCTTCAGACTGATGTGGGGGTGGGGGGGGGGTGGGGGGCGGGAAGAAGAAAGGAAGAGGCGGAGACAATGGGCTGTGGGAGAGCTGGGAAGGGGAGGGGAAAGAGGGAGAAAGCAGGGACTACCTGAAATTGGAGAAGTCAATGTTCGTACCACTGGGGTGTAAACTACCCAAGCGAAAAATGAGGTGCTGCTCCTCCAATGGTCTATCTTAGGTTGAAACCAGCACCTGCGGTTCTGTCCTACACTGAGGAGACGGCTTGCAGGATGCTGGAATGAGGGGACATGTCTCGAAGGCAGAACGTCTCGTTAGTACAGATCCGGAGACGTAGCAAGCTGCAAAATGACGTCTCTGCTACACGTCTTGTTGAATGTCAGGAGTACATATGCCAGCATGAATTTTTAAACAGCGTATCAAAATTAAGATTTCATGATTCTCAATTTTAAATATTAATCTTCCCAAAGATGTACAGGGAGGAGAGCTCTTTTGAGATGTCGCCCGCTTAAAATAAGTTCATAGGAGTAGAATTAGGCCATTTGGCCCATCAAATCTACTCCAAGATTCAATCCTGGCTGATCTATCTCTCCCTCCTAACCCCATCTCTCCTGCCCTCTCCCCATAGTATAAAATAGTACATTTAATTTGAAATGGGCAACATGTTATAGAGATGTATAAAATCATAAGAGAAATAGATCGGATAGACGCACAGAGTCTCTTGCCCAGAGCTCTTCACTGCTCCTCGGAACAATAAACTAAACTGAACTGAACTGAGTGAGGGAATCGAGAAGCATAAGGTGAAGGGATTTTTTTTTTAACAGGAATCTGAGAGGTAAGTATATTACACAAAGGGTAATGGGTGTAAAGAGCTAGCTGTCGGAGGAGGTAGTTGAGGCAGGGACTATTGTACCGTTTGAGAAGTACATGCTTCCATTTCTTCTGCCTCCATGTTGCTTCACGAGTGGTGCAGGGGTAGAGTTGCTGCCTCACAGCGCCAGAGACGCAGGTTCGATCCTGACTACGGGCGCTGTCGGTACGGAGTTTGTACCTTCGCCCTGTGACCCGCGTGGGTTTTCTCCGGGTGCTCCGGTTTCCTCCCACACTCCAAAGACGTGCAGGTTTGCAGGTTAATTAGCTTTGGTATAATTGGCAATTGTCCCTGGTGTGTGTAGGATGGCGTTAGTGTGTGCGGGTCAGCGCGGACCCGATGTTGGGGGGGGGGGGGGGGGGGGGGGGGGGGGGGGGGGGTCCAGAACCAGGGGCCACAGTTTAAGAATAAGGGGTAAGCCATTTAGAATGGAGATGAGGAAACACTTCTTCACACAGAGGGTGGTGAGTCTGTGGAATTCTCTGCCTCAGAGGGCGGTGGAGGCCGGTTCTCTGGATACTTTCAAGAGAGAGCTAGGTAGGGCTCTTAAAGATAGCGGAGCCGGGGGACGTGGGAAGAAGGCAGGAACGGGGTACTGATTAGGGGCGATCAGCCATGATCGCATTGAATGGCGGCGCTGGCTCGAAGGGCCGATTGGCCTACTCCTGCACCTATTGTCTATTGACAATAGTTTGGAGATGCAGCGCGGAAACAAACACTTCAGCCCAAGTGCCTGTTTCCGAGCTGCATCTCCAAACTAAACCAAAGTGAAACAACATCTGATAAACCAAGGCTGTTGAAATAAAGCTAGTGACAAAACACCTGCATTTTTATGGGAGCTATTGAGCACACCAGCAGAAACCTTTCAGAAATGTTGCCGTTCAGAGGACGAAAACATGGTTGCAGCCTGAGAATAAATCAGCGGCAGCATTTAAATAAAATCCTGTTGACAACTTGCCACCAGGGGAATGAATGGAGATGGTGCAGGAATATCAATTTGAGCAATGTGTGCTTTCAAACGGGTTCTATCGTGACAAATGTGGGCTTGTTTCGACATTGCTGTGGATATCTTGTCCAGCCAAATTGAAAGAGCGTGATGTGATAGCGCTCGCGCCAACGTAACTTATCTATTGTTTTTAAGGCACACTACAGAGCAGAATGCTATCGCCATGGAAACCGGCTAAAGCGAATGCATGCTCTTCAATTATGCTTAAGAAAGAACAGCAGCTGCTGGAAAAATCGAAGGTAGACAAAAATGCTGGAGAAACTCAGCGGGCGAGGCAGCATTTATGGAGCGAAGGAATAGGTGACGTTTCGGGTCGAGGCCCTTCTTCAGACTTTTATCAATGCTTCTTTCAGTTTTATTGCTCACTGTGACGTATCAAATGAATTAAGATATCTTCTAATGGACGAACCTTGGGCCAACGCCACCCATTCCTTCTCTCCAGAGATGCTGCCTGTCCCGATGAGTTACTGCAGCTTTTTAGTGTCTATCTTCTAATGGAATTGGATTAACAGCAAACCCACATTTGTCGTGAAGTTGAATCTGTTTTCTCAGTCTCCGTCTCCTGGTTTTCCGCTATTCCTGCTTTGTACTTTATTGAAGAGACATGTGTATCATGGGAGACAAAAATGCTGGAGAAACTCAGCGGGTGAGGCAGCATCTATGGAGCGAAGGAATAGGTGACGTTTCGGGTCGAGACCCTTCTTCAGACTGATGTGGGGGTGGGGGCAGGAAGAAGTCTGTGGGGGTCCCACAGTCTTCCACCAGTCTGAAGGAGGGTCTCGACCCGAAACGTCACCGATTCCTTCGCTCCATAGACGCTGCCTCGCCCGCTGAGTTTTCTCCAGCATTATTTTTGTCTGCTCTTCAATTATGGTTGTCATTAGTCGTCGGTATTGTCCTCTGTGCCGTCTCGAGATGTTCTCACGTTTCTTTGTCCTTTCTTTATCTTTGCCACCCTGGAGCATGCCCGACCTGCAGTGACTTCCTTAACCTGGTCCAAGGCATCATGGATCTGCAGGACCTGCTGGCAAAAATGACGACTAAAGTAAGTTGACCAGAATACATTCATCAGTGATGGGGGAAGAATGAGGCCCTTCGGCCCATCGAGTCTACTCTGCCATTCAATCACGGCTGATCTATCTCTCTCTTTCCTAACCCCATTCTCCTGCCTTCTCCCCATATCCCCCTGACACCCGTACTAATCAGGAATCTCTCAATCCCTGCCTTAAAAATACCCATTGACTTGGCCAACACAGCCTTCTGTGGCACAGTGGTGGAGTTGCTGCCCTACATCCCTTGCAGCGCCAGAGACCTGGGTTCGATCCCGACTATCGGGTGCTGTCTGTGTGGAGTTTGTGGGTTCTCCCTGTGACCTACGTGGGTTTTCTCCAAGATCTTTGGTTTTCCCCCACACTCCAAAGATGTACAGGTTTGTAGGATAATTAGCTTGGCATAAACGTATAAATGTTACATTGTTTCTAGTGCGTGTAGGACAGTGTTAGTGTGCGGGGATCGCTGGTCGGAGCGGACTCGGTGGGCCGAAGGGCCTGTTTCCGCGCTGTATCTCTAAACTAAACTAAACTAAACTGAACATCCTTGGATGAATGGAAACATACACAACCACCAAGTATGTGGACACAAGGAACTGCAGATGCTGGTTGGCCAAAACTAAAGGCACAAAGTGCTGGAGTAACACAGCGGGCCAGGCAGCATCTCTGGAGAACGTGGATAGGTGACATTTCAGGTCGGGATTATGCATTCTCCTAAACCTCCTCCAGACCCTCTCCAACACCAATATATCACTCCTATGCTATGGGGCTCAAAACCTCTTACAATACTTCTGAAGAAGGGTTTCGACCCGAAACGTCACCTATTTCCTTCGCTCCATAGATGCTGCCTCACCCGCTGAGTTTCTCCAGCATTTTTGTCTACCTACAATACTTCAAATGTGGCCAGACCAGCGCCTTATAAAGCCTCAGCTTTGCATTTCGTATTCTCGTTCTCTATGAATGCTAACATTGTGGTTGCCTTGGTTACTACTGGCCCAGCCTGCAAACTAACCTTATGGGAATCCGACAGTAGCACTCCAAAGACCTTTTGCACCTCTGATTTCTGAATCTCATGGAGTGGCGGAGAGGGGAGGGGGCTGGGGACACTGGGCAGACAATGGGTGACACGGGCAGGCAGGGAGGAACATGGTGAGAGGGGGGAGGCAGAGACAAAGATGAGCCCAACCTCATTGCAATGGAACCTCCAAATGACAAAATAGTATAACGGTGCCCCTTAATCTTGAATATCTAACTTTAATCATCCATTTATCTACTTTATGCAAGCACTCTTCAAATACAAATAAAGGTGGTAGATTTTTTTTTAGAACCCCTTTACTTAATCCAGCTGGAGACAGCTAAAATAAATTGAATTTGACAGGAATTTGATAAAAAGAAATAATTGGTTTATTTAATTGTCCTTCACTTTCCCTGGAGGTTTGTTATCATTTTTCTTATTCTCAAACAAATAACAACCAAACTAAATCCAAATAGCAGGATGCACCATTGCACACTAAAACGTTTTTGGAAAAACCTTGATCAGTAGAGCCAGGATGTTTAGGCAGTAAATATCTCTGAAATAGGCAGGCAAAAAGGCATAATAAAATTACAAAAAAGGCACGAAAAAGGCATTTATTGACAAAAAAGGGCATAAAAAGACATTTTTTCCACCACCAAAATATGGTTAAAAATGATAATATAAAAGTATACTACATTAAATGACCAAAGTTGCCTGGTTGCACATAAGGGCTCGAAGGGCCGAATGGCCTACTCCTGCACCTATTGTCTATTGTCTAATTACTAACATTTTTCTCAAATTATCTGGTATTAAACTATGCCGTCTGTCAGACAGAATATGCTTCAGTTGTGAAAAACTTCTTTCTACCTCAGCTGAGGTCACTGGTGCATACCCGAAACAAGCTACAGACTATATTCATGTTGATATCTTGTGCATTACAAATGCCTTTGAGAACTTTAGCTATGTTTTTTATTTCTTCAAGATCTTTGTTAGCTAAAATCACTCTCTCACATTTTCCTTGTATGTCTTTACCTACATCGCCAGGAACTTTACGAATATCTTCAGTTACTTTGTTGAAAACCTGCAAGTTATTCGCTAATGTTTCGCCACGTTTCTCAAGGGAAGTCATAGCTTGTGGGAAGTTTGCAAAATTGGACGCTATAAACGCAAGATCGCGGTGGAGGAACGCAGTAGATTCTTCTTCTTCTAAACAGTTGACGATTTATTTTATCATTTCAAAATTTGCAGCATAGTAGAGTACAGCAGAGAGCCATGTACCCCGCCTAGTCAAAACACGCTGAGGAGGTAGCAGAACCTCGGGTGCCATTTCCTTCAACAACTGCACACGTGACGGTGCTTTGAGGAAGATTTTCTTGACATTATAAACTAGGCGATCGACATTTGGAAACAAGCTACATATGTGCTTGGCATTTCTACGGAGTCCGTGAGCTAAGCATGTCAAATGCACCATTTTGGGGAATAAAACTTTGTCATAAACAGAAGAAATTTCTCGTGTTGTATACCTTCTGGCCAAAGTACAGCAAGTGAAGATGTAAACAACTGAGCAATAGTTGAGCTGTTTGACGTCTCCAATACTTCCGATGTCAATAAATACTCCTTTGATGGTTGACCTGCCTCCAGTGTAGCGATGACCACATTGGCAACATATGTTCCCACAGCATCGGTTGTCTCGCCTATTGAGATCCATATTTTGTTGCATGCAACTTCATCTCTAATTTTCTGCACAACAATGGTGAAGTTGCTGTCGACATAAGTTTTCTGTAATGATGACTCGCTTGGTAGATGTTCCTCTGTGTATTTCTCTAAAAAACCTCTGAGAGATTTGTTTTTCCAATTTCCACGGTGGAATTCCAGCATCAATGAATGCCTTACACAGATCTCTCAAAAACTCAGATTTGCGACTGGAGCCAGCAGTAAATGTAGTGAGGAGACAAGCTTGGGTATTTCGCTTTGGTAGTCTACACCCCAGCGGCATCAACATTGACTTCTCTAATTTTAGATAGCCCTTGTCTTCTCCCTCCTCCCCTTCCCAGTTCTCCTTCTAGTCCTACTGTCTCCGCCTCTTCCTTTCTTTTTGCTGCCCCCCCCACATCAGTCTGAAGAAGGGTCTCGACCTGAAATGTCACCTAGTCCTTCTCTCCATAGATGCTGCCCCACCCGCTGAGATTCTCCAGCATCTTTTGTCTACCTTTGATTTTTCCAGCATCTGCAGTTCTTTCTTAAATAGATGTTGGAGAAGACTGAACCAGCGGGCAGCGGCACAGACCAATGAATGACCAATGGTGGCGCCCCCGGTTTTGCCCCGGTGGTGGAAGTTTTCTTGGAAGTTCACATGTTAATGATAACATTAATATTAACGTAGTAACATAGAAAACGTCATTGGGATCACGGTACAACTAGAGAAAATAGCACAACCTTTCAGCAAAATGGCAAAAAAAGGCTGATTTAGGCACTCGTGAAAAAGGCATTATCCTGGTGAAATGATCAAAAAAGGCATGAAGAGGCACTTATGGTGGCAGTTACGGCAAAATCCTGGCTACATTGATAACTAAATGCCATTTTCTTTGGAAAATGATTTTGATACATTTTTAATGGTTTCCTTTTAATTTGTTTAGTTTTTAGTTTGGAGATACAGCGCGGAAACAGGCCCGCGCTGACCAGCGGTCCCCGCACGCTAACACTATCCTACACGCACGAGAGACACATTTTACAATGATACCAAAGCCGATTAACGTACAAACCTGTACGTCTTTGGAGTGCGGGAGGAAACTGGAGATCTCTGAGAGATCCCACACCGGTCACGGGGAGAACGTACAGACCCCGTACAGACAGCCGTATTCAGGAGCGAACCCGGGTCTCTGGCGCTGTGAGGCAGCAACTCAAACGCTGGACAAACTAAACTAAACTAAATATCACGGCTGGCTTATTTGAAGAGTTTTTTTGTATGAGGTGTCTGCATAAAAACCTTGTTAACAGCATCAGTACAAACCTGCAAAAGGTCCCTAGTGAAGCCACTTTAGTGCATCTTTTCATAAGCATATTATTTTCTAGACCATTGTGCATTGAATTTGAATTACTACTCACTTCTAAAGCAGTCCCTCAAGATGCAATAGGTGCAGGGGGATGCAGGTGAGGAAGAAACAGAGAACCAAATACAAATTGTACATAATTGCAGCAAATTGTGGACGCAGCCCAGACCTTCACACAAATCAACCTCCTTTCTATTGACTCCATTTATACCTCACGCTGCCTCGGCAAGGCCAGCAGCATAACCAAGGAAGAGTCGCACCCTGGCCGCTCCTTCTTCTCCCCTCTCCCAACAGGCAAGAGGTACAGAAGTGGGAAAACGCACACCTCCAGATTCAGGGACAGTTTCTTCCCAGCAGTTATCAGGCAACTGAATCATAGAAACATAGAAACATAGACAATAGGTGCAGGAGCAGGCCATTCGGCCCTTCGAGCCTGCACCGCCATTCAATATGATCATGGCTGATCATCCAACTCAATATCCTGTACCTGCCTTCTCTCCATACCCTCTGATCCCTTCAGCCACAAGGGCCACATCTAACTCCCTCTTAAATATGGCCAACAAACTGGCCTCAACTACCTTCTGTGGCAGAGAATTCCACAGATTCACCACTCTCTGTGTGAAAAACGATTTTCTCATCTCGGTCCTAAAAGACTTCCCCCTTATCCTTAAACTGTGACCCCTTGTCGTGGATTTCCCCAACGTCGGGAACAATCTTCCTGCATCTAGCCTGTCCAACCCCTTAAGAATTTTGTAAGTCTCTATGAGATCACCTCTCAATCTTCTAAATTCCAGCGAGTACAAGCCGAGTCTATCCAGTCTTTCTTCATATGGAAGTCGTACCATCCCATCATCCTACCACAACCAGAGAGCAGTGCTGAACTACTATCTACCTCATTGGTGACCCTCGGACTATCCTTGATCGGACTTTGCTGGCTTTACCTTGCACTAAACGTTATTCCCTTATCATGTATCTGTACACTGTAAATGGCCGGATTGTAAACATGTATTGTCTTTCCGCTGACTGGTTAGCACGCAACAAAAGATTTTCACTGTACCTCGGTACACGTGACAATAAACTAGACTGAAACTGAACTAATATGCAAAAAGAAACTCCCCCCCAGAGTGACTTTGGGGCTTTCATTTAATTCCAGGATTATCATGATTGCTTTAATGACTTTTTTAGCATTGCATAATAAGTTGGGGGGAAAAAATCATTTCAAGATGAGTTGCAATGATTTTTGGTTATAAATGTTACCTTTTGAATTTTAAAATACATATTTACATATGACAATGCATCCACAGTAGTGAGATGAAGCTGTTGCCATTTTGATTGTTGCATGCCCGATCCTTTCATGCATTTGAGTGTTTAATCTTTCCAGAGATGGTTTCAAGAGATGAATTCAGTTTTCATTTTTGGCTTCCATTATATTAGAAGTTCATAAGTGATAAGACCAGAAACTTTACAAATATGAGGACTGGTAATATTTGCACACCCATGAGCCTTTCCACTCGTCACTTTAATTTCATGTTTCATGTCTTTTGTATTTTGTGATTTTATGACTGTTGCCAGATCAATTTCCCTCCTGGGATAAATAAAGTTCTATCGTATCGTATCGATAGAATGGGTTGATCCTACTTTGCGGTGCCCAATTTTTCCAGTTCTGGAATTGGATTCATAAGATCATAAGTGATAGGAGCAGAAATAGGCCATTCAGGCCCATCCAATCTGCTCCGCCATCCAATCACGGCTGATCTATCTCTCCCTCCTAACCCCATTCCCCTGCCTTCTCCCCATCACCCCTAACACACGTACTAATCGGTCTTAATTTGTTCCACTAATGAAGAATCTATCTGTGCCTTTTCAAGGAGAATTTGGTGCTAAAACGTTTTCAATGTCCTGGGCAAAAAATCAACGGAAAAAATCGGGGATATGAACCCATAGCAAAGTCGAGTTGAGCATAGCGGTAGAGTTGCTGCCTCACAGCACCAGAGACCCAGGTTCGATCCCGACCACGGGCGCTTGTCTGTACGGAGTTTGTGCGTTCTCTCCGTCACCTGCGTGGGTTTTCTCCGGGTTTGATTGGCTTTGGTGAAAATTGTACATTGTCCCTAGTGTGTGCAGGTGCGCTGGGGATCGCCGGCCGAAGGGCCTGTTTCAAACTTTAAAACTAAAACTAATAAACTAAAACTCATTAAAAAAAAACTAAAAACTAAGTGATCAACGAAATTTATATCGGCAGAGAACTACATCAGGGCGGCACGGGGGTGCAGCGGTAGAGCTGCAACCTCGCAGCTCCAAAGACCATGACCTCGCTTGCTGTCTGTGTGGAGTTTGCACGTAGTCCCCGCATCCACAGGTGCTCCGGTTTCCTCCCAGGTGGGACTAACATAGATGGGGCATTTGGGTTGGCATGGACTAGGTGGGCCAAAAGGCCTGTTTCCTTGCTGTATGACTCTATTAGACCAGAAGGTAGTTATCCATTTCTAATAGTCTCTGTGCCTGCAGTTGAAGGAGATATCAAGCTAATTATTTTTTTAATGTATCTTATACCAGAGGTGAATATGGGGCTGCGTGCACTGGGGCTAAAGGGAGAGGTTGAGCAGGCTAGGACTCTGCATGCGAGATGATGAGGGTGATTTTATATAGCTGTACAAAATCATGAGAGAAATAGATCAGGTAAATGCACAGCCTCTTGCCCAGAGTAGGGGAATCGAGAACCAGGGGACATAGGTTTAAGGTGAAGGGGGGCAGAGCTAATAGCGACCTATGGGTAACTTTTTTTAAACAAAGAGTGGTAGATTCCACCATGAGAGTTAAATGAGAGTGTGGACAGGGTGGAGTGGCCTTAATTGTAGGAGAAGTATTAGGCCATTCGGCCCATCGAGTCCACTCCGCCATTCAATCATGTCTGATTCTCTGCCTCCTGATCCCATTTTCCTGCCTTCTCCCAATAGCTCAGCTTAGTTTAGAGATACAGCGCGGAAACAGGCCCTTCGGCCCACCGAGTCCGCACCGACCAGCGATCCCCGCAAATTACACCCACTAGGGACAATTTTACACATACACCAAGCTAATTAACCTACATACCTGTACGTCTTTGGTGTGCGGGAGGAAACCGAAGATCTCGGCGAAAACCCACAGGGAGAACGTACAAACTCCGTACAGACAGCACCCGTAGTCGGGATCGAACCTGGGTCTCTGGCGCTGCAAGCGCTGTGATACCCACTGGTACGCAAAAGTGTTGTAGAAACTCAGCGGGTGCGGCAGCATCTATGGAGTGAAGGAAATAGCCAACGTTTCGGGCCGAAACCCTTTTTCAGACTGATGTGGGGTGGGGACGGGAGAAGAAAGGAGAAAGGAAGAGGACGAGCCCGAGGGCTGGCAGAGCTGGGAAGGGGAGGAGACAGCAAGGGCTACCGGAAATTGGAGGTCAATGTTTCTGCCGCTAGGGTGCGGAATATGAGGTGCTGCTCCTCCAATTTCCGGTGGTGCTCACTCTGGCCAGGACAGAAAGGTCGCATTCGGAATGGGAGGGGTGAAGTGTTGAGCCACCGGGAGATCAGGTTGGTTAATGCGGACCGAGCGGAGGTGTTCGGCGAAACGATCGCCAAGCGTGCGCTTGGTCTCACCGATGTAGAGCAGCTGACAACTGTGATATCCACTGACTGGTGTGGGGTGTTAGATCATTTTGAAAGGGAGGAAACCAACTTGGGAGCGTAGATGCTGGCGCGGATGGGTTGTATGGCCCTTCATGTGAACGATGTTGGTTGTTGTATGATCTCACCGCTGGTCTTCCCGTTGCAGTTAAACTATGCAGAGTCTCGGCTGACCGAGCTTGAGCGCTGTTACTGTGAGAGAACCTGCCGGGTGAACAGAGAAGTCTACCGCAGCATGGAATCGTGGGTTGAAAAATGCAAAAACTGTACCTGCAAGGTGAGTCGACTTTTACATTTATTTAGAGATACAGCACGGAAACAGGCCCTTCGGCCCACCGAGTCCGCACTGACCTGCAATCCCCGCGCACATTAACACTACCTGATACGCTAGTAACAATTTACAATTAATTATTTATGCAAAATTCACTATTTACAGTGAATCCATAAATTCCCCATAAATTGGAGGAGCAGCACCTCATATTTCCCTTGGGCAGTTTACACCCCAGTGGTATGAACATTGACTTCTCCAATTTCAGGTAGTCCCTACTTTCTCCTCCCCTCCCCAGCTCTCCCTCAGCCCACTGGCTCCACCTCTTCCCTTCTTCTTCCCGCCTCCCCACCCTTACATCAGTCTGAAGAAGGGTCTTGACCCAAAACGTTGCCTATTTCCTTCGCTCCATAGACGCTGCCTCACCCGCTGAGTTTCTCCAGCAATTTTGTCTACCTTCGATTTTCCAGGATCTGCAGTTCCTTCTTAAACATTGTGAAACAATTGATTCTTTAAGCAAATTATTCATTTCATGAGCTCCATTATTGATAATAGCTTTAGGTATAAGATTCAATTATTCACTCGGATTTCAATTCCACAGCGGCTATAGATTCCGACTCGGGAACAGATCGGGTAAATCTGCAGAGTCTTTTGCCCAGAGTCGGGGGATGAAGAATTAGGCGACATTGGTTTAAGGTACACAAAGGGGTGGTGGGTGTATGGAACGAGCTGCCGGAGGAGGTAGTTGAGGCTGGGACTATCACAATGTTTTAGAAACATATAGACAGGTACATGGATGGAAAGGGTGTAGAGGGTGGCACTCATGCAGATGAGGCGTGTTAGTCGGAGTGGGCAAGTTGGGCTGAAGGGCCTGTTTTCATACTGTGTCACTCTGTGGCCATTCAGGTTAACTTCGCTCGTTAATTAACATTATATAAAATAATGTAAAATAGTCCCTAGCTAGACAAAAATGCTGGAGAAACTCAGCGGGTGAGGCAGCGTCTATGGAGCGAAGGAGTAGGTGACGTTTCATGTCGAGACCCTTCGAAAAAACATCACCTATTCCTTCGCTCCATAGATATGCTGCCTCACCCGCTGAGTTTCTCCAGCATTTCTGTCCACCTTCGATTTTTCCGGCGTCTGCAGTTCTTTCTTAAAATTGTCCCTGGTGTGTGTAGGATAGTGTTAATGTGCGGGAATCGCTGGTCGGTGCGGACTCGGTGGATCGAAGGACCTGTTTCTGTATCTCTAAACTAAACTAAACTATGACTGTGTGAGTCTTTAGGTATTTGTCCATCACTCTGTGATCTGCTGTTTGACCAACTATGTACGATGCACCTTTTTGACTTGGTCTCATATCAGTCTCATGAAAACGCATTTGATCTTGTGCCAAGGAAAGCCTTTGATCTTTCTACATGTCTCTCAGTACCAAAACGTACTTGTTTGAAGATTGCAGGTGGATTTGTGCACAATTGATAGTGTTTCACACGTACAAACCGTGCCGTGCCTGTCAAGTCCCTGACTGAGGTGTCACCGCAGCAAACCAAAGTTTCCATTTGAGAGACACACAAAACGCTGGAGTAACTCAGCGGGACGGGCAGCATCTCTGGAGAGAAGGAATGGGTGACGTTTCAGGTCGAGACTCTTGTATAACCATATAACCATATAACCATTACAGCACGGGAACAGGCCATCTCGGCCCTTCTAGTCCATGCCGAACACTTACTCTCACCTAGTCCCATCTACCTGCACTCAGACCATAACCCTCCATTCCTTTCCAGTCCATATATCTATCCAATTTATTTTTAAATGATAAAATCGATCCTGCCTCCACCACTTCCACTGGAAGCTCATTCCACACAGCTACCACTCTCTGAGTAAAGAAGATCCCCCTCATGTTATCCCTAAACTTTTGTCCCTTAATTCTCAAATCAAACCCTTCTTCAGACTGGTTAGGATAAAGGGCCCGTCCCACTTGGTGATTTTTTTCGGCGACTGCCGGCGTCATATCAGTGTCGCCAAAAGATTTTGAACATTTCAAAATCCAGCGGCGACAAAAAAAATTGTTGCGACACTTGAAAAAACACCGCGCGTCAGTACGTCATCACGCCGCAAATCTTTCGGTGACCTGATACGTCAGCCAATGATGCCGGCAGTCGCCGAAAAAGTTGCCGTGTCACAGGTCCTGAAGGGAAACGAGAGATATAGACGGTGATGTGGAGAGATAATGAACAATGAATGAAAGATATGCAAAAAAGTAAAGTTGATAAAGGAAACAGGCCCTTGTAAGCTGTTTGTTGGGTGAAAACGAGAAGCTGGTGCGACTTGGGTGGGGGAGGGATAGAGAGAGAGGGAATGCCGGGCTACCTGATGTGAGAGAAATCAATATTCATACCGCTGGGCTGTAAGCTGCCCAATCGAAATATGAGATGCTGTTCCTCCAATTTGCGTTTAGCCTCACTCAGACAATGGAGGAGGCCCAGGACAAAACACCACCCAAGTCGCTCCAGCTTCTCGTTTTCACCCAACTAAACTAACAATGACCCGTTTCCTTTATCATCGTTACTTTTTTGCATATCTTTTATTGATTGTTCTTTATCTCTCTACATCATCGCCTATATCTCTCGTTTCCCTTATCCATGACCAGTCTGAAGAAGGGTCTCGACCCGAAACGTCGCCCATTCCTTCTCTCCAGAGATGCTGCCTGTCCCGCTGAGTTACTCCAGCTTTTTGTGTCTATCTTCGGTTTGAATGAATGAATAAGTTTAACACGTACAAGGAATTTGCCTTGGTGCTCTAGTCGCAGGTAATAACACGACATACAGTAAACCATTACGAATAAAACATAAAACATTAAAACATTACGAATAAAACATTTTAGTTTGAACATGTGAATTAAATAAAATACCAGAGCAAATGGATGCTACAGATTTTTGGTTATTGAGTAGAGCTACTACCCGTGGCAAAAAGCTATTTTTATGTCCGGCTGTGGCAGCTTTGACAGTCTGGAGTCGCCTTCCAGATGGAAGTGATTCAAAGAGTTTGTGGCCAGGGTGCGAAGGGTCAGAGATGATCTTGCCCGCTCGCTTCCTGGCCCTTGCAGTGTACAGTTCGTCAATGGAGGGAAGGTTGCAGCCAATAACCTTCTCTGCTGATCGGACGATTCGCTGCAGCCTCCGGATGCACCTGCAGTTCCGTCCATCACGTTAAATAATACCACCATTTTCTCACGGGTATCTTGTTCTCTTCCACTCAGAACGGAGCCATTGAGTGCAGACGGGTTTCCTGCCCTTCGCTAAACTGTCCTTCGGACTTTCGGCCAGTGTATCGACCGGGCAAGTGCTGCAAAGAGTGTCGACGTAAGTAGAAAAAAACTCAGCTGGAGCATTACACATGTATTTCATCAAATCAATTCTTCATCCCATTGCAGTTTGCACTGGAATCTAATCATATAGACCAGGGGTCGGCAACCTGCGGCCCCCGGGCCAAATGCGGCCCGTAACCCGAAATCATCCGGCCCGCAGGCGGGATTTATTTTTCCCGTATTCATCCGGCCCGCCGAGCGCTGAGCTCTGGCCGTACGGCATCCTGCGCAAAGCCGCCGGCTCAGCCGTGCACCTTCTGTGAACATGTTTAAGAAAGAACTGCAGGTGCCGGAAACTGCAGTTCCTCCAGCATTTTTGTCTGCCTTCTGTGAACACGTGATTTGATGCTCTGCCTCAGAGGGCGGTGGAGGCCGGTTCTCTGGATACTTTCAAGAGAGAGCTAGATAGAGCTGTTAACGATAGCGGAGTCAGGGGATATGGGGAGAAGGCAGGAAAGGGGTACTGATTGTGGATGATCAGCCATGATCACATTGAATGGCGGTGCTGGCTCGAAGGGCTGAATGGCCTACTCCTGCACCTATTGTCTATTGTCTATTATACGTTCTCCCCGTGACCCGCGTGGGTTTTCTCAGGGTGCTCCGGTTTCCTCCCACGCTCCAAAGACGTGCACATTTGTCGGTTAATTGGCTTGGTATTAGTGTAAATTGCCCCCAGTGTGTGTAGGGTAGTGTCGGTGTGCGGGGATCGCTGGTCGGCGCGGGCTGGGAGGGCCGAAGGGCCGGTTCCCGCACTGCATCTCTAAACTAAACTAAAACCTCAGTTGGATATTCGAAGGGGAAAGCGGAGTTAATTAACTCTAAGTTCCTTTTTTTGGCTCTTACCTGTTGGGTTCATTAGATTAGAAAAAGATTTAAATTATTGCTTTCCGAGTGCAATTATTCTAAGAGCAAAGGAAATACTGTCATCCCGCACCATAAGTGGATTTAATCCATTTTAATGTATCCGGTACTGTGAAACAATTGCATTTTATTGTACCGACGTCAATCTCTTGGCATTATATACTCTATTCCCTTCAAATGAGCTATAAAATACAGTGTCGTCGCGGCGTTTGATAGACTGCCAACTGTAGATAAAACTGAATATTGACGAAGGTTGGTGTGAAAGCATTCAGCGTCCCAGCGGTGAAACCTATAGATCTGGTTACTTACACAAGCAGACTCTTCCAATATTACGCTCAGATGCACAATTTCATTATTAAAAGTATTGCTTACATTAAAAACGTATTTCAGAAGAATGGGGCAACATCGTAGCAGCTCTGTTCTTAAAGTGTTTCAATCTCATCTGGGCATATGTTCAAAAGTCCAGATGTGATAGGAGCAGATTTAGTCCATTCGGCCCATCAAGTCTACTCTGCCATTCAATCGTGGCTGATCTATCTCTCCCTCTTAACCCCATTCTCCTGCCTTCTCCCCATAACCCCCGACACTGGTGCTAATCAAGAATCTATCTATCTCTGCCTTAAAAATATCCAATGACTTTCCTCTACCGCCTTCTGTGGCAAAGAATTCCACAGATTCATCACCCTCTGACTAAAGAAATTCCTCCTCATCTCCTTCCTAAAAGAACGTCCTTGAATTCTGAGGCTGTGACCTCTAGTCCTAGACTCTCCCACTAGTGGAAACATCCTCTCCACATCCACTCCATCCAAGAAGATTGACACAAATTGCTGGAGTAATGGGCCTGTCCCACTTAGGCGATTGCAGGAGACTGTGTGGTCGCCACATGTTCGCCACATGTG
>CM069148.1:4723263-4903263 GCA_035221665.1 Okamejei kenojei | reverse complement strand
AGTTTGCCTAAATATATAGTTTTGATAAAATGTTATAGTAACGGGAACAGAGTATTATACTGTGGATCCAGAATTCAGTCTGTCGGCTTCAATGGAATGGGTATCTGAGGCAGAGTATTATCAGGTAGCTGTTACATATTCAACTACCGATGTAAATGAATTTCCGGGCAGTTTGGTGCAACGAGTCAGTTTTAGATTGGAAATGCAGTGAGCCATGTAACATGTAATGGACTTTGACAAAATTATTTAAGCTTTTTAAAGCTGAGGTGAATAATCTAAATGAAGAATCGCAGGTGAAGCTGAAAGGCTCAGGCAATGCCCTTGACTAAAGATGGACAAGTCTGACACGACACGTGGTATTTCCCTAATCCTGACAGCGCAAGAAACAGCCTTCAATAAAATATTTGATCAATTGCAAATATTTGATGGCGGCACGGTGGCGCAGCGGCAGGGTTGCTGCCTCGCCGCGCCGGAGACCCGGGTTCGATCCCGACTCCGGGTGCGGTCTGTACGGAGTTTGTACGTTCTCCCCGCGATTTTTCTTCAAGATCATCGGTTTCCTCCCACACCCCCAAAACATGCAGGTTTGTAGGTTCGTTGGCTTGGTATAAATGTAAAATTGTTCCCTAGTGTGTGTGGGATAGTGCTAGTGTGCGGGGGGCGCTGGTCGGCACGGACCCGGCGGGAGGAAGGGCCTGTTTCCGCGCTGTAGCTCGAAACTAAAAAGAAAATGTGAGCAATATTTCAATGTGGAGGGCTTAAACTATCCACAGAGAAGGTGACTTTTAACTGGAGTTTGAAGAAGGGACTCGAGCCAAAACGTCAGCTATTCCTTCTCGCCAGAGATGCTGCCTGGCCCGCTGAGTAAAGGGCCTGTCCCACTTTCACGACCTAGTTCACAACCTGTTTTACTCGTGGACATTTTTCATCTTGTTGAAAAAACGCCCCGACCGGCTTGATGCCACGAGTGCCTACGACTAGCATCACGACCCACCTACGAATTCCTACGACCTCGTGACGACCATGCTGCGAGTACGAGTCAAGGGCAAACTCGGCAGAGGTCGTGAATGAGGTCGTGAAAGTGGGACGGGCCCTTTACTCCAGCAATTGTGTCGATTTCAAGTTCAAGTGTTCAAGTGAGTTTATTGTTGTGTGTCCCTGATAGGACAATGCAACTCTTGCTTTGCTGCAGCACACCAGAACGTAGTAGGCATTGACTACAGAACAGATCAGTGTGTCCATATACCATTATATTAATATATACACACATGAATGAATAAACCAGCATCTGCAGTTCTTTCCCCCACATTCTCACCAGACTATCTTTGTAACTGTATCAATACATTACAATTGAAAATTAACTTATTTCAGGCAAATAGCCTGCAGTTAGTCCCTGTGCTTGGTCAATAATCATTTCACGTTGGCTCGCCGATGTTTAAGTGCAGAATTATTAATCCTCTCCGTTCCTCCTTAAAGTCATCATAAGCCTCGGACTTTGACATTGTGTCCCTCTACCGCGTTTGCTTCTTCCGTCTACATGACTATAAAATGAACCTGTTCTTCTGAATTCGTTTACTGAATGAAACCACATCTTTTGAATGTGTAATAATCTTTGCGCCTCTCTACATTGCTCGGTACCACAGCTTGGCTTGGCATGAAGATAGACACAACCTGCTGGAGTATCTCAGCCGGGACAGGCAGCAACTCTGGAGAGAAGGAATGGGTGACGTTTCGTGGTCGAGACCCTTCTCGGGGCTAGTCTCGGCACGAACGGCCACCCATTCCTTCCCTACAGAGATGCTGCCTAGTTTGAAGAAGGGTCTCGACCTGAAACGTCACCCATTCCTTCTCTCCAGAGATGCTGCCTGTCCCGCTGAGTTACTCCTTATATAGATAGCTTATTGCGGATTCATCTTGTGTATACTTCCTTAAAAGCGATGCAGGTAATATGTAATAATGCAATAAAAATTGACACGGCCTCTCAGGCTTGCGTGTTTATAAATGACTAAATATACGATAATGCAGCTTTAAAACAGATTTTGTGTTATTAACCTGATTAAATGGATGATAATAACCTGCGGTTCTTTGACCTGCCTGTGGATTGGATTCTGCTGTTTAATTATCATGAAGTAATGTGAACAGGTACCGAGAAGCTCGGATTCCTGTAACGTGATCCCGTCATCATCGCACAAGATCAGCAACAGGAATAATTAGTTTTTCTTCACGTTGGCCTTTGACGGCAGACGGAGAAATGCATTTTCCGATTGTTACCAGCAAAACAGGCAGGCCAGCGATCACGAGACTCGTAGCTAGGAAGATATACCGCGGTTCATAAGCGGTAGGAGCAGAATTAGGCCATTCGGCCCATCAAGTCTACTCCGCCATTCAATAGACAATAGATAATAGACAGTAGGTGCAGGAGGAGGCCATTCGGCCCTTCGAGCCAGCACCGCCATTCAATGTGATCATGGCTGATCATCCCCAATCAGTACCCCGTTCCTGCCTTCTCCCCATATCCCCTGACTCCGCTATCTTTAAGAGCCCTATCTAGCTCTCTCTTTAAAGTATCCAGAGAACCACAATCATGGCTGATCTATCTCTCCCTCCTAGATATCGATATTATCCAAAAATTATATACTTACAAGACAGCAACATGCGTTCATAATTGGGCACCTGGTGAGATTGTTGGACTTTAGGAAATATATTTGGAGCCACCAGGAAATAAAGTGGAGATTCTCATCTGATTTCAGCGTAAGATAAATTAAATTGAAATGTTTTGTTATTTGGATCAGCTTGTCCTTGAAAATCTGTTCGTAAGTTCATATCTTGCTCGGAGGAGCAGAATTAAGCCATTCGGCCCATCAAGTCTACTCCGCCATTCAATCATGGCCGATCTATCTCTCCCTCTCAACCCCATTCTCCTGCCTCCTCCCCATAACCCCTGACACCCGCACTAATCAAGCATCTGTCTAATCTCCGCCTTAAAAATACCCACCGACTTGGCCTCCACAGCCGTCTGTGGCAATGAATCCCACAGATTCACCACCCTCTGACTAAAGTCTGTCACGGGCCATCGTGCCCTTCTCCGTCGTGTAGACTGTTAAAAAATGATACTTTTCTTCCACAAGGACAACAAAGGAAGATATATATATACGACTAAGATTCGGCAGTCACAAAAGATCCTTTGAGATTCTTCTCCGAAGCATGGGCGGAGGTTTCGTTGACAGATCTTGTGCGGCCAGTGGTGGAAGACACATTTTTTTTTGGACATTTCTCGTTTGACCCAAAACTTGAAGGAAAAGGAGAGGAAACCTCTTCGGACTCCGATCCATGTATTTTATAATGTCCATTGTACTTTGGTGTGCCTGTTTTGCTTCTGTAAATAGTTTTGTGCTAATAATAAATTCATTTGAAAGCTTAAAGACTGCATATGTTGGGTCATGATTGTCATGTTTCCCTTGAGAGAGAGAGAGAGAGAGAGAGAGAGAGAGAGAGAGAGAGAGAGAGAGAGAGAGAGAGAGAGAGATTTACAGTGGCTTGCAAAAGTATTCATACCCCTTGAACTTTTCCACATTTTGGCACGTTACAACCACAAACGTAAATGTATTTTATTGGGATTTTATGTGATAGACCAACACAAAGTGGTGCATAATTGTGAAGTGGAAGGAAAATGATACATGGTTTTCAAATTTGTTTACAAATAAAAAACTGAAAAGTGTGGCGTGCCAAAGTATTCAGCCCCCTTTACTCTGATACCCCTAAATAAAGGTAGAGGAGCTGCAGAGATCCACAGCTCAGGTGGGAGAATCTGTCCACAGGACAACTATTAGTCGTGCACTCCACAAATTGGGCCTTTATGGAAGAGTGGCAAGAAGAAAACCATTGTTGAAACAAAGCCATAAGAAGTCCCGTTTGCAGTTTGCCACAAGCCATGTGGGGGACACAGCAAACATGTGGAGGAAGGTGCTCTGGTCTGATGAGACCAAAATTGAAGTTTTTGGCCTAAATGCAAAACGCTATGTGTGGCGGAAATCTAACACTGCACATCACCCTGAACACACCATCCCCACTGTGAAACATGGTGGTGGCAGCATATCATGCTGTGGGGATGCTTTTCTTCAGCAGGGACAGGGAAGCTGGTCAGAGTTGATGGGAAGATGGATGGAGCCAAATACAGGGCAATCTTGGAAGAAAACCTGTTAGAGTCTGCAAAAGACTTGAGACTGGGGCGAGGTTCACCTTCCAGCAGGACAACGACCCTAAACATACAGCCAGAGCTACAATGGAATGGTTTAGATCAAAGCATATTCATGTGTTAGAATGGCCCAGTCAAAGTCCAGACCTCAATCCAATTGAGAATCTCTGGCAAGACTTGAAAATTGCTGTTCACAGACGCTCTCCATCCAATCTGACTGAGCTTGAGCTATTTTGCAAAGAGGAATGGGCAAAAAATTCAGTCTCTAGATGTGCAAAGCTGGTAGAGACATACCCCAAAAGACTTGCAGCTGTAATTGCAGCGAAAGGTGGTTCTACAAAGTATTGACTCAGGGGGGCTGAATACTTTTGCACGCCACACTTTTCAGATTTTTATTTGTAATAAAATTAGGAAACCATGTATCATTTTCCTTCCACTTCACAATTATGCATCACTTTGTGTTGGTCTATCACATAAAATCCCAATAAAATACATTTACGTTTGTGGTTGTAATGACAAAATTTATATGAAAACGAGACTGAGAGAGAGAGAGAGAGAGAGAGAGAGAGAGAGAGAGAGAGAGAGAGAGAGAGAGAGAGAGAGAGAGAGAGAGAGAGAATAGGTATATATATATATATATAAAGAGAGAGATAGATAGAGACAGAGATGTAGATAGAGATATATATATATAGATAGAGAGATAGAGATAGGGGAGAGAGATAGATATAGAGAGATATATACGTAGAGATAAGAGAGAGAGAGAGAGAGATAGAGAGATATAGAGAGAGATATAGATAGAGAGATATATAGATAGATAGATAGATAGATAGATAGATAGAATAGTGAGAGGAGAGAGAGTTAGACAGAGATAGATAGAGAGAAGAGAGATATATCTATCTATTATATCTATCTCTCTCTATCTATCTATATATATATCTATCTATCTATCTATCTATCTATCTATCTATCTATCTATCTATCTATCTATCTATCTATCTATCTATCTCTATCTATATATATATATATATATAGATAGAGAGAGATAGATAGATAGATAGATAGATAGATCGATAGATAGATAGATAGATAGATAGATAGATAGATAGATAGATAGATAGATAGATAGATAGATAGATAGATAGATATATAGATAGATAGATCTCTCTTCTCTCTATCTATGTATATATATATATATATATACATAGATAGAGATATAGATAGAGGGAGATACATGAGAGAGAGAGAGAGATACATGTAGATGGATATATATATATATATATAGATAGAGATAGATAGATAGATAGATAGATAGATAGATAGATAGATAGATAGATAGATAGATAGACAGACAGACAGACAGACAGACAGACAGACAGACAGACAGACAGACAGACAGACAGACAGACAGACCTGACTTTTGTCTTTCTGTGTCATTTTGTTCTGACTTTCCTGGCTTCTTTGACTCCCCCATCACAGGTGACTAAAGCGCTGAAGTTCCAGTTTCCCACTCTTTACGAGAATGTATATTTTTGTGTTCAGATCTTAAGAACACAAAAGGCGGCAGGATGGCGCAGCGGTAAGGCTGCTGCCTTACAGCGGCAGAGACCCGGGTTCGATCCTGACTACGGGTGCTTGTCTGTACGTTCTCACCGTGACCTGTGTGGGTTTTCTCCGAGACTTCCCTCCCACATTCCAGAGATGTATTAAGACAATAGACAATAGACAATAGGTGCAGGAGTAGGTCATTCGGCCCTTCGAGCCAGCATCGCCATTCAATGTGGTCATGGCTGATCATCCCCAATCAGTGCCCCGTTCCTGCCGTCTCCCCATATCCCCTGACCCCACTATCTTTAAGAGCCCTATCTAGCTCTATCTTGAAAGTATCCAGAGAACCGGCCTTCACTGCCCTCTGAGGCAGAGAATTCCGCAGACTCACAACTCTCTGTGCGGAAAAGTGGAAAAAATGATCCCTAGTGTGTGTAGGGTAGGGTTCGTGTGCAGGGACTGCTGGGCGGCATGGACTCGATGGGGCAAAGGGCCACTTTCCACGGCATATCTCTAAACTAAACTAAACACGGAACTTAAAGTAACCTATACTACCGTTTCGGAGATAGGCACAAAGTGCTGGAGTAACTCAGTGGGACTGGCAGCATCTATGGAGCGAAGGAAGGGGGTGACGTTTCGGAATGAGACCTCTCTTCGGACTGAGGGGAGAGGGGGATGCAGAGATCTGGAAGGGTAGGGTGTGAAAATGAGACATCAAAGGGGACAGAGTTCAAGGCAAATGTAGAATAGCTCATTGTTAGCTAGGGGAAGGTGACAACGAAACATCCAAAGATAAGATTAAACCAGGAGGACAGTCAGACTGGTTGGAGAATTCATTGGGCATATTGGCTGAGGCAAAATTGTTAGCCTTGATACTGGGTTAATTCAGAGCTGCCAAGTAGAACATACTTTCCGTATTTTGTACGGAAATGCGATAAGAATACGGATGTAGGATTTTTTTTTAATCGGCCCAACTTCCTGTTTCATCTTGTTGCTTAAAAAATGCAAGGATATAAAAAGCCATACTGTAACTCTAAAAATTATAGCAGATTAAATCTATTAGTATTTTAAATTTCAAGATCTGGATGATTATTTTTGTAAGCTTTGAGCTGCCTGTCCCGCTACAGGTTTAAACAGCGCTGTCAGTTTAGCGCTTGGGAATTTAAATGAGCAGCGCTAAGCGATCTAATTATAGCGCTACCAGCTGGAGCGCTATTGCCTTTACACATAGCGCTATGGGCGCAGCGCTATGGGTCACAGGTTGTTTGGGGAAGGAGAAGGAGAGAGGGAGTGAGGGGGAGGGAGGGAATAAGAGAGGGAGGAAGAAAATAAAGGGAGAGAGGGAAGAAGCGAGGGAGGGAAAGGGGGAGGGAGTGAGAGAGGGAGTGATACAGGGAGGGAGAGAGGGAGAGGGAGGGAAAGAGAAGAAGGAAGGAGGGCAAGAGACGAGGGAGGGAGGCTTTCAAAATGGCATCTCCATCATCATCTGGTGCCAAAAGCAGGAAGCAGCCGTTCAAACAGCAGTAAACAAAGATATGGCAATGAATGCACTGACAAGTAAGGTGTGTGGAAGACGTGTCAATTGGTGGCAAAGTTGTGCACTCTTGTACGCTTACATGGGTCTGACCGCACATAAAAAACAGCTTTTTCAGCAAAATTGCACAGCGTAAAAATACTGATTTCCTCAGCAAAATACTGATTTTCAGATACGAGAATACTGAAATTCTCCGACAAAACTTGGCAGCTCTGTTAACTGCAGTTCCCTCTTGTGAAGGTAACATGTGAAAGTCTATTAGTGAGGGTCCTGATCAATTGATCCTCCGACTCAAGGAATACAGAGCTGTCAGTTATCCTATAACCAACTCTTGAGAGTGCAGGAAGGAACTGCAGATGCTGGAAAAATTGAAGGTAGACAAAAATACCGGGGAAACTCAACGGGAGAGGCAGCATCTACGGAGCGAAGGAATAGGAGACGTTTCGGGTTGAGACCCTTCTTCAGACTGAATTCTTCAGTAACTCGGCTGGTCAGCATCTCTGGAGAGAAGGAATGGGCGACTCGGGTCAGTGTTTCAATCCACTCATCAAAAAAAAAACTTGAAATCTCATCTTGATTAGAAAAATGTGAATCAAAAGTGAACAGATACAAAATTATTCATTAAAATCATTAATTGTTTGTCTTTGTGAAGAACATTATTGAAATTATAAACAGATTGTTGTAAGACAGAAACCAAAAAGGCAATACTCTTGAAAAAAATCCAATTTGAAATGGTTTTCTTGTGAAATAGTGCTGCTAATTAACGAGTTGATTAGAATTTTTTTCTTTCTCTTTTACTAGTTTGAAGCTGACCTGGCACTTTTAAAAATTGGCTCTGATTTGAATAAAATATTGCCACATTTGCTGAGGTAGCATATTTGGGATTTTTGCGCTTCGAGCAACAGCCATGCATTCTGAAATAATTGGAACATTGATTAAAGTCGATTAAAGTTTCATCTCAATGTAACCAAGTAAACTTGCAGTCGGTTTGGAGTGACACGGTGGCACAGCGGTAGAGTTGCTGCCTTACAGAGCCAGAGACCCCCGGGTTTGATCCCGACCACGGGTGTTGCCTGCGTGGAGTTTGCACGTTCTCCCCAGGACCGCGTGGGTTGCCCCCGGGAGCTCAAGTCTCCTACCACATTCCAGGTTTGTAGGTGAATTGGCTTAGTATAATTCTAAATTGTCCCCGGTATGTAGGGTAATGTTCGTGTGCGGGGATCGCTGGTCGGTGCGGACTCGGTTGGCCGAAGGACCTGTGGAGTTTAGCTTAGCGATACAGCGCAGAATCAGGCCCTTCGGCCCACAGAGTCCGCGCCGACCGGTGATCTCTGCACCCTAACACTATCCTATACACACAAGGGGCAATTTTTACCAAAGCCAATTACTGTGGCTATTCCGCACTATATCACTAAAACTAAACTAACCTAAAAAAGATGTTGCCTCACGGTTTTTGAGATTGAGACCAGCTGCTAACAAAGTTGTGATACTTTCTCAAAAATTGATAAAGAAATGATTTTCTTGTACACAAAGGTCATATTAAAGTAGTGCGAACTTTGCTTAAGGATTGCTATGGTTAAGGTTTATATTTTCTGTTGTGTTGCTGCGAGCAAGAATGTGATCGTTCTTTCTGGGACAAAACACTCATGAATTGACTCTAGAGTTGCTCACATTCTGCTTTTATTCACCACTCTCTGGTGCCATTGGCAACTCTGGAGGCAGGTTCTCTGGATGCTTTCAAGAGAGAGCTAGATAGGGCTCTTAAAAATAGCGGAGCCAGGGGATAAGGGGAGAAGGCAGGAACGGGGTACTGATTGGGGATGATGGGCCATCCCCAATAGACAATAGACAATAGACAATAGGTGCAGGAGTAGGCCTTTCAGCCAACCGAATCAGCACTATCCAATAATTCCCACACAGAGTTGTGAGTCTGTGGAATTCTCTGCCTCAGAGGGCGGTGGAGGCCGGTTCACTGGATACTTTCAAGAGAGAGGGCTCTTAAAGATGGCGGAGTCAGGGGATATGGGGAGAAGGCAGGAACGGGGTACTGATTGTGGATGATCAGCCATGATCACATTGAATGGCGGTGCTGGCTCGAAGGGCCAAATGGCCTATGCCTGTACCTATTGTCTATTGTCTATTGTGATCATGGCAGATCATCCCCAATCAGTAACCCGTTCCTGCCTTCTCCCCATATCCCCTGATTCCGCTATTTTTAAGAACCCTATCTAGCTCTCTCTTGAACGCATCCAGAGGACCTGCCTCCACCGCCCTCTGAGGCAGAAAATTCCACAGACTCAAGTGTTTCCTCATCTCCGTTCTAAATGGCTTACTCCTTATTCTTAAACTGTGGCCCCTGGTTCTGGACTCCCCCAACATCGGGAACATGTTTCCTGCCTCTAGTGTGTCCTCTCATCCTTCTAAACTCCAGAGTGTACAAGTCCAGCTGCTCCATTCTCTCAGCATATGACATAATATGGTAATACATTAACTTAAAAAAACTTAAGTAATCGCAACCATTTATCTTTCTACTCCACCGAGCTCTTCATTTTAATAATATGTAAATTAGCTGTGGAAGTAACAAGATTTTAAAAGGAAATTTCCAAATCTTGCAATGTTTAAGAAAGTACAGATTGAGCACATATCAGACCTAACCTTGGGATAACATATAAGAGTCATAGAGTGATACAGCATGGAAAAAGGCCCTTCGACCCAACTTGCCCACACCGCCCAACATGTCCCAGCTGCACTAGTCCCACCAGCCTGTGTCTGGGCCATATCCCTCCAAACCTGTCCTATCCATGTTCCTGTCTAACTGTTAAATGCTGGGATAGTCCCAGCCTCAGCTACCTTCTCTGGCAGTTAGTTCCATACATCCACCACCCTTTGAGTGACAAGTTACCCCTCAGATTCCTACTAAATCTTTTCCCCTTCACCTTCAACCCTATGTCCTCTGGTCCTCGATTCCCCTACTCTGGGCAAGAGACTCTGTGCGTCTACCCGATCTATTCCTCTCACGATGTTATACACCTCGATCAGATCGCCCCTCATCCTCCTGCGATCCATGGAATAGAGACCCAGCCTGCTCAACCTCTCCCTACAGCTCGGACACTCAAGTCCTGGCAACATCCTCGTAAGCCTTCTCTGTACCCTTTCCAGCTTGATGTTATGGATAGGATTACTGGACCAGGACGTTGTGGTCAGGACGTCTCTACATTGCAAATGCAAAAGTAACAACTTTCTGCTAGTTGTTCCCAATCTTAACCCCAGTTTAATCCCAAGCAATTAGCTGTGTTCAAGTTCCAGTTGAATTCGAACAAAGTTTACACTTATTGTCACCTGCACCAATTGGTACAGTGAGATTTGAATTACCATACAGCCATACGAATAAAAAACACAATACACGATAGGATTTAACATGAACATCCCCACACGGCAGAATCAACGTTTCCCACTGTGAGGGAAGGCACCAAAGTTCAGTCCTCTTCCTCTTTGTTCACCCGTGCTCGGGGCCTTTTGGGGGCGAGGACGCGACTTGGAGAATTGTCGCATCTTCGACCAGGAAGTGGTTGAGAAACGGTTTCCTCCTTACCCTAACCATCTCCCCCACATGAATAGACTAAAAAACCTCCAAAAACATTCCTTTAAACAGACTAAAAATAACAAAAAAACAGAGAGACTGTGGGCAGAGGGTGCCCATCCTACGGCACCCCTGGTGGTCATCTTTGTTACCAGCTGTAATCACTGTGGCTGAAATATTAATGTGCGTAATATCGCTGGCAGGAGAATGTAGGCATAAATCTTCAATGTCCTCAATCAAAAGTACACAACACTTTAATCAATGCTTCTTTCAATTTTATTGCTCACTGTGATGTTTCAAATTAATTAAGATATCTTCTAATGGACGAACCTTGGGCCAACGCCACCCATTCCTTCTCTCCAGAGATGCTGCCTGTCCCAATGAGTTACTCCAGCTTTTTAGTGTCTATCTTCTAATGGAATTGGATTAACATCAAACCCACATTTGTCGTGAACTTTATTCTGTTTTCTCAGTCTCCATCTCCTGGTTTTCCGCTATTCCTGCTTTGTACTTTATTGAAGAGACATTGTATCATGGGAGAGAAAAAATGCTGGAGAAACTGAGCGGGTGAGGCAGCATCTATTGAGCGAAGGAATAGGTGACGTTTCGGGTCTCGACCCGTAACGTCACCTATTCCTTCGCTCCTTACATAGGAACATAGAAACATAGAAAATAGGTGCAGGAGTAGGCCATTCGGCCCTTCGAGCCTGCACTGCCATTCAATATGATCATCCAACTCAGTATCCCGTACCTGCCTTCTCTCCATACCCCCGACCCCTTTAGCCACAGGGGCCACATCTAACTCCCTCTTAAATATAGCTAATGAACTGGCTGCATGAATACATGCTGCCTCACCCGCTGAGTTTCTCCAGCAATTTTGTCTACCTTCGATTTTTCCAGCATCTGGTTCTTGGTTCTTGGTTTCCCGGTCCTCCAAAATATTCCAAATGGAATTTAAACTGGAGGTGGTGGAGGGAGGACTTAAACCAGAAAGGGTTTTTGGGATGAAAGGGCTACCTTAAATTTAGTTGCATCTGGTTGGGTAACTGTGGTCGGGTGAAGACTATTCCATGCTTTAATTGTGCGGGGGAAACATAGAAACATAGAACATAGAAAATAGGTGCAGGAGGAGGCCATTCGGCCCTTCGAGCCAGCACCGCCATTCATTGTGATCATGGCTGATCGTCCGCTTTCAATAACCCGTGCCTGCTTCTCCCCATATCACTTGACTCCACCAGCCCCTAGAGCTCTATCCAACTCTCTCTTAAATCCATCCAGTGATTTGGCCTCCACTGCCCTCAGTGGCAGGGAATTCCATAAATTCACAACTTTTTTCTCAGCTCAGTCTTAAATGACTTCCCTTTACTCTAAGACTGTGGCCCCTGGTTCTGGACCCACCCACCATTGGGAACATTTTCCTGCATCTAGCTTGTCCAGTCCTTTTATAATTTTATATGTTTCCATAAGATCCCCCTCATCCTTCTAAACTCCAGTGAATACAAGCCTAGACCTTTCAATCTTTCCTCATATGACAGTCCCACCATCCCAGGGATCAATCTCGTGAACCTACGCTGCACTGCCTCAATCACAAGGATGTCCTTCCTCAAAATTAGGAGACCAAAACTGTACGTAATACTCCAGATGTGGTCCCACCAGAGCCCTATACAACTGCAATGAATTGCTGTACACATCTGTCGTGGTGGCTGGTATCCCAAATTGGATCGAATGCCCTCGTCTGCTCCTAATTGGTTTGGGTTTGGTGTAGGTATTGTAATCTATGTCAAGCTGACCATTTAACATTTAACAAATCTGCAGTTCTTTCTTAAACACTTTGTATCGTGGGACTTTATTTAACGTGGTTAGCTGTCTGATTGTTATAATATCATTCATTTTCTTTCAAATGTGGATCCAAATTATTCAGTGGGGACGAGCATAAATGCCTTAGACATTGACGAGCCGAGAGATTGATTTAGCTTTTGGTGCAGAATATGCATGCCCACGGCCCGGTGGTGCAGCGGTAGAGTTGCTGCCTTGCAGCGCCAGAGACCCGGGTTCGATCCTGGCTGCGTACGTACGTTCTCCCCCGCGATCTCGTGGGTTTTCTCCAGGTGCTCCGGTTTCCTCCCACACATCAAAGACCTACGGGTTTGCACGCCAATTGGCTTCAGTAAAGATTGTAAGTTGTCGCTGGTGTGTAGGATAGTGGGGGTCGCGGGTCAGTGTTGAGTCAATGGGCCAAAGGGCTGTTTCCATGCTATATCTCTAAACTAAACTAAACTAAATAACAGAAGGCCCAGTGCAACTTGAAGGAGCATCACCTCATATTTTACTTGGGCAGCTTACACCCCAGCGCTATGAACATTGACTTCTCTAACTTCAAGTAACCCTTGCTTTCCCTCTCTCTCCATCCCTCACCCATTCTAGTTCTCTGACCAGCCTGACTGTCCCCGATCGAATGTTACCTCTGTTTGCCTCATTGTCTCCTTCTCCCAGCTAACAATGATCTATACTACATTGTCTTTGACCCTCACCTCTTTTGATCTCTCGTTTTTACCCCCTTACCCTTCCTTACCCTCTCCCTCGACTCTCATTCTGAAGAAGAGTCTCGACCCGAAACGTCACCCATTCCTTCTCTCCAGAGATGCTGCCTGTCCCGCTGAGTTACTCCAGCATTTTGTGTCTTTCTTTTGAAAGCCAGCCTCTGCAGTTCTTTGTCTCTACATCTCCAAACATTTATCTGGAATAGACACAAGATGCGACCCGTTAATAGGCAATAGACAATAGGTGCAGGAGTAGGCCATTCGGCCCTTCGAGCCAGCACCGTCATTCAATGTGATCATGGCTGATCATCCACAATCAGTACCCCGTTCCTGCCTTCTCCCCATATACCCCTGACTCTGCTATCTTTGAGGGCCCTATCCAGCTCTCTCTTGAAAGTATCCAGAGAACCGGCCTCCACCGCCCTCTGAGGCAGAGAATTCCACAGACCCACAACTCTCTGTGTGGGGATCACTGGATGGTGCCAACTCGGTGGGCCGAGAGGTCTTCTCTCCAGAGATGCTGCCGTTCCTGCTGAGTTACTCCAGAATTATGTGTCTATCTTCGGTGTAAACCAGCATCTGCAGTTCCTTCCTACTAAACAAAATAATTTTTGATATGTGACTGGACCGCATGTGTATTTGCTCCTTCTAAGTTTTGCACTCTACATCTCTGACCTACGATAGTGAAGGGACATTTCGCCTGTCCATTTTATGGAACAGAAGCAATGTGGCCACAGTTTAAGAACAAGGGGTAACCCATTTAGAACGGAGACGAGGAAACACTTTTTCATACAGAGAGTGGTGAGTCTGTTAAAATGCTGGAGTAACTCAGCGGGACAGGCAAACGCACACCTGCAGATTCAGGGACCGTTTCTTCTCAGCTGTTATCAGGCTTTTTCACACGGAGAGTTGTGAGCCTGGAATTCTCCGCCTCAGAGGGCGGTGGAGGCCGGTTCTCTGGATGCTTTCAAGAGAGAGCTAGATAGGGCTCTTAAAGATAGCGGAGTCAGGGGATATGGGGAGAAGGCAGGAACGGGGCACTGATTGGGGATGATCAGCCGTGATCACATTGAATGGCGGTGCTGGCTCGAAGGGCTGCCTACTCCTGCACCTATTGTCTATTGTCTATTGGTCCTAATATCATCCACAAATGTTAAACGACAGCACGACGCTGGTATCACTGGCGCGAGCTACCTGCCAAGGTTGCACCACATCATAATTACATCTTCTCCCTTGCTCAACGTTCAGTTTTGCCTCAATGCAGCCTTTAATGTCCTGAAACATCCGAGATAATTTCAAAGCAGCATTAACCTGTGAACCACAAAACCATGTCACAACCGATGAGAAATAAATTGCTGAAGAAGTAATTTTGAAGGCGTATCTGGATGGTGGGGGAGGGCGGGGAAGGGGGGGCTGAAGGTGGAAAATTGTGTCATTTAATGTTACACTATGGGGTTTGTAAAATTAATTTTGTCCGTCATCAGGAGTTTTGCCAGCGTCTGGTCAAAACTGAAGCGTAAACAAAGATTTAATAAATGCTCCCAAAAATCAACATTATTACTTTGTTTTCTTACATCCCATGTGCAGTATAAAGGGCCTGTCCCACTGTACGAGCTAATTCAAGAGTTAAAGAAGGAACTGCAGATGCTGGAGAATCGAGGGTTACACAAAAAGCTGGAGAAACTCAATGGGTGCAGCAGCATCTAAAGAGCGAAGGAGATAGGCGACGTTTCGGGTCGAGACCCTTCTTCAGACTGGTCAGGGATCAGGGAAACGTCGAGAAAATAATTCAAGAGTTCTCCCCAGTTTCCCCTGATACGAACTCGGAGAATTACGGAAACGGCCGCTCGTTGAAAAATCTTCACGAGTCTTCCCGAGCTTACCGCGTTTCCCGAGTACCTGCCGTTAGCGTTACGAGCCGCTAAGAGATGTCTCCCGAGCTCCGACGTACCCGCTACGTACATTCTACGTGCTTACCACGAGTTTGATTTTTTTTTTAAACTCGGGAGAGCTCTTGAATGAACTCGCACAGTGGGACAGGCCTTTTACTCTTCAAGTTTTGGTTGAAGAGTGGATATTATTTTTGGATTATATCTCTCCAGCACATCCTTATTAGTTTACCTCCATGGTTCCCTGCTGCTGTGTTGTCAAGTGGGCCCGCGCAGTGAAATTCTTTTTGCATCGCTCACATATGCACGAGCCGCCTTATTTTGGCGGCATTTACAAAATGTCCAAAGTCCGGTCCACCCGCTCACCAATTCTCAAGTTATAGTAGAATTAGGCCATTCGGCCCATCGAGTCTACTCCGCCATTCAATCATTGCTGGTCTCTGCCTCCTAATCCCATTTTCCTGCCTTCTCCCCATAACCCTTGACACCCGTTGTAATCAAGAATCTATCTATCTCTGTCTTCGAACTATCCACTGACCTGGCCTCCACAGCCCTCTGTGGCAATGAGTTCCACACATTAACCACCCTCTGACTAAAGAAGTTCCTCCTCACCTCCTTTCAAAAAAGAGCGCCCTTTAATTCTTAGGGTGTGACCTTTAGTCCTGGACTCTCCCACCAGTGGAAACATCTTCTCCACATTGTACTGGAGTGGCTCACAATCCAGGCGAGCTCCAGGCTATTGCAGGGCCTCCTCCGCCACCCTCGACCGGCTCGGCCTGCCAGCCCACGTCCCTCTCCCCGTCCGCCTGCCCCCCCGCCCTCCGCCCGACAGCCTCCGTGTCCCGGGCGTGGGTGCCCCCTGCAGCCAACCTTGAAGTCGTAGCCGTAGAATTGCTGCCTTACAGCGAATGCAGCAATGGAGACCCGTGTTCGATCCCGACTATGGGTGCTGTCTGTATGGAGTTTGTCCGTTCTCCCCGTGACCAGCGTAGGTTTTCTCCGAGATCTTCTGTTTCCTCCCAGACACCAAAGACATACAGGTATGTAAGTTAATTGGCTCGTTGTGTGTGTGTAAATTGTCCCTAGTGCGTGTAGGATAGTGCTAGTGTGCGGGGATCGCTGGTCGGCAGGGACTCGGTGGGCCGAAGGGCCTGTTTCTATGCTGTATGTCTAAACTAAACTAAACTCTTTGGAGGGACCGGTTTGTAGGTTGATTGGCTTGGTATAAATGCAAATTGTCACCGAGGATAGTGTTAGTGTCGGGGATCGCTGGTCGGCGGGGACTCGGTGGGCCGAAGGGCCTGTTTCCGTGCTGTATCTCTGAACTAAACTAAACCAATACTCCGGTCCTCTCGTACTAGCCCACTCCTCGCATCCCTCATCACCAGCGCCTCCTTCCTCTTCGTCTCCGCTCTCCCGAGACCTCCTGCCATCTGCAGTGCTTTGGGAAGGCCCACTCCTGTCAGCAAGCCTCAACAGAGAGGATGGAGACACGAGAAACTGCGGGTGCTGGTCTACAAAACAACGACACAAAATGCTGGAGTAACTCAGTGGGTCAGGCAGCCATTTTGTATGCATTATGTATTGGAGGTGGTTATGCAGTTGCAGGGTACATCTTGTGATCCAGATACTTGTTCAAAGTTAGTCCCCGCTGCTTTACCAACTTGCTTCTTCCAAATTGGTTGAGTGTCCAAATTGGTCTCGATTCCTTGGAGCGCAGGAGGATGAGGTGTGATCTTGTAGAGATGTATAAAATCATGAGAGGAATAGATCGGGTGGATGCATCGAGTGGAGTCTCTTGCCCAGAATAATGGGATTCGAGGACAAGAGGACATAGATTCAAGGTGAGGGGGCAAAGATTTAATAGGAACGTGAGGGGTAACTTTATCACACAAAGGGCGGTGGGTGTATGGTACAAGCTGCCGGAGGAGGTAGTTGAGGCCGGGACTATCCCAACGTTTAAGAAACAGTTAGACAGGTACATGGATAGGACAAGTTTGGAGGGATGTGGGCCAAACGCAGGCGGGTGCGACGAGTGTAGCTGGGACATGTTGGCCAGTGTGGGTAAGTTGGGCCGAAGGGCTTCTTTCCACGCTGTATCACTCGATGACTCTAAATGTCCCTCTTTGCCGCTCCATTTTAATCATTTGTGTCTATATGAATTAATTTTAATTACGGCATGTTCGGGTGCCCCCTTCAACCTCCTTTTTTCATTCATTGATTTTTGCTAAATTAGATGTAACCTGGTATATTTTATTATATTTGACATCTGCTGAGATTATAATGAATGCTGCGTTTTCTTTCGGTTGCTCTATAATGGTGAAATGTTGGTAGTCTTCCAAGAAATCTCAAAATGAATAAATTCCTCCAATTGTGAGATTATCTCTATGAAGACTAAAGAGTAACGTATATCAAAAACGCCCATGCAGTGACTGGTCTCAACCACGTTAACGGTGGCGCAGCGGTAGAGTTGCTGCCTTAAGGGCCTCTCCTACTTGGCCGTCATTTGTGTATAATTTATGCGACATAACTTACGTGATACGCACGTGATGCGCGCATGGTTTGTGATGACATAGGCAGTGACGCGCGGCCACGCGCGGCGTCCCAGGATTTCGCGATGTACAAAATCTTTGCGCGCCATCTGCGTGACGTGCAAATGACGGCCAAGTGGGACAGGCCCATTACAAATCAATATTAATTCCACTGGGCTGTAAGCTGCCCAAGCGAAATATGAGATGCTGTTCCTCCAATTTGTGTTTAGCCTCACTCTGGCAGTGGAGGAGACCGAGGACAGAAAGGTCTGTGAAGGAATGGGAAGGAGAATTCAAGTGTCCAGCAACTGGGAGATCGGGTTGGTTGACGCGGGCTGAGCGAAGGTGTTCCGAGGAACGATCGCCCGGTCTGCGTTTGGTCTCGCCGATGTATCAGAGTCCACACCTTGGACAAGGGATACTGTAGATGAGGTTGGAGGAGGTGCAAGTGAACCTCTGCCTCACCTGAAAGGACTGTCGGGGTCCCTGGACAGAGGCGAGGGAGGAGGTATAGCGACAGGTGTTGCATCTTCTGCTTTTGCAGGGGAAGGTAAATGGGGAGGGGGTGGTTTGGGTGAGAAGGGATGAGTAACCAGGGAGTTGCGGAGGGAACAGTCTCTGCAGAAGGCGGAGAGGGGTGGAGATGGGAAAATGTGGCTAGTGGCTTACAATGGCCTGTTTCCTTTATCATTGTTACTTTTTGCATATCTTTCATTGTTCTTTATCTCTCCACATCACCGTCTATATCTCTCGTTTCCCTTTATCCCTAACCTGTCTGAAGAAACGTCACCCATTCCTTCTCTCCAGAGATGCTGCCTGCCCCAATGAGTTACTCCAGCTTTTAGAGCCTATATCCATGTACCTGTATAGCTGTATCTTAAATGTTGGGATAGTCCCTGCCCCAACGACCTACTCTGGCAGCTTGTTCCATCCACCCACCACCCTCTCGGTTTCCAAGTAGATCTTTTCCCCTTCACCTTAAACCTATGGTTCTCGATTCCCCTACTCTGGGCAAGAGACTCTGTGCATCTAGCACTGTTCAGAGTGTTTAATAAAAATAGAATGATGTCCTGTATAATATTACCCCACATACATTCCATGAACAATAGCAGGCAGAAGCAGGCGAGCCACCGTGACTGGGGAAGTAATTAGCGGTACCATAATGGGGATATGCACCATAAAAAAAGTAGTAATTCTTATGACAGCTGGCTTTTTTACAAGGTTTATATATGAAAAAACAAATTCGCCTGACTGGAACTTTTTTGGAATAAAGGGCCTGTCCCACTTGCGCGCCATTTGCTCGTCATTGACGCGACATCATTGACGCGTCACAACGCACTGCGCTCTCGTCGTGAAATGCACGTGATGCACGCATGGTGCGCATTACGCGCGCATGGTGCGTGGTGACGTAGGCAGTGACGCGCGGTCGCCCCAGGATTTTGCGATGTACAAATTCTCTGCACGCCATCCGCATGAAGCGCAAATGACGCCCAAATGGGACAGACCCGTTAGGCAGAAACAAGGAACTGCAGGTGCTGGCTTACACAAAAGGACACAAAGTCCTGGAGTAACTCAGTGCGCCAGGCAGCATCACTGGAGAACATAGACAGGTGACATTTCGGGTCGGGACCCTTTTCGAATCTAGTCTTAGAATCTTCTTCTTCTTGTCGAGTCCACATACAAGGTTAGAAGTTGTGAATGAATGAATACGTTTATTGGCCAAGTATTCACATACAAGGAATTTGCATTGGTGCTCTGCCCACAAGTGGCAACATGACATACAGTGACAGTTAGGAATTACACATAAAACATTAAACATTAATAATAAAACATTATCGATTAAACATGTGAAATAAATAAAATATCAGAGCAAAAGGAGGCTACAGACTTTTGGTGTTTGAGTACTACTCGTAGAAAAAAGCTGTTTTTGCGTCCGGCTGTGGCAGCTTTGACAGTCCGGAGTCGCCTTCCAGAGGGAAGTGATTCAAAGAGTTTGTGGCCAGGGTGAGAGGGGTCAGAGATGATCTTGCCCGCTCGCTTCCTGGCCCTTGCAGTGTACAGTTCGTCAACGGGGGGGGGGAAGGTTGCAGCCAATAACCTTCTCAGCTGATCGGACGATTCGCTGCAGCCTCCGGACGTCGTGCGTGTCGCAGCCAGAGCTGAGCACAGTGAGGTGTCTGTCTTGTCCTGAGCGCGGTGGTGGAAAGATTGGTGGAAACAGGGGCGGGACGTGAACGCTCTTTCCTTGACCCCAGCCTTAGAATAATTAGTTTAGTGATGCAGCATGGAAACAGGCCCTTTGGCCCATCGAGTCCACGCCGACCAGCGATCACCCGGTACGCTAAGTACGCCCTTTATCCTACACACTGGGGATAATTTACACAAACCAATTAATCTACAAGCCTGCATATTTTTGGAATGTGGGAGGAAACCGGAGCAACCGGAAGAAACTCACACGGTCACAGGGAGAGCATACAAACTCCGTACAGACAGCGCCCGTAGTCAGGATCGAACCCAGGTCTCTGCCACTAAGACATACAGGTTAATTGGCTTTGGTAAAAATTAAAAGTTGTCCCTAGTGTGTGTAGGATAGTGCTAGTGTATGGGGATCGCTGGTCGGCACGGACTCGGTGGGCCGAAGGGCCTGTTTCTACGCTGTATCTCTAAACTAATTAACCTTCGAACGTGCACAGTCTTTGGGACGTGAGAGGAAACCAGAGGACCCGGAGAAAACACTGTTTTGGTTTCCAGTGCCTTCAATGTCATTGTCTCCTGCATGCAGTGAGACTGTGTTAGCGAAAGCTGGGGGTTGCAGACCCCATTGTAAGATGGCAAAATTAGTTTGGCTGAGGAAGCCTCTTTAGCACATTTGGTATTGCCGTTCAGGACCTCCTGCAGTGATCTCCTCATTAAAAGCCTGGATTTTTGTCAGAGTAGTGCTGTCACCTTGCCATCAATAGATTTCCTCACAAGCTATTCATTATCTTCTGGATTTAAAAAAAAAATGAGTATCCAACATTGCCAAAATGTGTTGCTTATAACTTTGCACCTACGAGACCTTTGCTCAGTCTGCCTGGCCCCACCTGATCACCCGGTTGCTAACTAGGTCAACTGCCCCTCCCATTCCCACACTGACCTTTCTGTCCTGGGCCCAATGCGAATTGGAGGAACAGCACCTCATATTTTGCTTTGGGTAGCTTCCAACCCAGCGGATAGACCTGGAATGCTGGCGTAACTCAGCGGGACAGGCAGCATCTCTGGAGAGAAGGAATGTGTGACGTTTCGGGTCGTGACCCTCCTTCCTGCTCTCCCTTACAACCCAGCGGTATGAATATTGATTTCTCTAACTCCAAGTAACCCTTGCGTCCCTCTCTCTCTCCATCCCTCCCCCACCCAAGTCGTGCTAGCTTCAGTCATCTTGTTGCGTCTCATTGCCTGTAATTTGTTTTCACCTAGCCCACAGTTAACAATGGCCTGTTTCCTTTACCATTGTTTCTTTTTTGCATATCTTTCATTCACCGTTTATATCTTTCGTTTCCCTTTCCCCTGACTCTCAGCCTGCAGATCGGTCTCGATCCGAAATGTCACCTATTCCTTTTCTCCAGAGATAATGCTGCCTGACCTGGGACACTCCAGATTTTTGTGTCCATCTTTGATTTTTTTTCGGGCATATGTTAAAGCGTTAAGGGCCTGTCCAACTTGCCGTTTTTTTTTGGCGACTGCCGGCATCATATCAGTATCACCAAAAGATTTTGAACATTTCAGAAATCCAGCGGCAACAAAAAAAAAATGTTGCGATACTTGAAAAAACACCGCGCGTCAATACGTCATCACGCCACGTCAGGCCGCAAAAAAATCGGCAAGTGGGACAGGCCGTTTACTCTTTCTACCTACTTGCTTGCGAAAATTCAAAAGGTCTTTTGGCCCATTGAACACCTGCCAGCCTCCAAAAGAGAAATCCAATCAGTCCAAAAACCCATGCAGAAACAAACTTCAATGCAGCAACGCTTCAACGGATATTGTTACTGCAGTGATAGATTCTTGATTAGCACGGGTGTCAGGGTTCGTTGGGAGAAGGCAGGAGAATGGGGTTGAGGGAAAGATGGATCGGCCATGATTGAAAGGTGGAATAGACTAGATGGGCCGAATGACCTAATTCTGCTCCTATCACTCATCAACTTGTGAGCCTATGACTTATGAGATACAGGCATATGCCAAAGATAGACACAAATATGCACAAAGATAGACAGGAGTGAATCTGCAGTAGACAAAAGTGCTGGAGAAACTCAGCGGGTGAGGCAGCATCTATGGAGCAAAGGAATAGGTGACGTTTCGGGTCGAGTCCCTTCTTCAGTCTGCGGGTCAGGCAGCATCTCTGGAGAAAGAGGATGGATAAGGTTTCTTGTCGGGACCTTTCTTCAGTAGGGACTCTCTATCTGCCGCTCCACAAGAGCATCTACTGTACTATTTGACTGCACTGTAAGCAGAAGATAATCACTTCTCTGTATCTCTCTTCACGGGACAATGAATAAACCAAAACCAAAACAAAACAATTGAAAGTTATTTCCGCTCGGTGAAGCAGTTGTGCGCTACGGGCGGTCACGCTGGCGCAGCGGTAGAGTTGCTGCCTTGCAGCGAATGCAGCGCCGGAGACCCGGGTTCCCCGCGACCTGCATAGATTTTCTCCGCGATCTTCGGTTTCCGCCCACACTCCAAAGACGCCCACGCTTGTAGTGTTGTTTGGCTTGGTAAAATGTAAAAAATGTCCGTAGTGGGAGTAGGATAGTGTTAGTGTGCGGGGATCGCTGGTCGGCGCGGACCTGGTGGGCCAAAGGGCCTGCTTCTGCGCTGTATCTCTAAACTAAAGTAAAAGTTGTAATGGAGAGATTTGATAACTCAATGGTCAAAATGGTGGCAGAAGCATTTAGAACTGTTTGTGTAACCGATGTTGGGGGAGTCCAGAACCAGTGGTCACAGATTAAGACAAAGAGGTCAGCCAGAGAGGACTGAGATGAGGAAAAGCTTTTTCACCCAGAGTTGTGAATCTGTGGAATTCTCTGCCTCAGAAGGCGGTGGAGGCCAATTCTCTGGATGTATTCAAGAGAGATTTATCTCTTAGGGCTTACAGAAGCAAGGGGTATGGGGGAAAAAGTAGGAACGGGGTACTGATTCTGGATGATCAGCCGTGATCATATTGAATGATATACTAAATATTAAATTAAATGGCTCGAAGGGCCGAATGGCCTACTCCTGCACATATTTTATATGTTTCTATGTATCTCTCTAAACTAAACTAAACTAAGAACTAGTGTGACTGGATGATTGATGGTTGGTCTGGGCTGAAGGGCCTGTTTCCATGCTACATTTCCAACCTATACTGGATCCTGACTACTGCCATTCATCTCTGCACCAAAGACAGACACAAAAAGCTGGAGTAACTCAGCGGGACGGGCAGCATCTCTGGTGGGAAGGAATGGGTGACGTTTCGGGTCAAGACCCTTCTGCAAACTCTGAGGTACAGCCCGTCCCGCTGAGTTACTCCAGCATCTTCATTTTTAACCCAGCGTCTGCAGTTCCTTCTTTCACTCTCTGCACCACATCTTGGACCAAGTGTCCTCCTTGACTAGATAGCGGGCAAATCACCTGCAGCAGCACCCGTTTTTTTAACACCTTCAGCACGATCGGCGAGACGGTTATTTAAGCCCCTGTCCCACTTTCACGACCTAATTGGCGACCTCTGCCGAGTTTGCCCTTGACTCATACTCGCAGCATGGTCGCCACGAGTTCGTAGGAGGTCTTCGTAACTCTTCCTCATGCTCGTGAGTGGTCTCTGCGTACTCGAGGCCTCAAGTAGGTCGCGGAGTTTTTTCCAGGCTGATAAAAAATGTCCACGAGGTTGGTCGTAGTAGGTTGTGATGCTAGTCGGAGGTCGGTAACTGGCCCGATAGAAAACAATTGCAAACTTGATGACATTTTATCATGTGATCATTTTCCACTCGTAGCTAGTCGTAGTTGGTCTTAGGTGTGGAAGACTGAGGTCGAGGGGGGGTCGTAGGAGGTCGTAGACATAGTCGTAGGAAGTCGTAGACATAGTCGTAGGAGGTCTTATACTTCGGCGAGTCAACATGACCTTAACATTTTTTTCAACTCGTCTAGGGTCTTCTAAACTTGTGGATTAGGTTCTCCAAGTGGGACAGGCCCTTTATCCTGTGGGTTACCGCAGACGTCAAGGCAGCCAGAACTAAGATGGCAACGCAAGGGATCGTTATTTTACTGGCCTATCGATGCTTCTGAAATTCCCCTGAATCGTAACCCACGTTGATCCCGTAATCCCGGGACACCATCACGCACACTTCACAACAACTTCTTCTGATTAAACCCTTTGCTCCTCTAGGGAGCATCGGCCATTGACAAGTGTCCTCCACCTCACTCGGTTGTTGTCAGTTCTTTTGAGATCTCCCCAGTTGAGCCCACTCTCAGATATAAAATAACAACCCAACAGACAGCCATCAATGGCCTGCTTGCTTCATCATCATTGTCACTTCATTTTTCCACATCACCGTCTATGTCTCTCGTTTCCCTTATCCCCATAAACCAGTCTGAACTCAAAATGTCACCCATTCCTTCCCTCCAGAGATGCTACAGCTTTTTGTGTCTAGTTAAAACCAACATCTGCAGTTCCTTCCCACATTTTATTAATGACTGACTGGGACAAGAGCAGGAGAATGAGGTTCGGAGGGAGAGATACAGTGGCTTGCAAAAGTTTTCATACCCCTTCAACTTTTCCACATTTTGTCACGTTACAACTACAAATATAAATGTATTTTATTGGGATTTCATGTGATAGACCAACACAAAGTGACGTATAATTGTGAAGTGGAAGGAAAATGATACACGGTTTTCAAATTTTTTTACAAATAAAAAACTGAAAAATGTGGCATGCAAAAATATTCAGCCCCCTTTACTCTGATATCCCTAAATAAAATCCAGTGCAACCAATTGCCTTCAGAAGTCACCTAATTAGTAAATAGAGTCCACTTGTGCGTAATCTAATCTCAGTATAAATACAGCTGTTCTGTGAAGGCCTCAGAGGTTTGTTAGAGAACATTAGTGAACAAACAGCATCATGAAGCCCAAGGAACACACCAGACAGGTCAGGGATAAAGTTGTGGAGAAGTTTAAAGCAGGGTTAGGTTATTAAAAAAGATCCCAAGCTTTGAACATCTCACGGAGCACTGTTCAATCCATCATCCGAAAATGGAAAGAGTATGGCACAACTGCAAACCTACTAAGACATGGCTGTCCACCTAAACTGACAGGCCGGGCAAGGAGAGCATTGATCAGAGAAGCAGCCAAGAGGCCCATGGTAACTCTGGAGGAGCTGCAGAGATCCACAGCTCAGGTGGGAGAATCTGTCCACAGGACAACTATTAGTCGTGCACTCCACAAATCGGGCCTTTATGCAAGATTGGCAAGAAGAAAGCTATTGTTGAAACAAAGCCATATGAAGTCCCGTTTGCAGTTTGCCACAAGCCATGTGGGGGACACAGCAAACATGTGGAGGAAGGTGCTCTGGTCTGATGAGACCAACATTGAAGTTTTTGGTCTAAATGCAAACGCTTTGTGTGGCGGAAAACTAGCACTGCACATCACCCTGAACGCACCATCCCCACTGTGAACCATGGTGGTGGCAGCATCATGCTGTGGGGATGCTTTTCTTCAGCAGGGACAGGGAAGCTGGTCAGAGTTGATGGTAAGATGGATGGAGCCTAAATCCAGTTGAGAATCTCTGGCAAGACTTGAAAATTGCTGTTCACAGACGCTCTCCATCCAATCTGACTGAGCTTGAGCTATTTTGCAAAGAAGAATGGGTAAAAATTTCAGTCTCTAGATGTGCAAAGCTGGTAGAGACATACCCCAAAAGACTTGCAGCTGTAATTGCAGTGAAAGGTGGTTCTACAAAGTATTGACTCAGGGGGGCTGAATACTTTTGCACGCCACACTTTTCAGTTTTTTATTTGTAATAGAATTTGGAAACCATGTATCATTTTCCTTCCACTTCACAATTATGCACCACTTTGTGTTGGTCTATCACATAAAATCCCAATAAAATACATTTATGTTTGTGGTTGTAACGTGACAAAATGTGGAAAAGTTGAAGGGATATGAAAACTTTTGCAAGCCACTGTAGATCAGCCATGATTGAATCGCGGTGTAGACTTGTTGGGCCGAATGGCCTAATTCTTCTCCGATCACCTAATGATTATTTCCGTTTATTGCCCAGTACTGCAAATTAAAAGCAAAATAGCGTAGGAAGGAACGGCAGATGCTGGTTTGCTCCAAAGCTGGACACAAAAGGCTGGAGTAACTCAGCGGGACAGGCAGCATCTCTGGAGAGAAGGCATGAGTGATGTTTCGGAAGGGTCTCGCGCCGAAACGTCCCCTATTCCTTTTCCTGAAAGAAGGCAGCTTACGTCACTGCGAATTAGTGTTCAGTCTGTGTTCGCCGTCAAGGATGTCCGTGAGATAACATAAAGGTCAGACGTATAGAAACATGTCCTTAGTCAATGACGCGGTGAATTTTATAATTGTGTTTCTCTCCTTCGGAGTGTGTGTCCTGTACCTGCAGCAGGTCGTTCCAGCACGATAGAGCAAAGCGAGCCAGGAGTGTTCTGATCTGCATGTTCATCGACAACGTGACTTCACCCCAGCCCATTCCAGACGCAATGGAACAAAATGCCCTCTATTCATATTCATATTCATACTCATTTACAGATGGGAATCCGTGGAATTCTCAGCCACAGAAGGCAGTGGAGGCCAATTCACCGGATGGTTTCAAGAGAGAGTTTTAAGGACCCGTCCCACTTGGCGATTTTTTTCGGCGACTGCCGGCGTCATATTAGTGTCGCCAAAAGATTTTGAACATTTCAAAATCAAAAAGAAATGTCGCGACACTTGAAAAAACACCACGCGTCGATACGCCATCACGCCGCGTCACGCCTCAAATTTTTCGGTGACCTTATATACGCAGGCAAGTGGGACAAGCCCTTTAGATTTAGCTCTTAGGGCTAAAGGAATCAAGGGATATGGGGAGAAAGCCGGAACGGGGTACTGATCATGGATGTTCAGCCATGATCATAGTGAATGGCAATGCTGGACCGAAGGGCTGAATGGCCTACTCCTGCACCTATTGTCTACGTAAATCTACCACACGCTGTGTAGGATTGTGTCTTCACCAATTGCTCTCTGGCAGGTGATTTTATTTCCTTGTCCGCAGCAGTGTTTACGTTACCTGACAGTGTATTATTGTGATTATGTGCAGTGTTCTTCCGCCCCCCCCCCCCCCCCCCCCTCCACTCCCCCCTCCCCCCTCCCCACCCACACACAATATCTGACGGATTGTACATAAAGAGATTCTCTTGTGCTTGACTCCGCAGCGATCTGCCTCTACGGGGGTCGGCAGCTCGCCGAAGGTCAGCGAGCTTTGAAATCCAAGTGCCGTGAATGCAAAGTGAGTATGACATTGCTTCAAGTGAGTGACGAGTGTCTCATTGTCATCTGTCCCTGATAGAAACAATGACATTCTTCCTTGCAGCGGCACAACTGAATATGGAGACATAGTACACTGTAAACAATATGATAAACGAGAAACAAATGGTCCAGTGTGTGTATATATACACACATAATGTACAGATATATACAGATTATCATATATATTTGTACACACACACACACACACACACACACACACACACACACACACACACACACACACACACACACACACTCACACTCACTCACACCCAGTAACACACACACACCCACACACATACACACACATACACACACACACACACACACACACACACACACACTTATATATGTGCATACTCACACATACACACACATTTATATGCATATTGGTACATATATACACATATAAACATATACATATACACACATGTATTTGTGTACACAAAACATATATAAATACACACACGAGCACGCACACATATATACATGTGTGTGTGTATATGTGTGTGTGTGTGTATACATATATATGTATGTATACACATATATAATATATACACACATGCACACATGCGTGCACATTACAAACAATGGTGCAATATTAGTGCATGTAGTCCAGAGCTTAATCATCCCTTGGTGACCTGTGTTTTCCAAATCCCAATCACCTAATTCAAAGTAAGTCACGCTGATTCAAAATCCAGACAACTTGAGAATGTACAATTAATAATGGCCGCAGAGAGGCACTCATTGAGATCAGTTTTCCACTCAGTCTCCCCCCAGGTACAATTGATGAAGTTTCCACTTGACAGCCACTCACCATTAAATTAAGTGAAAATCATTTTCTACGTCGGGGCTGAGAGAAATCTCATCATGTTTGCATGAAAACAGGCTATCCTTGCTGTTTCCCTATGAAATGTCCTTGGTGATAACACACAAACAGAATAGTTGGTGCCGAAGCTCGTGTCTTTGGCTCTTTAGACTTTAGACTGTAGAGATACAGCGCGGAAATAGGCCCTTCGGCCCACCGAGTCCGTGCCGACCAGCGACCATGCCTTACACTAGCGTGATCCTACACACATAATAAGCCATCAACCTATTTGCTTTTAAAAAAAATATTTTTAGTGTTCTCCTTTGGATTTCAGTCATTACTGTTCCTGGATCCCAGAATCTCACTGCTCCTTCAACAGGGAAGCAGGCCCGTCGCCCCAACTTAGTTTTGTTTCGTTTCAGCTGACTAACATGCCCCATCTACACAGTCCTGCCTGTCTGCATTTGGCCCATGCAAACTTTTTCCTCTCCACGTACCTGTCCAAATGTCTTTTAAAGTCTTTTCCTCTGTATCTCTTATGGGCCTGTCCCACTTAGACGATTTTTTAGGCGACTACAGGCGACTAGGCTCTCGCCACATGTTCGCCAGGGTGTTGCCTGTATGGCCGTGAGTCGTCTCCTCAGTCACCCAAAGAGTCGTAGAGTCTTTCTGGTCGCCGCTGGATTTTCAACATGTTCAAACATTTTCGTCAACATTCGGCGACAGTGCGTTTGACGCCAACGAGCGTAGCTTGACTTCTCCAGACGTAGGTGCTGTCATGGGTTGTCCCCGGGTGACGGAGGTTGTCGCCGGTGCTGACTTTGGTGAATTCCATTGTCGTATCCGCTGACAGTCGCCCACAAATCGCCTCGGAGGGACAGGCCCGTTATTCGTCCAAAGTAGGTAATTTCATTTCTTGATCACATGTCACTTGCGGGCGGCGCACCAAGGCAAATTCCTTGTATGTGAATTCTTGGCCAATAAACCTCTCCTTCTTCTTATGCATCAAACACTCTCCCTAAGAAATATATTCCCTTAATCTCTGCCATTGAGGTGGGGACTGCCCTGGAGTGTGCAACCTCTTTTTAACAAACCTCCTCGACTCTAATTCTTGCATTCTGGCCATCTGAGTACAGTTCCATTGTTTGTTTTTGACTGAAGCCAGTCCCTTTCCCCTTCATTAAACTGCTCCTGTACATTCTAGTTTTTCGAATCTTCTCTTTAATAATTGGATTTCAGAACTAGATTGCTACAGCACCAGCACAGTTTGACTTGTCACACATAGTTGAGTTCAACGCAATACTCTTCAAGTCATGGTTTATTGTTCAGTGTGTCACGCTGCGCAGACTATTGCACTGTTACAACAACATAGTTAATAGCAATTACATGTTGAACATTTAAAACCAGTTGAAATGTCCCGTTAAGAAAGTTCATTTGATGATCTTGCCGATTTAATCTCATAGCCCACGGGCGGTCGAGCAGCTGGCACAGCGGTAGAATTGCCGCCGTGTAGCAGCTTACAGAGACCCGGGTTCGATCCCGACCACCGGTCTTGTCTGGATGGAGTTTGTACCTTCTCCCTGTGACCACGGGATATTTTCTCCGAGATCTTTGGCTTCCTCCCACACATACAGGCTTGTCGGTTAATTGGCTTGGTACAAAATGTAAATTGTCCCCAGTGTGTGGTAGGATTGTGTTAGGGTGCTGGACTCGGTGGGCCGAAGGGCCTGTTTCCACGCTGTATTTTTAATCTAAACTAAAAGCCCACTTGATAGTAGTCCCGGTCTTCACCTGAGAGAGATTAGCAAACGGATCTTACTGCTGTCAGGATGTTGCAATCAATTATTATTTCTTCGTTTCGTTTCGTGCTAACCAGTCAGCGAAAAATCTGTATATAATTACAATCCACAGTGTACAGTTCAGTTCAGTTTATTGTCACGTGTGCCAAGGTACTGTGAAAAACTTTTGTTGCCGAGTCAGGAGATGTGGGGAGAAGGCAGGAACGGGGTACTGATTGGAGATGATCAGCCATGGTCACATTGAATGGCGGTGCTGGCTCGAAGGGCCGAATGGCCTACCCCTGCACCTATTGTCTATTGTCTATTAACCAGTCAGCGGATAGACAATACATTATTACAATCAAGCCGTTTACAGTTCATAGATACATGATAAGGGGGTAACCTTTAGTGCAAGGTAAAGCCAGTTAAGTCTGATCAAAGATAATCCGAGAGTCACCAATAGTAGTTCAGGACTGCTCTCTAGTTATGCTAGGATGATTTAGTTGCCTGATAACAGAAACTGTCCCTGAATCAGGAGGTGGGTGTTTTCGTACTTCTATGAACTGATACAGGATAGAGGGAATAATGTTTAGTGCAAGATATAGTCCAGTAAATAGACAATATAGACAATAGACAATAGGTGCAGGAGTAGGCCATTTGGCCCTTCAAGCCTGCACCGCCATTCAATGTGATCATGGCTGATCATCCCCAATCAGTATCCCGTTCCTGCCTTCTCCCCATAACCCCTGACTCCACTAAAATTTAAGAACCATATCTAGCTCTCTCTTGAAAGTATCCAGAAAACCGGCCTCTACCGCCGAGGCAGAGAATTCCACAGACTCACAACTCTCTGTGTGAAAAAGTGTTTCCTCGTCTCCGTTCTAAATAGCTTACCCCTTATTCTTAAAGAGTGGCCCCTGGTTCTGGACTCCCCCAACATCGGGAACATGTTTCCTGCCTCTAGTGTGTCCAAACCCTTAATAATCTTTTATGTTTCAATAAGATTCCCTCTCATCCTTCTAAACTCCAGAGTGTACAAGCCCAGCCGCTCGATTTTCTCAGCATATGACAGTCCCACCATCCCGGGAATTAACCTTGTAAACCTACGCTGCACTCCCTCAAAGCAAGAATGTCCTTCCTCAATTTAGGGGACCAAAACTGCACACTATACACCAGGTGTGGTCTCACTAGGGCTCTGTACAACTGCAGAAGGACGTCCTTGCTAAAAGTTTCTATTATCAGGGTACTAAAGTCCGATTAAAGATAGTCCGTGGGTCTCCAATGAGGTAGATGGTATGTCAGGAGCTCTCCTTAGTTGGTGATAGGATGGTTCAGTTGCCTGATAACACTTCACTGTGGCTGAGCAGTTTAATATTATTTTGTAGCCTCTATGAGGTCCAATTTTATTGAAACATAAAAGATTATTAAGGTTTTGGACACGCTAGAGGCAGGAAACATGTTCCCGATGTTGGGGGAGTCTAGAACCAGGGGCCACAGTTTAAGAATAAGGAGCAAGCCATTTAGAACGGAGACGTGGAAACATTTTTTCACACAGAGAGTTGTGAGTCTGTGGAATTCTCTGCCTCAGAGGCCGGTTCTCTGGATACTTTCAAGAGAGAGCTGGATAGATCTCTTAAAGTAGCGGAGTCAGGGGATACGGGGAGAAGGCAAGAACGGGGTACTGATTGGGGATGATCAGCCATGATCACATTGAATGGCGGTGCTGGCTCGAAGGGCCGAATGGCCTACTCCTGCACCTATTGTCTATTGTCTAATTTGGGAACTGAACTGCTGAATTGTAACGTTTCCAATTCATCAATTCTTTGAGAAATAAATTGGCCTAATTATTATTCTGTTTAGCATTCAGGGTTTGTTTAATTTGTTTATCAATACAATTCTATCTTTCCTTCCTGTCACCTAATTTGCATTAAACACTAAAGCATTGCCATGCAGGTTGGTTCAACGGCAATCATTTGTAAACAGTTGCTTACTGTTTCTGCAGTAATCTTTAAGGTATTTGATGTCTCTCCAGCGGCTTCCCAGATGTAAAGATGTAAGTTGTGGCAAATTTCCAGTGCAAAATACCAAATTCTTAAGGGCCTGTTGCGACTATGGCAGGTGCCGGCATTTTACCGGACAAAATCCCGTAAGTGGGACAGGCCCTTTAGGAAGAAAGTGAATGTCATTAAACTGGAAAGAAAGCAGAGAAGATTTACAAGGATGTGGCCAAGACTCTCGAAGGCCTGAGTTATCGGGAGAGGTTGGGTAAGAGCCTGAGTTGTGATCTTATAGAGGTGTATAAAATCACAAAGGGAAGAGATAGGATGAAGGCACAGAGTCTTTTACCCAGAGTAGGGGGAAAAGAACCAAATGACACAGGTTTAAGGTGAGAAGGGAATGATTTAGAGGGAATAGACAATAGACAATAGCTGATAGGTGCAGGAGTAGGCCATTCGGCCCTTCGAGCCAGCACCGCCTTTCAATGTGGTTATGGCTGATCATCCCCAATCAGTACCCCATTCCTGCCTTCTCTCCATATCCCCTGACTCCTCTATTTTTAAGAAGCCTATCTAATTCTCTCTTGAAAGTATCCAGAGAACCGGCCTCCACCACCCTCTGAGGCAGAGAATTCCACAGACTCACAACTCTCGGTGTGAAAAAGTGTTTCCTCGTCACCGTTCTAAATGGCTTACTCCTTATTCTTAAACAGTGGCCCCTGGTTCTGGACTCCCCCAATGTCGGGAACATGTTTCCTTCCTCTAGCGTGTCCAAGCCCTTAACAATCTAATATGTTTCAATGAGATTCCCTCTCATCCATCTAAACTCCAGAGTGTACAAGCCCAGCTGCTCAATTCTCTCAGCATATGACAGAATCTGAGGAGCAACAGGAGGGTGGCGTGTAAGAAAGAGCCGCAGATGCTGGTGTAAATCGAAGGTAGACACAAAATGCTGGAGTAACTCAGCGGGTGAGGCAGCATCACGGGAGAGAAGCAGTAACGTGACGATTTGGGTCGAGACCCTTCTTCAGGCTTTAGGTGTATATGGAACAAGCTGCCAGAGAAGGTGGTTGAAGTAGGTACAAAAGCAACATTTAAAAAGCATTTTGACAGGCACAAGGATAGGGTAGGTTTAGAGGGATAGAGGCCAAACATGGATAGGTGGATCTAGGTTAGATTGGGCATCATGGTTGGCATGAGTAAGATGGGATGAAGGGCCTGTGCTCGTGCTGAGTGACTCTGCGGCAATGTTAATTGTGTATTTCTGAACAGGCACCTGAACCGTCTTATCAACAACTAGTAAATTAATAATAATAGTAAATACTTTATCAATCCCCTTTTCAGGGGAAATTCAGGTGTCCTTGCAACACACTAATAAAAATACAACATAACATTGAAGAAGAAACATAAAAACATCCCCCCACAATGGTTCCCACAAAGTCCAGTCCCCATCCTCTTGTCCGCCCATAGTCGGGCCTATTGAGGCCTCCACAGTCGCCGCTACAGAGGCCCGATGTCTCAGGCCCCCTCGCCGGGTGATGCCACTCCGGCGTCCGGAGAACCCTCTCGGTGGCTTGGGACACCTGGAACGGCCGCTTCTTGACTAGAGAGCGGGTCTTGAGATACTATCTCCCTCATTGGAGATCCTCAGACTGGATAGAGTGGATGTGGAGAGGATGTCTCCACTTGTGGGAGAGTCTCGGACCAGAGGTCACAGCCTCAGAATTAAAGGTCATTCTCTCAGGAAGGAGATGAGGAGGAATTTCTTTAGTCAGAGGGTGGTGAATCTGTGGAATTATTTGCCACAGACGGCTGTGGAGGCAAAGTCAGTGGATAATTTTAAGGCAGAGATAGAGATTCTTCATTAGTGCGGGTGTCAGGGGTTACGGGGAAAAAGCAAGAGAATGGGGTTAGGAGGCAGAGATAGATCAGCCATGATTGAATGGTGGAGTAGACTCGATGGGCCGAATGGTCTAATTCTGCTCCTATCACTTATGATCTTATGGTCTTGTGACTTTACTGGCCTTTATCGTGCACTAAATGCTATTCCCTTTATCCTGTACCTGTACACTGTGGACCGCTCGATTGTAATCATGTTTTAGTCTTTTGTCTGACTGGATAGCATGCACCAAAAAATTATTTCCACCGAACCTCGGTACAAGTGACAATAAACTGAACTAAAAGCAGAAAACTAAACCCAATAGCTGGAAGGGATTGGTTGGGAAAAGGAATTGGGTTGAGAGATTTGGGGGGCAAGTGTGGAGCAGAGAGAAAGCATCTGGGTGACAAGAGATGATTGGGAATTGGAGTGAGTAGTCAGAGAGGAGGTCGTGGATGGGGAATACATAGATATGTGGACTATAGGCGCAGGAGTAGGCCATTCGGCCCTCTCCCCATATACCTTGATTCCGCGAGCCCGAAGAGCTCTATCCAACTCTCTTTTGAATGCATCCAGTGAATCGGCCTCCACTGCCTTCTGAGGCAGAGAATTCCACATATTCACAACTCTCTAATCAATCTAAGAATCTTTATTGATCTTTACATATTCACAACTCTCTAATCAATCTAAGAATCTTTGTTGATTACGGTTTAATAATTGGGAAAAAATTAATATTAAAATTCTGGAAAGGCCCTACATCCCCCACAATCAAAATGTGGAATACAGAAATGTCGGAGACACTCCATCTGGAGAGATTGAGGCTTGTCCTAATGGACAGGTTAGATCTCTTCAGAGGGATATGGTCTCCATATATTGAATATTTACAGGGTCAAAATGGCTGTGTGCGAGGGCTCGACTGAGGCCTGAATAATAGAATGGATGAAGAAGTATACATAATAAATCATGCTTATATCTCCAATGACGGATTAATGATTAATACTCCATTCGCTTTCATATTTTCTATACTATTTCTCTCTATCTTTTCTTACTTTATAAAAAAATTAAAAAAGTGTATAGAAGCATAAAGTCTTACATTTTAATATTAATATTAATATTAATATTATTAATATTATGAAAGTATCTAATAATGTATTAATATTATTAATATTATGAAAGTATCTAATAATGTATTTTCATTAATGTAAAATAATGTATTTTTCATTAATATGTTTCTACAATAAAAATATTTAACAAAACAAAAAGGAGAAGGAATTGGGTTGAGAGATTTGGGGGGCAAGTGTGGAGCAGGGGGTCAGAGAAAGCATCTGGGTGACAAGAGATGATTGGGAATTGGAGTGAGTAGTCAGAGAGGAGGTCGTGGATGGGGAATCCATAGATATGTGGACAATAGGCGGTGGAGTAGGCCATTCGGCCCTCTCCCCATATACCTTGATTCCGCGAGCCCGAAGAGCTCTATCCAACTCTCTTTTGAATGCATCCAGTGAATCGGCCTCCACTGCCTTCTGAGGCAGAGAATTCCACATATTCACAACTCTCTGTGTGAAAAAGTTTGTCCTCATCTCAGTTCTAAATGACCTACCCCTTATTCTTAAACTGTGGCCTCTGGTTCTGGACTCCCCCAACATTGGGAACATGTTTCCTGCATCGAGCGTGTCCAATCACCTTATGTACACCTGAAGGTGCCATTGCCTTCCATTTCAATAGGAAAAACTCTTTCACCCAGAGAGTTGTGAATCTGTGGCATTCTCTGCCACAGAAGGCAGTGGAGGCCAATTCACTGGATGTATTCAAGAGAGAGTTAGATTTAGCTCTCAGGGCTAATGGAAGGAATCAAGGGATATGGGGAGAAAGCAGGAACGGGGTACTGATTTTGGATGATCAGCCATGATCATGTTGAATGGCGGTGCTGGCTCGAAGGGCAGAGCGGCCTACTCCTGCACCTATTTTCTATGTTACTATGTTGCCTCACAGTGCCAGAGACCCAGGTTCGATCCTGACCTCGGTGGGCTGTCTGTGTGGAGTTTGCACGTTCTGCCTGTGGTTTCCTCCCATATCCCAAAGACGTGTGGGTTTGAAGATTAATTTGCCCCTCTGTAATATGCCCCGAGCGTGGAGTGACTGGATGTGGAAATGGGATAACATGGAGCCTCACCTTCAAAATACCTTGAATAGAAACCAATTAACACCACTTTCGCAATCAGTACAAATTTTCCCCCAGAGTGACGAGGTTGCGATTTTTGTTTGAGCCAATATTGTGTTATTAAAACAAAATCGCTAGTAAGAAATTACTAAAGGCAAAGGTACTTAGAACATGTGTCATTCACCCAAATGAGCCCGTCATGGTAGCTTCTGGTGTGGTTTTGAGATGCACTCCTTTTGCAGAAGATATTCAATTATTAAGGGATTGGCCACGCTAGATGCAGGAAACATGTTCCCGATGTTGGGGGAGTCCAGAACCAGGGGCCACAGTTTAATAATAAGGGGTTGGCCATTTAGAACGGAGACAAGGGAAAACGTTTTCATGCAGAGAGTTGTGAGTCTGTGGAATACTCTGCCTCAGAAGGCAGTGGAGGTCGAGTCAATGGATGCTTTCAAAGGAGGGTTATATAGAGAGCTCTTGGGGCTTGCGGAATCAAGGGGTATGGGGTGAAGGCAGGAACGAGGTACTGATTGTGGATGGTCAGCCATGATCACATTGAATGGCGGTGCTGGCTCGAAGGGCTGAATGGCCTACTCCTGTACCTATTGTCTATGTATCGATTTATCTTTGTTCTGTATTCTACAAGGAGCTCTGTCTTTAGTGAGTTTGCATAAGATTGCATTTTAGACAGGTGCAGGAGTAGGCCATTCGGCCCTTCGAGCCAGCACCGCCATTCAATGTGATCATGGCTGATCATCCACAATCAGTACCCCGTTCCTGCCTTCTCCCCATATCCCCTGACTCCGCCATCTTTAAGAGCCCTATCTAGCTCTCTCTTGAAAGTATCCAGAGAAACGGCCTCCACCGCCCTCTGAGGCAGAGAATTCCACAGACTCACCACCCTGTGAGAAAAAGTGTTCGTTCATCTCCGTTCTAAATGGCTTTCTCCTTATTCTTAAACTGTGGCCCCTGGTTCTGGACTCCCCCAACATCGGGAACATGTTTCCTGCCTCTGGCGTATCCAAACCCTTAATAATCTTATATGTTTCAATATATGTTTTATTGATGTTTAATAAATAATATTCTTCTCAGCCCTTTGAGGAGATATTGGTTTAATAATGGGTTTGATTAATACTTGACAGAATCGAACAATGGCCATTGTCCACGAGACCTGCCCTCCACTGGACTGTCCAATGCATGAACGCATTCAGCCGGAGAACAGATGCTGTAACGTATGTCGTGGTAAGTACAAGTTCCTCAACTTAATATCCCAGTCAGCTTCTTGGAATAGAAGCCTATATCTTCGGGCAGGACACGAAAATGTTGGAGTAACTCAGCGGGCCAGGCAAACGCACACCTGCAGATTCAGGGACCGTTTCTTCTCAGCTGTTATCAGGCTTTTTCACACACAGAGTTGTGAGTCTGTGGAATTCTCTGCCTCAGAGGGCGGTGGAGGCCGGTTCTCTGGATACTTTTCAAGGGAGAGCCAGATAGGGCTCTTAAAGATAGCGGAGTCAGGGGATATGGGGAGAAGGCAGGAACGGGGTACTGATTGGGGATGATCAGCCATGATCACATTGAATGGTGGTGCTGGCTCGAAGGGCCGAGTGGCCTACCCCTGCACCTATTGTCTGTTGTCCCTAACCGAACCATCCGACCATAACCAGGGAGGCATGGTGGCACCGCGGCAGAGTTGCCGCCTTACAGCGTTTGAGACGCCGGAGATCCGGGTTCGATCCCGGCTACGGGTGCTGTCTGTACGCAGTTTGTACCCCCTGACCTGTGTGGTTTTCTCCAAGATCGCCAGTTTCTTCCCACACTCCAAAGTGGCTCGGTGTATGTGTAAAACTTGTCCATTGTGCGTGTAGGACAGTGTTAGTGTGCGGGGATCGCAGGTCGGCGAGGACTCGGTGGGCCGAAGGGCCTGTTTCCGCGCTGTATCTCTAATCTAAACTAGAGAGCAGTGCTGAGCTACTATCGACCTCATTAGTGACCCTCGGACTATCCTTGCTCGGAATTTGCTGGCTTAACCTCGCACTAAACGTCATCCCTAAACGACAGGCCGGTAGTGACCGATGCACGACGTCATCATGCGTCCGCACAGCCGTCTGGAGCGCGTGGTGTCATTTGAAACGCAGGAGTAACTCAGCGGGACCGGCAGCATTTGTGGAGAGAAGTTTCGTGGATGATGTTTTGGGTCGAGACTCTTCTTCAGTCTGAGTTACTCCTGAATTTTGTGTCTATCTCCAATCGTCTTGGCCCCCGCTCTGGGTGGAGGAGTGGGGGCGGATCCGGATCCACAACGGCCGTGAGCCCCAGGCCGAGCTCGGCGATCACTTGCCTGCTTCCGCTGCTGTTGGAGGCGAGACGTTGCGCCGCGTCAGGGTGTCCCACTTGGCGGCCATTTAAGCGACAGGCCGGTGGCGCGCGACGATTTCGTGCAGAAGAAAATCCTGGAGCGCTGCTCGCTACCGCACGCAACTCCACACTCCTCCACGCCACTCCATGCGCCCGTCCCACGCTACCAGGTCGCGTAAATGGCGCGCAAATGGCGGCCAAGTGGGACAGGCCCTGTACTCCAGCATTTACTGTCTGATATCTTCGGTGTAAACCAGCATCTGCAGTTCCTTCCTGCTTATAACTTGGGTGTTCATTGTGACTTGGTTCTTGCGGCCCCCCTTCGTGAGGGTACCTCAGCATCCCATGTTAAACAGGATCAGCCCCTCGAGTTGCGCTGGGCTGCAGAGTGGCTGCGTCGCTTTGCATTGGCGGGTGGCCAACTACTTTGCCACACCGATTGCGAGCTCTAATGCTCGTTGCGTGTTTGCGAGCCCCTGCTCCTTGAGTCATTGTTTGCTTAATTTTGTCGGAGAGAGATGATGAAAAATTCTGTTTAACAGAATTGCCTTCCCATAATGAATTTGAAAGGACCTAACGACTGTGGCCGGTGCCAAGTTGGAGGAGAGGAAACAGCCCACAGGATTTACAGATGATTAGTTTTATTGATTGATCTGACAAGAGCGTTTTTTGGGGGAATTAGTTTTAATAAGAAAAAGCCATGCGATGCGTTTGGAGAATTTCTGGGAGTCCTGGGCCAATTATTTATTATTGGTGCCAATATAAACATTTCACCTTCCCCTCAATGTGACTTTCAGAGACTTTACTGGGTGGTATCTGGGCTAGTAACAAAGTCCATTCCTATTGTTGCTGCCTGTTGCATTCAAGAGACTTATTCCTCAGTGCTAGGATCCAACGAACTGTCGCTCAGACTTTGAGCTGACTTTAGTTCAGAGATACAGCGCGGAAACGGACCCTTCGGCCCACCGGGTCCGTGCCGACCAGCGAACCCCGCACACTAACACTATCCCACACCCGCAAGGGAAATCTACATTCACACCAAGCCAATTAACCTACAAACCTGAGCGTCGTTGGAGTGCGGGAGGAAATCGAAGATCTCGAAGAAATCGAAACCCCACGCAGGTCACGGGGAGAACGTACAAACTCGGTTCAGATGGCGCCGGTGGTCGGGATCGAACCCGGGACTCTGGCGCTGTGAGGCAGCAACTCTGCCGCTGCGCCACCGTGCTGCCCTGTGGGAGTTATGGACATGTCTATGGTCAACTTACAGTTTGAAACGCACTGTGTGCTTCAATTTGTGTAAGGCACGATATGCATAAAGAAAGTTATTCAGCACGGCGTAGCTGCCTACCGGTTACAACAGACAATCGGTGCAGGAGTAGGCCACTCGGCCCTTCGAGCCAGCACCGCCATTCAATGTGATCGTGGCTGATCATCCCCAATCAGTACCCCGTTCCTGCCTTCACCCCATATCCCCTGACTCCACTATCTTTAAGAGCCCTATCTACTGTAGATCTCTCTTGAAAGTGTCCAGAGAACCGGCCTCCACCGCCCTCTGAGGCAGAGAATTGAAAAAGTGTTTCCTCATCTCCGTTCAAAACGGCTTACCCCTTATTCTTAAACTGTGGCCCCTGGTTCTGGTCTTCCCCAACATCGGGAACATGTTTCCTGCCTCTAGCGTGTCCAAACCCTCAATAATCTTATATGTTTCAGTAAGATCCCCTCTCATCCTTCTAAACTCCCGCAATCTGAATGCCTGCATCATTGACTGGAAGGAATTATTTCAAATCCCATGAAGGCAGCTGGGCAATTTAAATAGAATTAATAAAATAATTCTGGAATTAGAAGTCCACTTGCAGTAATGATGTGCATGACACTAATGAAGTGTTGTAATAACCCATCTGGTCTGCTCATCTCCATCTGAGATCTGAAGTCCTTGTTCGGTCTGGTGTGCGTGTCACTGCACACCTGCAGTTACGCATTTCAGAGACACAGTGCAGAAACAGGCCCTTCGGCCCACCGGGTCCGCGCCGATCAGCGGTCCCCTCCCCCCTCCCCCGCACGCTAACACTACCCTACACACACTAGGGACAATTTTGCATTGGTACCAACCCAATTAACCTACAAACCTACAGCTCTTTGGAGTGTGGGAGGAAACCGAAGATCTTGGAGAAAACACACGTAGGTCACGGGGAGAACGTGCAAACTCCGTACAGGCAGCGCCCGTAGTCAGGATCGAACCTGCGTTTTTGGCATCTCTACCGCTAACGCCCATGAACGCCCCAGGAATTGGCTTGGTGCTGGTCCTCTGAGGAACCTTTTGGGTCGGGAGCCTTCTACAAACTGCAGGTAGACAAAAGTGCTGGAGAAACTCAGCGGGTGCAGCAGCATCTATGGAGCGAAGGAAATAGGCAACATTTTGGGCCGAAACCCTTCTTCAGACTGCAGTTTGTCCCAGCCCAAAACGCCACCAGCCCACCTTCTCCAGAGATGCTGCCGGACCCGCATTTCCCGCATTCTGTTTCCTCTTGAGTAAACCAGCAGTTGCAGCTCCTCGCTTCGACATTTTCAGTGCCAATCCTGTCAACACGCCACCGGTGGAAGAGGAAGGTGTGGTCTTTCTGCCAGGCATGTCCATATCTCCCTGGTACTGGCCACACAAGTAGAGAGAGAGAGAGGTAAAGAAAGCGTATGGTATGCTTGCCTTCATTAATCGGGGCAATTGAGTGTAAAGCTCAGGAGGTCATGATGCAGTTTTGGTCTCCGAGTTTGAGGAAGGACATTCTTGCTATTGAGGGAGTGCAGCGTTGGTTCACCAGGTTAATTCCCGAGATGGCGGGTCTGTCATATGTTGAGAGAATGGAGTGGCTGGGCTTGTGTACTCTGGAATTTAGAAGGATGAGAGGGTATCTTAATGAAACATAAAAGATTATTAAGGGTTTGGACACGCTAGAGGCAGGAAACATGTCCCCGATGTTGGGGGAGTCCAGAACCAGGGGCCACAGTTTGAGAATAAGGGGCAAGCCATTTAGAACGGAGATGAGGAAACATTTTTTCACACAGAGAGTTGTGAGTCTGTGGAATTCTCTGCCTCAGAGGGTGGTGGAGGCGGGTTCTCTGGATACTTTCAAAAGAGAGCTAGATAGGGCTCTTAAAGATAGCGGAGTCAGGGGATTATGGGGAGAAGGCAGGAACGGGGTACTGATTGTGAATGATCAGCCATGATCACATTGAATGGAGGTGCTGACTCGATGGGCTGAATGGCCTACTCCTGCACCTATTGTCTATTAACTTTAATTAGGTTGCATTTGGAGTATTGCATCCTGTTCTGGTCCACTCCATTACAGGAAGGATGTAGAGGGTTTGGGCGCAGAGAAGGATTACCAGAACGATGACTGGATTAGACAATAGACTATAGGTGCGGGAGTAGGCCATTCGGCCCTTCGAGCCAGCACTGCCATTCAATATGATCATGGCTGATCATCCCCAATCAGTACCCCGTTCCTGCCTTCCCCCCGTATCCCCTGACTCCGCTATCTTTAAGAGCCCTATCTAGCTCTCCCTAGCGGAAAGACAATACATGATTACAATCGAGCCGTTTACAGTTCATAGATACATGATAAGGGAATTACTTTTAGTGCAAGGTAAAGCCAGTAAAGTCCGATCAAAGATAATCCAAGGGTCACCAATGAGGCAGCTAGTAGCTCAGGACTGCTCTCTAGTTATGGTCAGATGATTTAGTTGCCTGATAACAGAAACTGTCCCTGAATCTGGAGGTGGGCGTTTTCATACTTCTATGAAAAGATACAGGATAAAGGGAATAATGTTCAGTGCAAGATAAGGTCCAGTAAATAGACAATATAGACAATAGACAATAGGTGCAGGAGTAGGCCATTCGGCCCCTCAAGCCATCGCCGCCATTCAATGCGATCATGGCTGATCATCCCCAATCAGAACCCCGCTCCTGCCTTCCCCCCCATATTCCCTGACTCCGCTATCTTTAAGAGCCCTATCATGCTCTCTCTTGAAAGTATCCAGAAGCTGCAGGGGGATATTGGACAGACTGGATTGCTTTCTCTGGAACGCAGGAATTTGAGAGGAGAACTGATAGAGAAGTTAAGAGGGAAGAAGGGTCCTGACACAAATATTTCCTATCCATTTTCTCCGGAGATGCTTCCTGACCCGCTGAGTTACTCCAGCACTTTGAGGGTTTTTTTTTTCCCTCGATTTGCCAAGTTGCATCAATCTCCAATCTCCAAGTCCAGCTCGACAGAGGCTCTGAATAGCCAAAATGTTTCTGCTGAACAATACAGCTCAGTGTGAGTGGAAGTTCGGGGAGTTAGCTTATTTATTTATTTAAATACTTGTGTATTTATTTATTTATTTATTTAAGAAAGCTCTGCAGATGCTGGAAAAATCAAAGGTAGACAAAAAATGCTGGAGAAACTCAGCGGGTGAGGCAGCATCTATGGAGCGAAGGAATAGGCGTTGTTTCGGGTCGGGACTCGACCCGAAACATCGCCTGTTCCTTCGCTCCATAGATGCTGCCTCACCTGCTGAGTTTCTCCAACATTTTTGTCTACCTTATGCATTTATTTGCATCGGTGTATGCTTTCTGGCACTTTATATTGGAGTATCAGTAGATAGAAACTTTAAGTGGTAAATTGGATATGTTCTATTGGAAAGATGTTATTGGAGTCATAATGGCATACATTGTGCAAACGGGCTCTTCAGCCCGACTTGCCCACGTCGACCAACATGCCCCATCTACACAAGTCCCACCTGCCCACATTTGGCCCATATCCCTCTAAACCTGTCCAAATGTCTCAATTGTACCTCCCTTATCTACCTCCATTCAACAACCTCCTCCGGCACCTCTTTCCATCTGCTCACCGCCCTTTGTATAAAAAAAATTGTTACCCCCTCAGGTTCCTATTAAATCTTCCCCCTCCCTCTCACCTTGAACCGGTACCCAGTGGTGCAGCGGCAGAGTTGCTGCCTTGCCTCTCATGATTTTGTACACCTCTATAACATCAGCCATTCTCCTCGCAGTTCCAAGTTCCCTGTGAGTGGGCGATCGCTGGTCAGTGTGGACTCGGTGGGTTGAAGGGCCTGTTTTTCCCTGTTGCATCTCGAAACAAAAAGGCACAGCAAACCAAGAATAGGTTGTCAAAGGGTCGGGTGCAGTTTGTGTGACTTCTACTGTGCTGTCAATATTGTTTATGATGCAAATGCCCAAGGGCCACCTTACTGATGGAGATGGAGGAGAGCTGATTGAAGATAGATAGCCGGGCATCGCCTGCTTGAAGAAACACTTTGAAGATCTCACATTCGGCTCGTCCCCTGAGATGTTGCCCTTGGCTCTGTTTGATGACACTATTTCCAGTCCGGCTGCCACCAGGGCCTTTTTAGTTGTTTTCCAAATGAAAAAGAATACAACCTTTGGAGCTGATGGAGTCCAGTTGAAATGTGCAGGAAGGAATCGCAGGCGCTGGTTTACACCGAAGACAGACACAAAATGCTGGAGTAACTCAGTGGGACAGGCAGCATCATTGGAGAGGAGGACCGGATGATGTTTCGGGTGGAGACACTTCTTCAGAAGAATCCAGTTGAAGTTTAGTTTAGTTTGGAGAGGCAGCCTGTAAACAGGGCCTTCAGCCCAACGAGTCCTTGCCGACCAGCCATCACCTGCAGACGGGTTCTATCCGACCCACTGGGAACAATTTACAGAAACTAATGGACCTACGGACCTACACATCTTTGGAATGAGGAGGAAACTGGAACCGGGTTCGATCCTGTCGACGGGTGCTGTCTGTACGGAGTTTGTATGCTCGCCCCGTGACCTGCGTGGGTTTTCTCCGGGCGCTCCAGTTTCCTCCCACACTCCAAAGACGTGCAGGTTTGCAGGTTAATTGGCTTCGGCAAAATTATAAATTGTCCCACGTGTGTGTTGAATAGCGTGGGATGCTGCTCACGTACGGGGTGATCGCCGGTCGGCGTGGACTCAGTGGGCCGAAGGGCCTGTTTCTGCGCAGTACCTCTGAAGCCTCAAAGTCTAAAGACTAAAGGGCCTGTCCCACTGTACGAGGTAATTCAAGAGTTCTCCCGAGTTTTCCCCCTGATTCGAACTCGGAGAATGTCCGTAGCGTTGTCCGTGGGAGTTCGTGGATGTCTAGTAGCATCTCGTACGAGTAAAAAGTAACAATTATTTTCATCACGAGTATTTTTTTACTCGTGGACATTTTTCACCGTGTTGAAAAAACGTCACGAGTTTACCGAGTACCTACCGTTACTCGTACGAGCCGCTACGTGACATCCACAAACTCCTACGGACTTGCTAGGGACATTGTACGATTTCGAATCAGGAGAAAACTCGGGAGAACTCTTGAATTACCTCGTACAGTGGGACAGGGGCTTTACTTTGTTATCAGCAAGAATGTTACGACACGTTCCTCACCCCCCCCCCCCCCCCCCGCCCCCCATACCCACCCCCACCTGTCCCTCACAGAACCTGCAAGACCCACATGTACTTCCTACATCAAGCTTGTCAGAAACCATAGAATTGGCTTGGAAGCAAATCATCTTCAGTCGCAAGGGGACGGAGATTTAAATGAATAATATTTCCTGCTTTTGCATCCCTTTCTCCTCGTTCTTTGTCTGCATTTTTCTTTAAACAATTTGATCAATTTCTGTAAGGAAGTTAAGTAACTCTATTCCCAAATCTCTCGTTTCCATTTAGTAGGTGGCACCATTGTAATAATAAATGCTCAGAATTAAAATAGTTTTATATTCAATTGTAGCATTGAAGTGATATTCAAAGAATAATGTCCTGGTAATGCTGTTCCTATGCTTGTTACATTAACAAATGTCTTTACTTGAATAAAATGCTAATTTCCTCCATTCTCAGAGTGTGTCAGCACTTTAATGCTGATTGCCATTTATATTTTAATGTTGACAAAAGTCCCCCTTCATCTGCTGCCAGGATTATATACAGCAGGAAGGTTACAATTTTGGCAAAAAATCAATTCATTCTAATGGAATATCACGCTAGATATGAAGGCACAAGAGACTGCAGATGCTTGGATCTTGTAAAAAAACACAAAGTGCTGGAGGAACTCGACGGGTCAGGCAGCAAATGTGGAGCGAGCGGGCAGGCAATGTTTTTGTTTCACACATCGGGTGGTGGGTGTATGGAACAAGCTGCCGGAGGAGGTAGTTGAGGCTGGGAGTATCCCAACGTTTCAGAAACAGTTAGACAGGTACATGGATAGGACAGGTTTGGAGGGATGTGGGCCAAACACAGGCAGGTGGGACTGGTGTAGCTGAGACATGTTGGCCAAGTTGGGCTGAAGGGCCTGTTTCCACACTGTATCACGCTATGACTATATCTGCAGCTTGATATCTGTAGCCTCGAGCTGTTGCCCCTACTGTGATACCATAGGTACGGGAGAGAGAACGTGGTTTGGATGGCACGGAAGGAATGCCAGTGATGTCAATCCACAGTCCATATATCTTTTATTTTGTTTAGCGATACAGCGCATAGTCCGCGCCGACCAGCGATCCCCGCGCATTAACACTATCCTACACACACTGGGGACAATTTACAATTTTACCAAAGCCAATTCGCCTACAAACCTGTACGCCTTTGGAGTGTGGGAGGAAACCGGAGCACCTGGAGAAAACCCACGCAGGTCACGGGGGGAACGTACAAACTCCGTACAGACAGCACCCGGAGTCCGGATCTAACACGGGTTTCTAGCGCCGTGAGGCAGCAGCTCTACCGCTGCGTCACTGAATTGATAACCAACGATATTCTTTCAACTATTTAGTTGATTTAGGTGGTGTCTTCCTGACTGCAGAGCGGACGAAACGAGTTTGTATCATGAACAAACTTAATTCTTGTTTAGTACAGGCGTCAGAGGTTATGGGGAGAAGGCAGGTGCGATGGAGCCAGGAGGGAGAAGTAGATCAGCCATGATTGAATGGCGGTGTAGATTATTAGGGCACATGGTATTGGGGGTAGAGTGCTGACATGGTTAGAAAATTGGTTGGCAGACAGGAAACAAAGAGTAGGGATTAACGGGTCCCTTTCAGAATGGCAGGCAGTGACTAGTGGGGTACCCCAAGGCTCGGTGCTGGGACCGCAGCTATTTGCAATATACATCAATGATTTGGATGAAGGGATTCAAAGTAACATTAGCAAGTTTGCTGATGACACAAAGCAGGGTGGCAGTGTGAACTGTGAGGAGGATGCTATGAGAATTCAGGATGACTTGGACAGGCTGGGGGAGTGGGCAGATGCATGGCAGATGAAGTTTAATGTGGATAAATGTGATGTTACCCACTTTGGCATCAAAAACAGGAAGGCAAATTACTATCTAAATGGCGTCAAGTTGGGAAAAGGGGAAGTACAACGGGATCTGGGGGTCCTTGTTCATCAGTCTATGAAAGTAAGCATGCAAGTACAGCAGGCAGTGAAGAAAGCGAATGGCATGTTGGCCTTTATAACAAGAGGAGTTGAGTAAAGGAGCAAAGAGGTCCTTCTGCAGTTGTACAGGGCCCTAGTGAGACCACACCTGGAGTATTGTGTGCACCTATTGTCTATTGACTTTAGACGGTTGGCCGAATGGCCTATTTCTGCTCCTATCACTTATGACCTCATGAAACTCAGCCACCATTATGAAATCATTGCGAACGAGTTAATCTCTCTCTGTTTTTGCTCCCGTCACTGTCTTCTCGTTGGATTGAAGAAAGATTATTGCACCGCCTTTAGTACATCAGCAGCAGGAAAATACTTGTCCAGTGGTAATTAGATTCCTGTAGTTTCCGCATTAGTAATAACAATTACTAATCAAAAGGATTCCATTCTCTATGTTCACAACACACACCATCAGGTGCCACTGGGAATAATTAGTCTCATCGGGGATTGTCAAGAATGAGAGTTTTTGCAAAATATAGGGTTTAATTTCTCCAGAGATTTCATTTCGGAGAGATGTAATAAATTAAGCATCTGGCTGCATGTATAAAAGCAATTAGCAGGAAGAGGGTTAGATTAAATGCATTGGAAGGTTTAAGATGATGATGTTTTATTCTGCTTGTCATTTATAAAAGGCAGGTGCTGATTTACAAAAGAAAAGCGTTCACTGTGATATGTGTAAAAAGTTCAGTATTGCGCACACACGGCAGGCAGCACGGTGGCGCAGCGGTAGAGTTGCTGCCTCACAGCGCCAGAGACCCGGGTTCGATCCTGACCTCGGGTGCTGTCTGTACGGAGTTTGTACATTCTCCCTGTGACCTGCGTGGGGTTTCCTCCGGGATCTCCAACTTCCTCCCACACTCCCAAGACGTGCAGGTTTGTAGGTTAGTTGGCTCGGTGTAAGTGTAAATTGTCCCCAGTGTGTGTAGGATAATGTTAGTGTGCGGGGATCGCTGGTCAGTACAGGCTCGGTGGGCCGAAGGGCCTGTTTCCGCGTACGTAACGTAACTTGTAACGTAGGATACCTAGCTAACGTCAGTGAATAAATCGCTAATCATAGTTTCATTGATGTGGACAGAAACTCAATATGTCAACCAGGAAAAATGAGTGTAGCTGGGTCATGTTGGCCGGTGTGGGCAAGATGGGCCGAAGGGCCTGTTCCCATGCTGTACCACTCGATGACTCAATGGGTGAAACAATATAACTTTAAGGGTTTTTGTGAAATCCAATGACCGGATTCAAAAAACGATTTAATTTTCTAAAAATGAGCATTCAATTACTGAACGCTCCGCTCCTCAATTACTTGATCTAACGACTGTAAAATTGCAATTTTCAGAACAGGATGTGCTGCTTGCTGCATTTGATTCTCCAATTCCCATTATCGTTATGTTATCCTGAATCTTGATTTAAGTAGACAAACCTGTTCATTGAAGAGTTGACAGTTGCAGATACCAGCTATTTGATAAATATGTTGTTAACCACGTACATTTAGAGTCATTGAGTGATACAGCGTGGAAACAGGCCCTTCGGATCAACTTGCCCACACCAGCCAACATGTCCCATCTACACTAGTCCCACCTGCCTGCGCTTGGCCCATATCCCTCCAAACCTGTCCTATCCATGCACCTAATCTAACTGTTTCTTAAATGTTGGGATAGTCCCAGCCTCAACTACCTCCTCTGGCAGCTTGTTCCATGCACCCACCACCCTTTGTGAGAAAAAGTTACCCCTCAGATTGCTATTAAATCTTTTCCCCTTCATCTTAAACCCATGTCCTCTAATCCTCGTTTAAGAAGGGACTGCAGGGTGTGGTCTCAATGTTCCAACCTACATTCATGCCCATCAGTCATAGGAGCAGGATTTGATCGTAATCATACTTTATTAGCCAAGTATGTTTTGCAACATACGAGGAATTTCATTTGCCATACATTCATACCAATAAAAAGCAACAGAACACACAAAACACATTTTAACATAAACATCCACCACTCGAGCCTTCCCTTTGACGGGACGATCTTGGTCCCATAACCGGCGGCGTTTGGGGTTATCAAGCTCCTGCATCGATGGGTGGGGGGTGGGGGGGGGGGGGGGGATCTCAGCTCGGCCCATCAAGTCTACTCTGTCATTCAATCGCGGCTGATCTATCTTTCCCTCTCAACCCCATTCTCCTGCCTTCTCCGCATAACCCCTGACAACCTTTACCAATCAAGTATCTGTCGAGGGTACACAAAAGGCTGGAGAAACTCAGCGGGTGCAGCAGCATCTAAGGAGCGAAGGAGATAGGCAACGTTTCGGGTCGAGACCCTTCTTCAGACTGGTCAGGGATCAGGGAAACGAGAGATATAGACGGTGATGTGGAGAGATAAAGAACAATGAATGAAAGATATGCAAAAAAGTATTGATGATAAAGGGAACAAGCCATTGTAAGCTGTTTGTGGTGTGAAAATGAGAAGCTGGTGCGACTAGGGTGGGGGAGAGAGAGAGAGGGAATGCCAGGGCCCGTGGGCTGAGGGAGAGGTGGGAAGGGGAGGAGACAACAAGGGTTAACAGAATTGAGAAAATTCAATGTTTAAGCCCAGAGGATGCAGACTCCCCAAGCGGAACATGAGGTGGAGTATCTGTCAATCTCTGCCTTAAAAACTGCTCGGATACGCAGCCCAAAACTGTTCTCACATTGCAACAAATGCGGTCTGACCAGTGCCTTATAAAGCCTCAGCATCACGTTCCTTTTTTAATATTTCCATTCGATATAAATACTAATATTGCATTTGCCTTCCTTAAGGGCCTGTCCCACTGTACGAGTTCATTCCAAGAGCTCTCCCGAGTTTAAAAAAACATCCAACTCATGGTAAGCACGTAGAATTTACGTAGCGGGTACGTCAGAGCTCGGGGACGTCTCTTAGCGGCTCGTAACGCTAACGGCAGGTACTCGGGAAACGCGGTAATCTCGTGAAGACGCGCAAAGATTTTTCAACGTGTTGAAAAATGTCCACCAGAGCCCCGAGTACCTATGAGCGTCCATTACCGTAATTCTCCGAGTTTGAATCAGGGGAAACTCGGGAGAACTCTTGAATTAGCTCGTACAGTGGGACAGGCCCATTAGTACCGATTCTATTTGCAAATAAACCTTTTTGGGAATCCAGCACCAGCATTCCCAAGTCGTGATGCTCCTCCGATTTCTGAATCCTATTGTCCTATTGCGAACATTGGACTTTCTCTCTGGAACTGTTAAGGGCCTGTCCCACTTGGAGATTTTTGACTTTGACTGCCGGCGCCATACCAGTGTCGCCAAAAGATTTTGAACATTTCAAAATCCAGCGGCGACAAAAAAAATGTTGCGACGCTTGAAAAAACACCGCGCGTCAATACGCCATCACGCCACGTCACACCGTGAATTTTTTGGTGACCTGATACGTCAGACAATAATGCCGGCAGTCGCCAAGTTGGACAGGTCCTTAATGCTCCAATCCTCTATATACAAGCAAGCAATCATGTATAGAATGATCTGATTTAACTGGATCGCACACTATACTATATATTTTCACTATACCTTGTTAGACTGCCAGCAATAGACAAATATCATCTATAAACTGCAGATGCTCGTTTACAAACAGGGGCGCAGCGGTAGAGTTGCTGCCTCACAGCGCCAGAGACCCGGGTTCGATCCTGACCTCAGGTGCTGTCTGTATGGAGTTTGTACATTCTCCCCGTGACCTGCGTGGGTTTTCTCCGGGATCTCTGAATTCCTCCCACACGCCAAAGACGCGCGGGTTTGTTTGTAGGTTCATTGGCTTTGGTAGGCATTGTAAATCGTCCTCAGCATGTGTAGGATCGTGTGCTGGTCGTTGCCAATTTGGTGATCCAAAGGGCCTGTTTGTGCGCTGTATCTCTGAACCAAACAAAACTAAAAAGAGACAAAGAGTGCTGGAGTAACTCAGCGGGTCAGGCAGCATCACTGGAGAACAAGGAGAGGTGACGTTTTGGGTCGCGACCCTTCTAAGACCCAACATGTTCATGAGTGCAAGACACAAAAAACTGGAGAAATTCAGCGGGTCAGGCAGCATCTCTGGAGAAAATGAATAGATGATGTGTTGGGTCGAGGCATTCGATCTGAAGAAGGGTCTCGGCCCCGAAACGTCACCTATCCCCTCTCTCCAGAGACGCTGCCTGACCCGATGAGCTACTCCAGCACTTTGTGTCTATCTTGGGTGTAAACCAACATCTGCAGTTCCTTCCTACGCATGTTCATCAGTGTAAATGGACCAGCTGTTTTGCCCCTACTCTTGTGGCCTAACCCTGGCCTTATTTTTGCAGGCCACGATTTCTGTGCAGAAGGACATCAGTGCGGCGAGAACTCTGAGTGCTGGAACGTGAACAGCAGTGCCGTGTGCATGTGCAAGAGAGGCTTTGTCCCCACACAGGGCGACGCGGCCAGTTGCGAAGGTAAGGAGATGGTTTTAATTTTCCCTTTGGTGCTTGTGGCCGTTCTCCGGACTGTGACTGTGGGCAAGACAGCAGAGCGATTCAGAGCCATGATGCCAGGTGGAAGAGGGCTCTGCTGGCTGCCTGCAGACCTAGCCCCTTTTCTGGGATTGGGTCTGCGTCTGGGTGGTTTTAGAGAGGGACTGTGCGCTGTCCACGGGCGCGCTGGGGGATGTCCGGGACCCCTGGGCACCGCGGGGGGTGAGATGTATTCCTCAGTGTGGATGGTGATATAGCTGTCTAATAGTTCATTCAGTATTTCAGAATATTTGTTTTACTTTGTATTATGCTGGTGGGTTTGTTTGTATTGTTTTGAATTGTACATATTATTTTTGGAAATAACTGATTAAAGTTTTAAAAATAAAAAAGCAGAGCTATTTCAGATTGCTTGGGAGTTCTTCAACTGTTTGTGTTGTGAAACTTGGTTGTGAGAGAGGCCGTCTTCAGCATTTGTTGAGCGTTTGACGGCGCTGGGCCTGTACTCGCTGGAGTTTAGAAAGTTGAGGGGGAACCTCATTGAAACTTTCAGAATAATGAAAGGCACAGATAGAGTGGATGTGGAGAGGATGTTTTCACTGGTGCGTGAGTCCAGGACCAGAGGTCACAGCCTCGGAGTTAAAGGGCGCTCTTTTAGAAAGGAGGTGAGGAGGAACTTCTTTCGTCAGAGGGTGGTGAATCTGTGGAACGCATTGCCACAGAGGGCTGTGGAGGCCAAGACTCGATGGGCCGAATGGTCTAATTCTGCTGCTATAACTTGTGACTTTAGTCTTGTTGGGGAAGTTTGAACGGAGGCGCAGCGGTAGTTGCCTTACCGTGAATGCAGCGCCGGAGACCCGGGTTCGATCCTGACCACGGGTGCTGTTTGTACGGAGTTTGTACGTTCTCCCCGTGACCTGCGTGGGTTTTCTCCGAGATCTTCGGTTTCAAACCCCAAGCAAAGTGGCTTGGTATAAATATTTAAAAAAAAAAAAAAATGATCCTTCGTGTGTGCAGGATAGTGTTAATACTGCGCGGGGATCGCTGGTCGTTGTGGACTTGGTGGGCCGAAGGGCCTGTTTCCGCGCTGTAACTCTGAATTAAACTAAATGAAACAACTGTGAAGTTGTGTTTGTGGCTTTAAGTTTTTTTTTGATTTGTGCCCGTTCGAAGGATATTTCCTCATTCATTCTGGGGTATGTTTGACACGCGCATTAATCGCTGAATTTTACCGGTCATTAAGAAAGCAGCGACAAGCCGCCTCCCTGAACGTGAACTACTTTTGAAACATACTGCAATGTCGAGGAAGGAACTGCAGATGCTAGCTTAAACTGAATATATAGACACAAAAAGCTGGAGTAACTCAGCGGGTCAGACAGCATCTCTGGAGAAAATGAATAGGTGACCTTTTTGCTCATCTTTCATTCATTTGTTCCATATCTCTCCACATCACCGTCTATATAGGAACATAGAAACATAGAAAATAAGTGCAGGAGTAAGCCATTCGACCCTTCGAGCCAGCATCGCCATTCAATAAGATCATGGCTGATCTTCCAAAATCAGTACCCCATTCCTGCTTTCTCCCCATATCCCTTGATTCCGTTAGCCCTAAGAGCTGTCCCAGTCCTAGCCGTTAGCCCTAACTCTCTCTTGAAAACATCCAGTGAAATGGCCTCCACTGCCTTCTGTGGTAGAGAATTCCACAGATTCACAACTCTCTGACTGAAAAAGTTTTTCCTCATCTCAGTCCTAAATGGCCTACCCCTTTATTCTTAAACTGTGACCCCTGGTTCCGGACTCCCCCAACATGGGGAACATTTTTCCTGCATCCAGCCCAACCTCGTTGTCCTCTTCCCTGACTCTCAGTCTGAAGAAGGGTCTCCACCCGAAACGCCACCTATACCTTGTCTCCAGAGATGCTGTCTGACTTGCTGAGTTTCTCCAGCTTTTTGCGTCTATACTGCAATGTCTCTTACATTTGTTTAATGGTGCCGCAGTATTCTCAGGGTGGATGTGCATCGCGTCAATGTGATTTGTATTAATATTATCAATAATAAAGCCACATTAATATCAACCGCACATTCAAAGTACTGTATTGTAACATCAATCTAACTATTGTGTTTGTGAACCCTGTTTTTTTGCTTGGCTAATGAAATTCAGAAAATCTGTGTGAGACTGTTTCCATCTGGTAAGGTCCTCAGTGCAAGTGAAGATCAGTACTGGATAATTGTCATGAATTATGTAAGAACTTTTGCCATTTTCGCAACTTGTTTCTCTTTTCCTGCCAGAATCTGCCATCGAGGAAATTTCGTGTTCATAAATGATAGGAGCAGAATTATGGGCCTGTCCCACTTAGGCGTTTTTTTTAGGCGACTGCAGGAGACTGTGCGGTCGCCACATGTTCGCGGGCGGTTGACGGGGATTCGCCTTCACGGTCGTGAGGCGTTCCCGCATCCCGGGGAACCAGTCGCGGCCTCATTATGGTCGCCGCGAATTTTTCAACGTGTTGAACAATTTGCGGCGATCAGAATGAAGCCGCCATGGAGAGTAGCGTGGGTCACCAGGAGGTCCTAGTGGGCTGCCAGGAGGTCCTAGGTTCTCGTACGTTGTAGCCGGTGCTGACCAGTGAATTTCATTGGCTCATTGGGGAAAAAAACGTAAGCAGTAGTTTTCAGAACCGAGGAAAAAACGACCGGTAATGTTAAATGTCTGCCGAGCTTCACAGCCGTGTATCTCTGGCTTCTCAAAAGTTGTCTCCAATCCTTCTCCCCCCTTCTCCCCAACTTCTCCCCCCTTCTCCCCCCACTCTGCCCCTTCTCCCCCCCATCCCCCTCTCCCCCCCCTCTTTTAAAGGACTTACGTGACCCTTCCCGTACACTGTGCGTTCACCGTCTTAATTACAGCGCCAACCTTCCTGTTCATGTGTGTGTCTGTATCACCTTGGCTTTGCACCACGTGAATTTCTCTCAGACAGCGCTCCCCACGCTTGCCCTGTCCACTGCCTGCATAACTGGCTGACGTGGTGTGTGTGTGTGTGTGTGTGTGTGTGTGTGTGTGTGTGTGTGTGTGTGTGTGTGTGTGTGTGTGTGTGTGTGTGTGTGTGTGTGTGTGTGTGTGTGTGGTGTGGGGTGTGTGTGTGTGTGTGTGTCTGTGTCTGACTGTGTCTGTGGGTGTGTGGTGGTGGATATGGGCCAAACGCGGGCAGATGGGGCTAGTGCAGCTGGGATGTGGGCCGAACGGCCTGTTTCAACGCTGTAAAGCTCCATGACTCTGTGCAGCCGCCGCCCAAAGCTGAGCTGGACAAGTAATGCTGCCGTTTCCATCAGTAAATACCAGTACTTTATGTGGCAGTATTAAATACTGCCTCACACGCCAGTGTCGTGGTGACAAGCTTTACAGGATAGTGGATTATTCCCAAGTGATCTATCGTGATTTTGAAAATATTTCATTGTGGTATTTAAAAATAGGCCCGACGATGGATGGACGTGGGATGGGGACTGGGCTTTGTGCCTTCACTCATAATGGGAACCATTGTGGGGGGGATGTTTTTTATGTTTAAATTTCTTTATTACTGTTATGTTGTATTATTTTTTAAGTGCTGCAATGGCGATCCGCATTTCACTGCACCAATTGGTGTATGTGACTAATAAAGAACCTTTGGACCTTTGAAAAAGAACGATTATTTTATCACAAAGCATTTCTTTTTACATGAATTTGATAAAAATGTCAAAAATGTTGACAAATACATAACCAAAAACTCGTACTTCCAACCCATTAATGAAGAGTGGCTCATGCATTCACATGGATATCATTTCAAAAAAGATAATGAATTATTGTTTTTAGCAATCAGTTGTAATCTGATTAGTTTCATTTATTTTACTCTCTGTGCAGGAATTTCAGTTACATTTTCAAAATGCAACTTTCTGAATCCAGTGAAGAAATATTATGACTGTACTTTCGGCGCCAGTCACAGTCTTAGAGTAATGCGGGTGGAGAATTGAACTGCAGGCAGTTAGAATTCGCTGATAGTTTCTGTCTTGTTCCTCCCCATGTTCTCACCTTACTCTTCCACCCCCCCCCCCCCCCTTCCCTCCCCCGGGGTTCACCTGAACTCCCACCTGTTTCTATACCCCTATACACTGGCATCAGCCAATCATCACTGTCCCGCCTGCAATGGTCCAAAACGCCGCAGCGAGACCTCTGACAGGTACCCGTAAAAGGGACCACATCACCCCGACCCTGGCCTCTCTCCACTGGCTCCCAGTCCGGTACAGAATCAACTTCAAGCTCCTCTTATTCGTATACAAAGCCCTTAACGGGCTTGCCCCCCCCCCCCCCCCCACCCTATATCAAAAATGTTCTAACCCACCATTCTACCTCCAGGTCCCTCAGGCTGTCCGACTCGGGGCGACTGACTATCCCGCGGTCCAGGTTTAAGCTCAGGGGCGACCGCGCTTTAGCGGTTGCAGCACCTAGACTGTGGAACAGCATCCCGCTCCTCATCAGAACCGCCCCCTCCATCGACTCCTTTAAGTCTAGACTTAAGTCTAGATTTTATTTCTACTCACCAGGAGGTCCTCTGAGGGAGCGCTGTATGTATGTATTTATGTATGTATTGTTAGATCTATGTACCACTGTATGTAGCACGTTAGTACCTGCACTGATGTAAAGCACTTTGTTCAACGAGAGTTGTTATTAAATGTGCTATAGAAATAAAATTAACTTGACTTGACTTCTCCCCTTCTCCCCCCTCCCGCTACTTTTTCACCCCCCCCCACCCCCCCCCCAGCTTCACAATCCACCAGCCTTCAAACCCGTCTCACACCCTGTTCTTATCACTCGCATTTGTTCCAACCAGCCGCCTGTACCAACAAATCCCCCTCACCTGTGTCCATCTATAACCTCTGCCCTGCCTGTCCCCCCTTTTTCCAGCATATTCTCCACCCGCACCCCCCCCCCCCCCCACCTTACAGTCAGTCTGAAGAAGAATCTTGCGAGCAATTTTGGGCACCGTATCTGAGGGAGGATGTGCCGGCTCTGGAGAGGTTTACACGAATGATCCCAGGAATGAGTGGGTTAACCTATGATGAGCGTTTGTCGGCACTGGGCCTGTAACTCGTTTAGAAGAATGAGGGGGGGGGGGGGGGGTAGGGGCTCATTGAAACATACAGAACAGTGAAAGGCTTGTATAGAGTGGATATGGAGAGGGTGTTTCCACTAGTGGGAGTGTCTAGGACCAGAGGTCACAGCCTCAGAACTATGGGATTTTCTTTTAGGAAGGAAATGAGGAGAAATGTCTTTAGGCAGAGGGTGGTGAATCTGTGGAATTCTGCCACAGAAGGCTGTGGAGGCCAAGTCAATGGATATGTTTAAGGCAGAGATACATAGATTCTTGATTAGTACGGGTGTCTGGGGTTAGGGGAGAAGGCAGGAGAATGGGGTTGGGAGGGAGAGGTAGATCAGCCATGGTTGAATGGTGGAGTAGACTTGATGGGCTGAATGGCCTAATTCTACTCCCATGCAACCTTATGACTTTAAGAAATGTCACCTATCCTTGTTCTCCAGAAATGCTGCCTGACCCGCTGAGTTACTCCAGCACTCTGTGTCCTGTATAACAGCAACATCTAGGGCGGTCATGCTGGTGCAGCGGTAGAGTTGCTGCCTCACAGCGAATGCAGCGCCAGAGACCCGGGTTCGATCCCGACTACGGGTGCTGTCTGTACGGAGTTTGCACGTTCTCCCCGTGACCTGCGTGGGTTTTCTCCGAGATCTTCGGTTTCCTCCCACATTCCAAAGACGTGCAGGTTTGTAGGTTAATCGGCTTGGTGTAAATGTAAAAACTCGTGGGTGTCGGATGGTGCGGGGATGGCTGGTCGGCGCAGACCCGGTGGGCCGAAGGGCCTGTTTCTGCGCTGTATCTCTAACCTAAACTAAACATTATTATATAGCGTGTGTGGTGGCTGGGAACAGCAGAGGGAAGTGACAGTGTTATTGCATCTTTATAATACAGTGTGAATACTTTAATTACTTGTCGCTGTTGCCGTGACGATCGGCAGAATGAATTTTGCAGGATACAATTTGCCGACACTACAATACGACAGGTTTAACATTACATGCAGCGAAGAGTTTCTGGACAGGGGGCTCATGGTGATGTTTCTTACTCACACCGAGCAATTTCCTGCCCTAGTTTTTGCATTTCCAGCTTCTGCAATATGTATTTCTCCAAGGTCTCTGGTTTTCTGCTGCCCAACCAACCCCCCAGGCACGCCAGCGCAGCGGTAGAGCTGCTGCCTTAAGCGCCAGAGACCCGGGTTTGATCCCGACTACGGGAGCTGTCTGTACGGAGTTTGCACGTTCTCCCTCTGACCTATGTGGATTTTCTCAGTGATCTTTGATTTCCTCCCACACTCCAAAGACGTACAGGATTGTAGGTTAATTGGCTTGGTGTAAGTGTAAATTGTCCCTAGTGTGTGTAAGACAGTGTTGAAGCCCTGCCCCACGGTACGAGTTCATTCCAAGAGCTCTCCCCGAGTTTGCCCTGATTCGAACTTGGAGATTTACGGTAATGGCCACTCGTCAGTACACGGGGCTCTCGTGGACATTTTTCAACATGTTGGAAAATCTTCACGAGTCTTCCCGTGCTTACCTGCCGTTAACGCTACGAGCCGCTAAGAGACGTCCCCGAGGTCTGACGTACCCGCTACGTTCATTCTACGTGCTTACCACGAGTTTGATTATTTTTTTAAACTCGGGAGAGCACTTGAATGAACTCGTACCGTGGGACGGGGCCATTAGCGTGTGGGGATCGCTGGTCGGCGTGGACTCAGTGGGCTGAAGGGCCTGTTTCCGCGCTGCATCTCTAAATAAGAACAAAAATAATTGCAGATGCTGGAAATAATTGCAGATCTGTGGAATTCTCTGCCACAGAAGGCAGTGGAGGCCAATTGCTGGATGTTTTCAAGAGAGAGTTAGATTTTGCTCTTTGGGCTAAAGGAATCAAGGGATAGGGGGAGAAAGCTGGAATGGGGTACTGATTTTGTATGATCAGCCATGATCACATTGAATGGCGGTGCTGGCTCGTAGGGCTGAATGGCCTCCTCCTGCACCTATTGTCTATAAGACTTACTGGGTGTGAATTTAAAAGCCTCTCAAGCATCTTCCAATATCTTCACCATGCATAACGTGAGATGATGAGAGAGACCATGAGTGTAGGCAGGACATGTGAGCAGTATGAATAATGGGCCTGTTCCACTTATTTATATATATATATATATATATATATATATATATATATATATATATATATATATATATATATATATATATATATATATATATATATATATATATACACTGTATATAGAGATAATATATATAAGCATCTGGATAAACAGGGTCTGATCAGGAACAGTCAACATGGATTTGTGCCTGGAAGGTCCTGTTTGACAAACCTTCTTGAATTTTTTGAAGCGGTAACTAGGGAAATTGATGAGGGTAAAGCAGTGGATGTTGTCTATATGGATTTCAGTAAGGCCTTTGACAAGGTTCCCCATGGAAGGTTGGTTAAGAAGGTTCAATCTTTGGGTGTTAATGGCGGAGTAGCAAGATGGATTCAACAGTGGCTGAATGGGAGATGTCAGAGAGTAATGGTGGATGGCTGTTTGTCAGGTTGGAAGCCGGTGACCAGTGGGGTGCCTCAGGGATCTGTGTTGGGTCCACTGTTGTTTGTCATGTACATCAATGATCTGGATGATGGGGTGGAAAATTGGATAAGTAAGTATGCAGATGATACTAAGATAGGTGGTGTTGTGGATAATGAAGTAGATTTTCTAGATAGTCTACAGAGAGATTTGGGCCATTTGGAAAAGTGGGCTGAAAGATGGCAGATGGAGTTTAATGCTGATAAGTGTGAAGTGCTAAATCTTGGCAGGACAAATCAAAATAGGACGTACATGGTAAATGGTAGGGAATTGAGGAATGCTGTGGAACAGAGGGATCTAGGAATAACTGTGCATAGTTCCCTGAAGGTGGAATCGCATGTAGATAGGGTGGTAAAGAAAGCCTTTGGTGTGCTGGCCTTTATAAATCAGAGCATTGAATATAGGAGTAGGGAAGTAATGTTAAAATTGTACAAGGCATTGATAAGACCAATTCTGGAGTATGGTGTACAATTTTGGTCGCCTAGTTATAGGAAGGATGTCAACAAAATAGAGAGAGTACAGAGGAGATTTATTAGAATGTTGCCAGGGTTCCAGCAACTATGTTACAGAGAAAGGTTGAACAAGTTAGGTCTTTATTCTTTGGAGCGCAGAAGGTTAAGGGGGGACTTGATTGAGGTCTTTAAAATGATGAAAGGGATAGACAGAGTTGACGTGGATAAGCTTTTTCCATTGAGGGTAGGGAAGATTCAAACAAGAGGGCATGACATGAGAATTAAGGGACAGAAGTTTAGGGGTAACGTGAGGGGGAACTTCTTTACTCAGAGTGTGGTGGCTGTGTGGAATGAGCTTCCAGCAAAAGTGGTGGAGACAGGATCGATTTTAACATTTAAAAGTAAAGTGGATAGGTATATGGACGTGAAGGGAATGGAGGGGTATGGTCTGAGTGCAGGTAGATGGGACTAGGGGAAAACAAATGGTCGGCACGGACTGGAAGGGCCGAGACGGCCTGTTTCCGTGCTGTAATTGTTATATGGTTATATCGTTATATACTTACGCAACTTTTTCGGCACCCGTCATAGTCACAGCAGGTCGCCGAACAATTTCAACACGTTGAAAATCCAGCGGCGACCAGACCAAGGTGCGACTCTTTGGGCGACTGCTCACGACCAAACATGCTTCACCCCGTGACATGTTGCCAGGGTGTCGCCTGTATGGTCCTCTCCTCAGTCGCCCAAAGAGTCGCACCTTGTTCTGGTGGCCGCTGGATTTTCAACATGTTGAAAATTTTCGCTGACCTGCAATGACCTATGACGGGTCACGGAAAAAGTCTCGTAAGTGCCCTTTAAGGCTTAATTGCACACTTATGCATTTGCATCTTCTGTACTGGGAGAAACTGGCTAGCAAATAAACGGGAGGAACCTTAATTCATTTCTCTTCTCCCCTGAAACACGATTCTGTTTATCCTGTGAAATGTTGATTGTTGAAAGTTGTGGTCTGTACAGTGCAGATACCTCTGAGGACCATAACCTAGAGGCAAAGATTCAATATTGTCTCTGTATCCTTTTCAACCCTGTTCATAAGGTTTGTGGGTGACAGGAGCAGGACTAGGCCATTTGGCCCATCAAGTCTACTCCGCCATTCAATCATGGATGGTCTATCTCTCCCTCCTAACCCCCTTCTCCCCATAATCCCAGACACTGGTACTAATCAAGAATCTATCTATATCTGCCCTAAAAATATCCATTGACTTGGCCTCCACAGCTGTCTGTAACAATGAATTCCACAGATTCACCACCCTCTGACTAAAGAAATTCTCCCTCATCTCCTTCCTAAAGGAATGTCCTTTAATTCTGAGGCTGTGACCTCTGGTCCTAGACACTCCCACGGATGAGATCCACTGTCTGTTTTAACTTGTTACCACCTATCCCCCAGCCAACAATTGACCATTGTGGGCTCCACGCTTCCTTGATTATCATAGCTTTCCGCATATCTTCCATTCATTTGTCCTAAGTACCGTCTATACCGTCTATAGGGCGGCACGGTGGTGTGACAGTTGAGCTGCTGCCTCACAGCGCCAGAGACCCGGGTTCGATCCCGACTACGGGTGCTGTCTGTACGGAGTTTGTACGTACTGCCCGTGATCTGCGAGGATTTTCTCCGAGATCTTCTGTTTCCTCCCACACTCCAAAGACGAGCAGGCTTGTAGTTTAAATTGGCTTGGCATAATTGTAAATTGTCCCTAGTGTGTGTAGGATAGCGTTAGTGTGCAGATATCGCTGGTCAGTGCGGACTCGGTGGGTTGAAGGGCCTGTTTCCGTGCTGTATCTCTGAACTAAACTAAACTAAAAATAAATTAAACTAAAAAACATCTCTCATTCCCATTTCCCCTGATTCTCAGTCTGAAGAAGGGTCTCGACCCCCAAAACGTCACCTATTCCTTTTCTCCAGAGACGCTGCCTGATCTGCTGAGTTGCTCTAGCTTTTTGTGTAGATTGTCTCTGCATCCTTTGCTACCTGGAAGTGAAAATGTGCTCTTACTTGTAAAGTGACTACCTCAGCAAATAGCGGGCGGTCATTTAAGGGACTGATCTACTTCCCCGATCTCGCAGTTCTTTTGTTAACTGAAACAAAATTAGTTAAGTATAGGAGCAAAGAGGTCCTCCTGCAGTTGTATGGGGCCCTAGTAAGACCACACCTGGAGTATTGTGTGCAGTTTTGGTCTTCAAACTTGAGAAAGGACATTCTTGCTATTGAGGGAGTGCAGCGTAGGTTCACCAGGTTAATTCCCAGGATGGCTAGACTGTCATAAGTTGATAGATTGGAGCGGCTGGGCTTGTATACTCTGGAGTTTAGAAGGATGAGAGTGGATCTTATTGAAACATAAAAGATTATTAAGGGATTGGACATGCTAGAGGCAGGAAACATGTTCCCGATGTTGAGGGAGTCCAGAACCAGGGGCCACAGTTTAAGAATAAGGAGTAAGCCATTTAGAACGGAGACGAGGAAACACTTTTTCTCACAGAGAGTTGTGAGTCTGTGGAATTCTCTGCCTCAGAGGGCGGTGGAGGCCGGTTCTCCGTTATCTCACTTTCCCATCCACTCTCCTACACACTGACGACAATTTATAGAGGCCAATTAATGTACAAACCCGTGCGTCTTTGTGATGTGGGAGGAAACCGGCGCACCTGGGTGAAACCCACGTGATCACAGGGAGAACGTGCAAACTCCACACAGGCAGCAACCGAACTGAGGATCGAACGGGTGACTCCGGTGGGGCGGGCAGCGGCTCTACCAGCTGCGCCATCGCGCGGCCCCGTTCACCGCAGACAATGAGTTTTAATGTTCCCACTGAATTTTGGAACGAAAGTTCCCAGCACGACTTCATTTAACCCTGTCAGATAACACTTTCCTTTGTCATTGTCCCAAGGTTATCAGGCTGTGAATAGATGATGATTTCAACATCAACCTGCCAAGTAAATGTTGGCCTTGGTTCATTTTGGACTTCCCTGCTGGAAGTGTGCCGTCAAGAGTGGTTTCTTGTCACGTGTCCCAGATAGAACAACGACATTCTCGCTTGCAGTCACGGTGGGGCGGCGGTAGAGTTGCTGCCTCGCAGCGAATGCAGCGCCGGAGACCCGGGTTCCATCCCAACTACGGGCGCTGTCTGTACGGAGTTTGCACGTTCTCCCCGTGACCTGCGTGGGTTTTCTCCGAGATTGTTGGTTTCCTCCCACACTCCAAAGACGTGCAGGTTGATAGGTTAATTGGCTTGGTAAATGAAAAAAAAAAAAAAATTGTCCCTAGGATAGGGATTGGTGTAGGATAGTGTTAATGTGCGGGGATCGCTGGTCGGCGCGGACCCGATGGGCCGAAGGGCCTGTTTCTGTGCTGTATCTCTAAGTTAAACACAGAAGAATATGTAAACAATGCTCTGTAAACTATACAATAAACGAGAGAAAATAATGTTCAATGTGTGCATATATATATATATATATATATACACACACACACATACACATACACATATATACATATATGCGCACACACACGCATGTACAGTATATACACACGCACATAGGTACACATAAAATATAAACTAACTATAATAGTTTAATAGTTTAAGAATAAGGGGTAAGCCATTTAGAACGGAGACGAAGAAACACTTTTTCTCACAGAGAGCTGTGAGTCTGTGGAATTCTCTGCCTCAGAGGGCGGTGGAGGCCGGTTCTCTGGATACTTTCAAGAGAGAGCTAGATAGGGCTCTTAAAGATAGCGGAGTCAGGGGATATGGGTAAAAGGCAGGAACGGGGTACTGATTGGGGATGATCAGCCATGATCACATTGAATGGCGGTGCTGGCTCGAAGGGCCGAATGGCCTACTCCTGCCCCTATTGTCTATTGTCTATTGTTTATTGTCTTTGGAGCGTGGGAGAAAACCAAAATTCTCGGAGAAAACCCACGGGGAGAAGGTACAAACTCCCTGCAGACAAGCACCCGTAGTCAGGATGGAACACGGGTCTCTGGCGCTGTGGGGCAGCAACTCTACCGCAGCGCGCCAACATCGCGTATTTATCACCCCGTTCCATTGTCTTTAGTATTCATATTCAAATATTCCGACAATGTCCACAGTTAAAATTTTAGAGAATGGGAACGCAGTTTGCTAATTTAATTAGCCTGGAATGAGCACGCGCATTGTGTCGCTTGAACCTTGACTCTATATCACCAGCCGTCTTAATGTAAGTGCAAAGGTCATGGCATTATTCACCGGGTGGTCTCCGCTCAGGCTTGTTCACTGAGCCCAGTTCTGTGAAGCTCTGTGTGTCCAATTAAAAATAAAACAAGTTTCCTGTGTGAGATTTACTACAAAGAAAATATATGAATTTGTACGTCAAATGTAGCTTCTCAGCCCTTGTGATGTGAAACCAATTTGGGTAATTGGGTAGTTAAATTGTGCCGTCAATCAGTCTGCTGTTTTCTTAAGTAAAGCCCCGTCCCACTTTCACAAGCTCATTGGCGGCCTCTGCCGAGTTTGCCCTTGACTCATACTCGCAGCATGGTCGCCACGAGGTCGCAGGAGGTCTTCGTAACTCTCCCTCGTGCTCGTGAGCGGTCTCCGCGTACTCGAGGCCTCAAGTAGGATCGCGGCGTTTTTTCCAGCCTGATAAAAAATGTCCACGAATAAAAAAAAGGTCGGCATGGAAAAAATGATACTTTTTACTCGTAGGTAGGTCGTAGTAGGTCGTGATGGTGGTCGTAGGTAGTCGTAGGTCAGCCGTAACTGGCCCGAGAAAAAAATGCAAGCAAATTATCATGTGATCATTTTTCACTCGTAGCTAGTCGTAGTTGGTCTTAGGTGTGGAAGACTGAGGTCGACGGGGGGTGGTAGGAGGTCGCAAACATAGTCGTAGGAGGTCGCAGACATAGTCATAGGAGGTCGCAGACATAGTCGTAGGAGGTCTATTACTTCGGCGAGTCAACACGACATGTTTTTAAACTCATCTAGGGTCTTCTAAACTCGTGGATTAGGTCGTCCAAGTGGGACAGGCCCTTTAATGTGTCCTGGGCTTAGCATCATCTGTGGAGATTAATTCTTGTTTTTTTTTTCGTCTTTGCGGATATGAGAATTGCTGGTCAGGCCAGAAATGCGGCTAAGGCCACGGTTCACTGCACCGCACCATAATTGAGAAGATGATAAGAATGGTTTTAGTTTTAAGGGGCTGTCCCAGTGTACGAGCTAATTGAAGAGCTCTCCCGAGATTAAAAAAAAAATCAAACTCGTTGTAAGCATGTAGAAGGTACGTTGCAGGTATGTCGGAGCACGGGACGACTCTTAGTGGCTCGTAACGCTAACGGCAGGTACTCGGGAAACGCGGTAAGCTCGTGAAGACTCGTGAAGATTTTCTATTCCCACAGGGGAATATTCCTTCATTCTGAGGGTATGACCTCTGGTCCCAGACTCTCCCACAGCCCACTATATGGCCTAGATATAGGGTAACTGCACAGCATCATTTACACAGAGTAGGGGAATCGAGAACAGGAGGACATAGGATTAAGGTAAGGTACATTCACATTAAAAGGACAATTTGGTTTTATCTCAGACCAACTTGTACCTCAGCAGGAAGAGGCTTGGTGTACAGAATCCCTCACGCAGCGAGTCTTTAGTTTAGTTTGGAGACACAGAGCGGAAACAGGCCCTTCAGCCCACCAAGCCCTCATCAACCAGCGATCCCCGCAATGTTTGTAATGTTACCAATTAACCGACAAACCCGCACGTCTTTGGAGTGTGGGAGGAAACCGGAGCACCCGGAGAAAACCCACGCAGGTCACGGGGAGAATATACAAACTCCGTACAGACAACACCCGTAGTCAGGATGGAACCCGGGACTCTGGCGCCGTGAGGCAGCAGCTCTACCCGCTGCGCCACCGTGCCACCCCCTGAAGGACAGGTAAAGGGCAAGGAATAGTGCAGGTTTCAATTCTGATCATCGCACCTGGCACATAAAGATCACTTCTTGCATCCCCAAAGCTAACTGCCTTTACTGATCTTATTTGGTGATGGGCATCTAATATTACAATACAATTATTTATTGTTATTTGAACCTCAAATGAAGTTCAAACAAAATTTGGTCATACAACATGAAAAGAACCAAAGACACACAACGAACACAGTTTTCACAAACATCCATCCCAGTGAACCTCCTCCTCACTGCGATGGAAGGCAAAGTCATTGTCTCTCCCCTGTGTTCCATTCTTCTCCCGATGTTAAAGCCCCCGGCGGGTGATGGCAAGTCCCGCGGCCGTTAAAGCCGCGGCGGGCGATGTAAGGCCCCGCTCCTCGGGCGGGAGAAGTTGCCGTTGCGGGAGCTCCGAAAAGCGGTCTCCCACCCGGGCGATTTGCCATCAACGGGAGATGGGAGATTTGCAATCAACGGGTGTTACGTTATAAAGGACGGTGATCAAAAATTACATGAGACATTTCTAGCTTTTGGCAGCTGTACATGCAGTGAAATGGCGGCAAATGAGTGAAATAATGTAGATCCAACAACTGCAGGTGCCGGTTTATTCAATGGAGAGATACCGGGCAGCACGGTGGCGCAGCGGTAGAGTTGCTGCCTCACAGCGCCAGAGTCCCAGGTTCGATCCCGACTACGGGTGCTGTCTGTACGGAGTCTGCACGTTCCCTCCATGACCTGCGTGGGTTTTCTCCGAAATCTTCGGTTTCCACCCACGTACTAGGATTGTAGGTTAATTTGGCTCGGTGTAAATGTAAAACTGTCCCTAGTGTGTGTAGGATGGTGCCAGTGTGCGGGGATCGCTGGTCGGTGAGCTGTTTCCGTGCTGCATCTCTAAACTAAACAAAGTGCTGGAGCATCTCTGGAGAACATGGAGCGGTGATGTTTCAGTCGGAACCCTTCCTCTGACTGGATTCTGAAAAAGGGTCCCAACCTGAAACGTCACCCATTCTTTTTCTCCAGAGATGCTGCCTGACCTGCTGAGTTACTCCAGCACTCTGTGTCTATGTTACCGTGGGACATAGTTCTGTCCGCAAGTAGATATTAAATGAGATGACATACTGAGTTGGGAAACATTGTGTTCTCATGATTTATTTTCATTTATTAACATGGCCTCGACTTAATACTCATCCTTATTTGTCAGCTTGTGATAAATGAGTCTGCCCGGCATGCATGACTTATTATGGGGAAATAACAATTCAAAATCTAACCTTCCTGTGTTCTGGAGCCATGTCTAAGATAAGACAATCGTAGGGACTATCGCAACGTTTAATAAACAGTTAGACGGGTTCATGGATAGGACAGGTTTGGAGGGATATGGACCAAACGCAGGCTGGTGGGACTAGTGTGGTTGGGGCATGTTGGCCAGCGTGGGAAAGTTGGGCCGAAGGGCCTGTTTCCACATTGTGGGACTCTATGATTGAGGGCAGTGGAGGCAAAGTCACTGGATGGATTTAAGAGAGAGTTAGATAAAGCTCTAGGGGAGCTGGTGGAGTCAAGGGATATGGGGACAGGTTATTGATTGGGGACGATCAGCCATGATCACAATGAATGGCGGTGCTGGCTCGAAGGGCCGAATGGCCTCCTCCTGCACCTATTTTCTATGTTTCATTGTTTCTACGAGTCGATTACATCAAGTGGCCACAGTGCACATATAAAGGGCACAACATTTGGTGCAAGAAAGATTTGAAAGAGTGGATGGCCTGACCTTTTCTATGGGAACTAATGGGGTGGAACTATTCCACATGGTGGTGTGAATACTCGATTAGTGTCAAACAATACCATTGTTTAACTGCAAGGTCCTTGGCCCTGTTATTTTAGTCTGGACATTCATTCAGTCATTGCTGTCACGTTTTGGGACACGGACTGCTCCCAGCTCACACTCTCAATGACAGCCAGGGTCACGGAGGCATCGAGAGACCCAGCACAGTAACTAGCCCTGCAGCAGTAGAGAGCTGCTGCCTCACGGCACCAAATACCCCGGTTCGATCCCGACCACGGGTGCTTGTCTGTGAGGAGTTTGTACCTTCTCCCCGTGACCTGCGTGGGTTTTCTCCGGGTGCTCTGGTTTCCTCCCACACTCCAAACATGTGCAGATTTGTTGATAACCATATAACCATATAACAATTACAGCACGGAAACAGACCCTCTCGGCCCTTCCAGTCCGTGCCGACCATTTGTTTTCCCCTAGTCCCATCTACCTGCACTCAGACCATACCCCTCCATTCCCTTCACGTCCATATACCTATCCACTTTACTTTTAAATGTTAAAATCGATCCTGCCTCCACCACTTCTGCTGGAAGCTCATTCCACACAGCCACCACCCTCTGAGTAAAGAAGTTCCCCCTCACGTTACCCGGAAACTTCTGTCCCTTAATTCTCATGTCATGCCCTCTTGTTTGAATCTTCCCTACCCTCAATGGGAGAAGCTTATCCATGTCAACTCTGTCTATCCCTTTCATCATTTTAAAGACCTCAATCAAGTCCCCCCTTAACCTTCTGCGCTCCAAAGAATAAAGACCTAACTTGTTCAACCTTTCTCTGTAACATAGTTGCTGGATCCCAGGCAACATTCTAGTAAATCTCCTCTGTACTCTCTCTATTTCGTTGACATCCTTCCTATAACTAGGCGACCAAAATTGTACACCATACTCCAGAATTGGTCTTACCAATGCCTTGTACAATTTTAACATTACTTCCCTACTCCTATATTCAATGCTCTGATTTATAAAGGCCAGCACACCAAAGGCTTTCTTTACCACCCTATCTACATGCGATTCCACCTTCAGGGAACTATGCACAGTTATTCCTAGATCCCTCTGCTCCACAGCATTCCTCAATTCCCTACCATTTACCATGATTCATTGGCTTGGGTAAATTGCCTCTCGTGTGTGTAGGATAGAACTCGTGTACGGGGTGATCGCTGGTCGGCACGGCCAGGTTGAGCCGAAGCGCCAGTTTCCACGCTGTCTCTCTAAACTCAACTCTAAAGGCCAGGCATCTCACCAAAGGCCCACACCAAAGTCCGATCAAAGAGAGTCCGAGGGTCTCCAATGAGGTAGATAGTAGTTCAGGACCGCTCTCTGGTTATGGTAGGATGGTTCAGTTGCCTGATAACAGCTGGGAAGAAACTGTCCCTGAATCTGGAGGTGTGCGTATTCACACTTCTGTACCTTTTGCCTGATGGGAGAGGGGAGACGAGGGAGTGGCCGGGGTGCGACTGGTCCTTGATGATGCTGCTGGCCTTGCCGAGGCAGCGTGAGGTGTGGATGGAGTCAACGGAAGAGAGATAGACACAAAAGAGTTGTGAGTCTGTGGAATTCTCTGCCTCAGAGGGCGATGGAGGCCGGTTCTCTGGATACTTTCAAGAGAGAGCTAGATAGGGCTCTTGAAGATAGCAGAGTCAGGGGATATGGGGAGGCAGGAACGGGGTACTGATTGGGGATGATCAGCCATGATCACATTGAATGGCGGTGCTGGCTCGAAGGGCCAAATGGCACACTCCTGCACCTATTGTCTATTGTCTGAAATGCTGGAGTGACTCAGCGGGAGAGTCAGCATCTCGGGAGAGAGGGGAATGGGTGACGTTTTGGGTCGAAACCCTTCTTCAGACTCGATGGGAGGGAGGTGGGTCTGTGTGATGGTCTGGGCTGCGACCGCAATCTTTGTCATTGTGTTTCCGGGTCTGTTCAGCTGCTGCAGGTCGATTTGCATCGTTCCGTGGTCGTCACAAATGGCAATTAAACACTCTCCACTTCCTCCAGCTCACCTCAGGTGCTGTATCCTAAGCACAACTCCGCAAAATTATACGGTTGGTTTTGACAGCTCCGCGCCACCACGGGCCTTCGAATTGCTTTCAAAATGCTTCCAATGATCATAGACATTTAAAAGCCATTCAAATCGGCTTTGTGAACTTGAAACCAAATATTAATAAAATAAAATAGATAAGCTTAGAGATACAGCGCCGAAACCTCGGCCCACCCAGTCCGCGCCGACTAGCGATCGCCGCATATTAACACTGTCCAACACACACACACTAGGGGCAATTTTACATTTATACCAAGCCAATTAACCTTCAAACCTGCAGGCCTTCGGAGAGTGGGAGGAAACCCCAGATCCCGGAGAAAACCCAAGCGGGTCACGGGGAGAGCGTACAAACTCCGAACAGACGAGCACCCGTAGTCAGGATCGAACCAGGGTCTCCGGCGCTGCAAACGCTGTAAGGCAGCAACTCTACCGCTGCGCCATCTTGCCACGCTAACATGATTAATCAAAAGCAACTTGAAGTCTGAGAAATGAAACAGAACAGTAAGGGAACCGTTTCTTCCCAGATTCAGAGACTGGTTCTTCCCAGAGCTGTTATCAGGCAACTTCCATCATCAGCTACTGGAGAGAGGTCTCGAGCTACTACAGTATCTGCCTCATTGGAGACCCTCGGACTATCTTAAATCGGACTTTATCTTGCATTGAACTCTATTCCCTTTATCCTCGGAGTTTGTATATTCTTCCCGTCGCGTGAGTTTCCTCTGGATCGCCGGTTTCTTCCCACACTCCAAAGACGTACAGTATTGCAGGTTCTTTGGCTTTGGTAAAGTTATAAACAGCCCCCAGTGTGTGCAAGATAGTGCTCGTGTACGGTGCGGACTCGACGGGCCGAAGGGCCTGTTTTCAAGCTGTATCCCAAAGCTAAACTAATTTAGTTTGGTTTAGAGACACTGCACAGAAACAGGCCCTTCACCCCATCGAGTCCACATCGACCAGCGATCCCCGCACATCAACACTACCCGACACACACTGGGGACAATTAAAAAAAAAAAATTTTACCAAGCCAATTAACCTACAAACCTGCGCGTCTTTGGAGTGTGGGTGAAAGCCGATGATCTCGGAGAAAACCCACGCAAGTCATGGGGAGAACGTGCAAACTCCGTACGGGCAGCACCCGTGGTCGGGATCGAACCCGGGTCTCCGGCGCTGTGAGGGGGCGACTCTACCGCTGCGCCACCTTGTCGCTCTTGCTTGTTTACTCGGTGTTGGTGAGAGTGTAGAGGAGGGAACTACACGTTGTGTGTCTTGTGCACTGAACCAGTCATACAATACTAATGGCAATGGAGCTGCACCAGTCAGCGAGTTAGTGTTTACCTCCCACCCCCGAAGTCGGGTTGTGGGGGTTCCAGGTCTGGCTGTGGGGCACAGAGGCTGAGCAGCGGCGCGCACATGACTGGAAAAACCCCTGTTAATTGTGTCAAATCATTTAGAGAGTCATTGCTTCATGGAGAGCGGTTAGCGTGGATTTGTGAAGGAAAGGTCATGTTTCACTTTTGCAATTGAATGCTTTGAGGTGACGACAAAGAGGTCTGGTGAGGGTCGCACGTTTAATGTCGTCTAAACGGATTTTGCCACAAATGAAACATTTATGGTGTGCGTTTGATGGCGCTGGGTCTGTACTCGCTGGAGTTTAGAATGATGAGGTGGTGGGGGGGGAACTCATTAAAACTTACTGAATAGTGAAAGGCCTGGATAGAGTGGATGTGGAGAGCATGTTTCCATTAGTGGGAGAGTCTAGAGGTCATAGCCTCAGAATAAACTGATGTACCTTTAGAAAGGAGATAAGGAGGAATTTATTTAGTCAGACGGTGGTGAATCTATGGAATTATTTGCCATTGAAGGCTGTGGAGGCCAAGTCAGTGGATCTTTCTAAGGCAGAGATAGATAAATTATTGATTGGTACGCGTGTCAGAGGTTATGGGGAGAAGGCAGGCGAATGGGACTGAGAGAGAAAGATAGATCAGCCATGATTGAATGGCAGAGTTGACATGATGGGCTGAATGGCCTAATTCTGCTCCTATTACCTATGCGCTTGTGAATCCGTTCCAGCTGTAACAAAGATTAGCAGTGGCCCGCGATATGCAGCTGTGACTATGAAATGCGTTTTGTGTTTACAATCACACACGGCTTTAATACACTCATGTTTTCATGAAGAGAGTTCTCAACGTTGTTAACACGATCCGTCCTGCCAGCAAAAAAAAAAATTACATTTTCATTCAGCTGCATTTTCCCCCAGAAGTAATTAGGTCACGTAAGACTCAACAATTTTCAGTGCAGTGTTAAAGTGTAAGAATTGATGGGGTGAACGAACATAATTCTCTTTGTTTGTACAGTATCATTTGACTTTAATAATGTTTTTTTCCCAGATCAGCATTTTCATATTCAATTTAAAAAGAATGGTACCCAGTGAAATCAGAAACAAATTTTCCTTAAGAGCTCAGATCATATTAAAATCACACTAAAATCCAGCGGCGACCAGAACAAGGTACGACTCTTTGGGCGATTGCTCACGACCATACGGGCTTCGCCCCGCGACATGTCGCCTGTATTGTCGTGAGTCGTCTCCTCAGTCGCCCAAAGAGTCGTAGCGTCCTTCTGGTCATCACTGGATTTTCAACGTTGAAAATGTTCGGCGACCTATGACGGGTGCCGGCAGTCGCCGCATAAGTGGGACAGGCCCTGAAGTTCTTTTAAGTTTTAGAGATACAGCGCGGCAACAAGCCCTTCGGCCCACTGAGTCCGCACCGACCAGCGATCACCCCGTACACTAACACTTATCCTACACACACTAGGGACAATTTACAATTATGCCAGACCGCAGTGGCACGGTGGCGCAGCGATAGAATCGCTGCCTTGCAGCGCTCGCAGCGCCGGAGACCCGGGTTCAATCCCGCCTACGGGCGCTGTCTGTACGGAGTTTGTACGTTTCACCCCATGACCTGCGTGGGTTTTCTCCGAGATCTTCGGTTTCACCCACTTGGCTTGGGTTTGTGTAGATTGTCCCTCGTGTGTGTTGGCATGTGTTGGTGTGCGGGGATCGGTGGTCGGTGCTGACCCGGTGGGCCGGAGGGCCGGTTGGGGTCTTGGTTGGCGTGGGCGTGTTTGGGCCGGAGTGCATTTGGACAGGTACATGGGCCAAATGTGGACAAGTGCGACGAGCTTAGAAGGGGCATCTTGATGGGCATTGTCATGCTGAGGCAGAGAGGCCAGTTCCACGATGTACCATTCCATGATTTTACAAGAAGGGTCTCGACCTGAAACGTTGCCCATTGCTTCTCTCAAGAGATGCTGCCCCCCCCCCCCCCCCCCCCCCCCGCTGAGTTACTCCAGCGTTTTGTGTCCATCTATGATTCTCCACTCTTCTTCTTCTTGCGAATGAAACATAACCCAAAGGAATAGTTAGATCTCAAGCCGGGTGTTGAGCAGCCAGGTTGTTGGCTCTGTTGGCGTCAATGTCTGCCAGGCCCTGACAGAGCTCCATTTGGTGGGTGGTACATCTCAGGGCGGCCAGAGATGACATGGTTGGCTGTCTGTTGTTCCCAGGCTGGACTCTGGCGGAGCTCCCATCTCCACATGCTGGCATTGAAATGTCCAACTCCAGTACCAAGTCTGTTGAGCTTCACCCACGCTCCTCTGGGGAGCTCAGACCCTGGACAGCTTTTATCTGGTGAAGAGACGTAGCTGTGTAATGAAGATGAGGTTGCCTTCCACTCCTGTGACCACTTGGTGGCTATCCAGTGTGCTCTTGTCCTCAGTTGACTGGTTGGATGCTAGGAGTTGTTTCCCATGTGGAGCAAAGAGTGCATTCTACACTCTGATGAAGCTTTTTGGGTCATTAACCCTGGATACAAATCCAAGATGCATTTGATGTCCTTTGTCTGCAGTCGCATACGTCTTTGCAGTAAAGAGGAGGCTGGAAACTGCATCCTAAATTACCACTGGAGATGTAGCAGCATGGAAGTGTCCCATTAATTTGTTACGATGCAGACTTGCAGATGTGGATTGCTTCCGCTGCTCAATACACTGACGATGATGTGTCATTATGTTCTCATACTCCGTCCCATTGAAGCAAACTGTCCCCCCCCTCCTCCTGGATGACTCTGCATTTACCCCACATCATCCGTTCTCACCTCCCCACCGTCGTAGGGGTCTACAGGTGTCGCTGCCTCATCAGAGCCCCACACCACCCTGGCCACGCACTCATCTCACCCCTGCCATCGGGAAGAAGGTACAGGAGCCTGAAAACTGCAAAGTCCAGGTTCAGGGACAGCTTCTTCCCTACAGCCATTTGGCTATTAAACACTACAACCTCAAATAAGCTCCAAACTACACAGACTATTAATGATGTTATGGCACTATTTATGTTTTTTGTGTGTACGTATTTGTGCATATGCATATATATATATATATATATATATATATATATATATATATATATATATATATATATATATATATATATAATATAAAATATATTTATATGTGTGTGTATATATATATATATAAAAATACATATGTATGTATATATATATATATATATATATATATATATGTATTTATATATGTGCGGGAAACCACAGATGCTGATTTAAATCGAAGATAGACACAAAATGCTGGAGTAACTCAGTGGGACAGGCAGCATCTCTGGAGTAAAGGAATAGGTGCTGTTTTGGGTTAAGACCCTTCTTCAGTCTGAAGAATGTACATATATATATGATCTATATATATGTGTATTTGTGAGTAAGTACATCGGGAGAAGAATGGAGAGCAGGGGAGAGACAAAACTTTGCCTTCCATCACAGTGAGGAGGAGGGTACACAAAAGGCTGGAGAAACTCAGCGGGTGCAGCAGCATCTAAGGAGCGAAGGAGATAGGCGACGTTTCGGGCCGAAACGTCTGAAGAAGGGTTTTGGCCCGAAACGTTGCCTATCTCCTTCGCTCCTCAGATGCTGCTGCACCCGCTGAGTTTCTCCAGCATTTTGTGTACCCTCGATTTTCCAGCATCTGCAGTTCCTTCTTTAACACAGTGAGGAGGAGATTCACTGTGATGGATGTTTGTGTGAATTGTGTTGGTTCTTTTCTTGTGCGTATGACTGCAGAAACCAAATTTTGTTTGAATTTCATTTGAGGGTCAAGTGACAATAAACGGTATTGTATTGTATTGTATTGTATGTGTATATATACACACACTGAACTATTCTTTCTCGTCTATTATATTGTTCACAGTGTGCTATGTTGAATATTCTGTTGTGCTGCTGCAAGTAAGAATGTCATTGTTCTGTCTGGGACAAGTGACAATAAAACACTTGACTCTCTCGTGACTCACGACTCTTGGCTACAGTATATTACTCTGGAGGGTAGCTACTTAGTTCAGATGGCAGTGCTCGAAAATATTCACAGAGTCTCAGAAGATGTCGTTTAGCTGCGGGCCAACTAAGATGGTGGATTTGTTATTTTTAGTGTGTTTTTAAAAGTTTGTGTTCATGTTGTCTGGTTTGTTTTATGTGGGGGGTGGGGGAGGGGGTCGGTGGAAACTTTTTTTCAATCTCTTACCTTGCCGGAGATGCGACTGTTTTCCGGATCGTATTTCCGGTCGCTCTGCGGCCTAACATCATGGAGCTGGAGGCCTTGCTTGGGACTGACTTTGAGCCCCACCGCGGGTCCGTGGGCTTATCGTCGGAGCCTGCGCTCCCTCGCCCGGGATCGACGCTCCAACCGCGGCCTGCGGATTTCACCATCGAGGAGCTCGCTGTCTCGGGTAGAGACTGATGTCGGGAAGCACCAAAGTCGCAGGATGTTTGACCAGCCCCGACCCGGGGTCCGATCGCCCGCCGCGGGGGAGTTGACATCCCCCCCAATACGGGAGCTTAATCGCCCCGATGCAGAGGGCCCGACCACCGGCTACGGGAGCCAAGATCGCCCTGTCAACGGAAGGCTTGAGGCCCCCGACAGCGGGATAACAAAGAAGGGGAGAGATTGAACTTTTTGTTCGCCTTCCATCACAGTGAGGAATGTGGCGGAGTCACTGTGGTGGATGTTCATGTTAAAATGTATTTTGTGTGTCTTGTTGCTTTTTGAAATTTGCAATGAAATTTGGCAAATGACATTTCTTGTATGTTGCAAAACATACTTGGCTAATAAAGTATGATTATGATTATGATCTATCTTCAGCCCTTTAACTAGAAAGACCATGATAGATACAAGGGCCGGCTCTAATGGACTTGCAGGGCTGTCAGCTGTATAGTGCTGTTAGTCCAATAACTGGGTCACTTCTGCTCAACAGACTTAAGGGATGATCCAACAGTGGTTTGAAATAAACATGCCGTCTCTCACTGCGACAATGGTTAATGAGAAGGCGGTTCGTATTACATCGATGACTTTAGACGTTACAGATGCAGCGCGGAAACAGGCCCTTCGGCCCATCGAGTCCGTGCCAGCCAGCGATCACCCCTCCACTCGCACACTAACACAAGCACAGGTAGGACTGTGTGCAAGCAGTCTTCCCCGTTGTAGCAAATGGTCCCTTCCTCCTGGTAGAAGTTTCTCTGCCTATTGACTAGATCCTTCATAAATATTCACGGAAGCCTCAGAGGGTGCTTTGGATTTGTGCCAATTGGACACCAATGCCAGGAGGTCTTTGGTTTGCTAAATCAGTCTGTAAAGGGCCTGTCCCACTTTGGGCATCATTTGCGTGGCACAAAGATTTTGTACATGCCAAAATCCTTGGGTGCTGCGTGCAACCGCACGTCACTGCCTACAGCACCATGCGCGCATCACGTGTAAATGATGACACACGTAAATGATGACGGGTAAATGATGCGCAAATGACGCCCAAGTGGGACAGGCCCTTAAGGGTTGCGTTCAACTATATTTCACATTCACATCTTAAGCCAGAGGCTTTTTTTCCCTCTGCTCCGGTTTCACAGCTTCGAAGCCTTCACTTTCTTGACGGTATATATGGTTGTTGCCCACCGGCTACTAAACCAAGGGTCCGTGAAGCTGGCCTTAAACCTTCGGGCAGCACGGTGGCTCAGTGGTGGAGTTGCTGTCTTGCAGCGCCGGAGACCCCGGTTCGATCCCGACTACAGTTGCTGTCTGTGTGGAGTTTGTACCTTCTCCCCGTGACTGTGCGGATTTTCTCCGGGTGCTCCGGTTTCCTCCCACACTCCAAAGACGTACAGGCTTGTAGCTTAATTGGCTCGATATAAATGTACATTGTCCCCAGTGTGTGTGGGACATTGTTAGTGTTCAGGGATCGCTGGCCAGTGAGGATTCGGTGGGCCGAAGGGCCTGTTTCCGTGCTGTATCTCTAAACTGAACTAAACTCAAATACACTAGTTCTATCCTACACACAATTTACAGAAACCAATGAACATACAAACCTGCACTTCTCTGGAGTGTGGGTAGAGCATCTGGATAAATCCCACACAGTCACAGTGAGAATGTACAAACTATACAGACAGTGCGTCTCAACCCGAAACATCACCTATTCCATCGCTCCACAGATGCTGCCTCATCCGCTGAGTTGCTCCAGGTCTAACTTTGATGCACGGAGGGTGGTGGGTGTATGGAACGAGCTGCCAGAGGAGGTAGTTGAGGCAGGGACTTATCCCAACATTTCAGAAATGGTTAGACAGGTACATGCAAGGAATATGCGTTGGACTAATGTAGATGAAACATGTTGGCCGGTGTGGGCAAATTGGGCCGGAGGACCAGTTTCCACGCTGTAACACTCTATGGCCATTAGCCAGGGTAGCAGTACGCAGGTGTGCAGGAATCCTCCTAAACAGGTAGGATAAGATGGCTCATCAGGTGAATGGCACCATGGGTGGCTCTGCAGCACAGGAGGGGAGAAAGAAGAGTGGAAGGACTATTGGGGGAGCGGCTGCAAACGAGACTAGGATGGTATGTTGCCTCCTGGTGCACAGGGATGTCACTGAACGGCTAATGAGGACGGAAATGAGGTCCTACAAGGTGAATTTAGGGAGCTAGGAGATAAACTTAAAAGTAGGACCTCAAAGGTAATAATCTCTGGACTCCTACCAGTGCCACATGCTAGTCAGAGTAGAAATAGGAGGATATTGCAGATGAATACGTGGCTTGAAAAATGGTGCAACGGGGAGGGATTCAAATTTCTCGGGCATTGGAACCAATTCTGGGGGAGGTGGGACCAGTACAACAGGACGGTCTGTACCTGGGCTTGAAGGGAACCAATGTCCTTGGGGGAGTGTTTGCTAGTGCTGTCGGGGAGGATTTAAACTAATGTGGCAGGGGGATGGGATCATGAGCAGAGAGACAGAGGGATGTAAAATGAAGGTAGAAGCAATAGGTAGCAAGGTGAAAAGTAAAAGACTGGCAAGTGATTCTTAAAGGGTTGACGGTAGATATGCAATGGAAGGCATTTAAAGACTGCATGGATGAACTACAATAATTGTTCATCCCAGTTTGGCAAAAGAATAAATCAGGGAATGTAGTGCATCCGTGGATAACAAGGGAAATCAGGGATAGTATCAAAACTAAAGATGAAGCATACGAATTAGCCAGAAAATGCAGCCTACCAGAGGACTGGGAGAAATTCAGAGTCCAGCAGGGGAGGACAAAGTGCTTAATTAAGAAAGGGAAAATAGATTATGAAAGAAAACTGGCAAGGAATATAAAAACTGACTGCAAAAGTTTTTATAGATATGTGAAGAGAAAAAGGTTAGTTAAAACAAATGTAGGTCCCTTGCAGTCAGAAACTGGTGAATTGATCATGGGGAACAAGGACATGGTAGACCAATTGAATAACTACTTTGGTTCTGTCTTCACAAAGGAAGACATAAATAATCTGCCGGAAATAGCAGGGGATCAGGGGTCAAATGAGATGGAGGATCTGAGTGAAATCCAGGTTAGCGGGGAAGTGGTGTTAGGTAATTTGAATGGATTAAAGGCCGATAAATCCCCAGGGCCAGATAGGCTGCATCCCAGAGTAATTAAGGAAGTAGCCCCAGAAATAGTGGATGCATTAGTGATAATTTTTCAAAACTCCTCAGATTCTGGAGTAGTTCCTGAGGATTGGAGGGTAGCTAATGTAACCCCACTTTTTTAAAAAGTGAGGGAGGGAGAAAACAGGGAATTACAGACCAGTTAGTCTAACATCGGTAGTGGGGAAAATGCTAGAGTCAATTATTAAAGATGGGATAGCAGCACATTTGTAAAGTGGTGAAATCATTGGACAAAGTCAGCATGGATTTATGAAAGGTAAATCATGTCTGATGAATCTTATAGAATTTTTCGAGGATGTAACTAGTAGAGTGGATAAGGGAGAACCAGTGGATGTGTTATATCTGGACTTTCAGAAGGCTTTCGACAAGGTCCCACATAAGAGATTACCATACAAACTTAAAGCACACGGTATTGGGGGTTCAGTATTGATGTGGATAGAGAACTGGCTGGCAGACAGGAAGCAAAGGGTAGGAGTAAACGGGTCATTTTCTGAATGGCAGGCAGTGACTAGTGGGGTACCGCAAGGCTCAGTGCTGGGACCCCAGCTATTTACAATATATATTAATGATCTGGATGAGGGAATTGAATGCAACATCTCCAAGTTTGCGGATTGACACGAAGCTGGGGGACAGTGTTAGCTGTGAGGAAGGATGCTAGGAGGCTGCAAGGTGACTTGGATAGGTTGGGTGAGTGGGCAAATGCATGGCAGATGCAGTATAATGTGGATAAATGTAAGGTTATCCACTTTGGCGGCAAAAAACAGGAGGTAGACTGAATGGTGACCGATTAGGAAAAGGGGAGATGCAACGAGACCTGGGTGTCATGGTACACCAGTCATTGAAAGTAGGCATGCAGGTGCAGCAGGCTGTGAAAAAAGCGAATGGTATGTTGGCATTCATAGCAAAAGGATTTGAGTACAAGAGCAGGGAGGTTCTACTGCAGTTGTACAGGGTCTTGGTGAGGCCACACCTGGAGTATTGCGTACAGTTTTGGTCTCCTAATCTGAGGAAAGACATTCTTGACCATAGAGGGAGTACAGAGAAGGTTCACCAGACTGATTCCTGGGATGGCAGGACTTCCATATGAAGAAAGACTGGATAGACTCGGCTTGTACTCGCTGGAATTTAGGAGATTGAGGGAGGATCTTATAGAGACTTACAAAATTCTTAAGGGGTTGGACAGGCTAGATGCAGGAAGATTGTTCCCGATGTTGGGGAACTCCAGAACAAGGGATCACAGTTTAAGGCGGTGCAGGCTTGAAGGGCCAGTTCATTGGCTATATTAAGGGGCGTTAGATGTGGCTTGTGGCTACTCCTGCACCTATTGTCTATGTTTCTATGTTTCTATGACTCTATCTGAGTCAACAGAGAAAAATTATACGATACGATCCTAGGAGGGAAATTGATCTGCCCACAGTCATAAAACACAGCAAGATATTTGAAACATGAAATTAAAGTGACGAGTGGAAAAGATTGGGGATGTGCACAGATAGGGGGGGGGGGGGGTCAGTCTCAGTGTACCCCACGACAGAAGGGTGAGGAGTTGTACAGTTTGATAGCCACAGGGAAGAAGGATCTCCTGTGGCGTTCCGTGCTGCATCTTGGTGGGAACCAGTCAGTTGCTGAAGGTGCTCCTCAGGTTGACCAGCGTGTCAGGGAGGGGGTGAGCTGTATTGTCCAGGATGCTCCGCAGTTTGAGGAGCATCCTCCCCTCCGAGACCACCCCCCATGAATCCAACTCCGCTCCCAGGATGGAGCCGGCCTTCCTGCTGAGTTCGTTAATCCTGTTGGCATCCACAATTGCATACACTTTATGTCAGACACGAAACTTGCAGGAAGTAAAATTCATTTATAAATATATTATAAATAAATAGACATAATTTATGAAAATCAAATCAAATAAATAAATTATAAATGTATTATAAATTATAAATAATTTATTAAACTAAAATATGATTAATCACTCTTTGATTACAAGCAACCTCCAAATCTCTGATGGACCAGTGCAATGTTTTATTTTTGATTCATTGCCAGTCTGGTTACTGCTTTTCACATTTTCAGCGTACGAGCTTTTTTCCTTTTTACCAATTTTAAGGTTGCTAAACTTTTGACTATTTGTCCCATGTGCTGAGGTATAGTGAAAAGCCTTTTGGTGTGTGCTATCCAGTCGGCGGTAAGACAATGCATAGAAAACATAGACAATAGGTGCAGGAGTGGGCCGTTCAGCCCTTTGAGCCAGCACCGCCATTCAATATGATCATCCAGGATCAGTACTCCGTTCCTGCTTGTTCCCCATATCCCTTGATTCCATTAGCCCTAAGAGCTACATCTAACTCTCTCTTGAAAACATCCAGTGAATTGGCCTCCACTGGCCTTCTGTGGCAGAGAATTCCACAGATTTACAACTCTCTGGGTGAAAAGGTTTTTCCTCATCTCAGTCCTAAATTGCCTACCCCTTATTCTTAAACTGTGGACCCTGGTTCTGGATTCCCCCAACATTGGGAACATTTTTCCTGCATCCCGCCTGTCCAATCCCTTAAGAATTTTATATGTTTCTATAAGATCCCCTCTCATCCTTCTAAATTCCAGTGAATGCAAGCCTAGTCAACCCATGACTCCAACCAAGCTGCCCACAGTGTACCGATCAAGGATAATGGGAATAACATGCTTGCCTGAGTGTAGCTTCCCCGGCCAGATGAGTTTCCGCTTCAGTGTGTGGTGATGAGAGATTTGCTGCGCATCCAGTCTCACAGTTGGATGGTCTGTCAACAGCTGCTCCAGAGAGTGAGTTCACCATCTCTCACGAATCTGCACTTTGAGAGTCATTCATTAAAAGAGTCAAGCGCTTGACTCTTTTAATGAATGACTCTCAAAGTGCAGATTCGTGAGAGTTGCTGCCTCACAGCACCAGATCTGAATCTGGATCTGATCTGGATGTAGTACGGTGAAAAGCTCCAGGTAGAGCGTCACTCAGCACTGGGCAATTTTTACATGTGATCAAGCCAATTAACCTACAAACCTGCACGTCTTTGGAGCGTGGAGGAAACCGAAGATCTCCGAGAAAACCCACGCAGGTCATGGGGAGAGCGTGCAAACTCCGTTCAGACAGCACCCGTAGTCGGGATCGAACCTGGGTCTCCGGCGCTGCATTCGCTGTAAGGCGGCAACTCTGCCGCTGGGTAACCGTGACTGCCCTATCCCGACCCACGGGTGTGGTCTGTACGGAGTTTGTACCCTCAGCCTGTGACCGCGTAAGGTTGTAAACTTTCCCCAGTGTGTATAGGATAGTGTTAGTGTGCGGGGGGTCACTGGTCGATGCGGACCCGGTGGGCCGAGAAAGCCCTGTTTCCACGCTGTATCTCTAAACTAAACTAAAAAACCAGATGATTTCCATATACCTTGTTAGCCATCTGATTATAAAGCTACCTCCATCGCTTCCCTTTACCAAAGAGTATTGTTACGTTATTGTATCGCTGTGCTTGCCGCTTCCCTTTTAAGAAGACTGTGCACTTCCCCCTTTAAAAGATTATGTCAAAGTTTCAGGTATAAACATGCTTGGTATCTGTGGTCAGGCGATACGCTGAGCCGTGAATCGGTACAATTCATCACAAATATAAAGGCTGAAGCTATTGCAGCTTCCAACATTTATCTCCAAGGTACTGTGTTTGGAGCATTACCTAGTGCTCTTGATAATTCCAGTAGTTTTCTGCTGCAATGCCTTCAAATAGTTTCCCGTGGAGCCGCTTTCTTCCCCTTCTCTGCTTATCTGCACTTTCTTTCTTTCGTGCAGTTTTCTAATCTCTAGTGCATGTCATTCAGTATCTCCAGCCTCTGCAGTTAATCACCCATTTTCTTTTTGCTCCTCAGTCCCCTTTCCGTCCCATTTATCTGGAAGCGCTTTATCTATTTTTCATTTGGTTATGTCCGCAGTTTGCAGATTAACCTCTCACATTTAGATTGGTCCCTTACTCTGATTCTGCAGGCGGAGCGTTCTGCCCTTTCTTGTTTAATGAACAGGAAGAAACCAGGTTGCAAACTTTTATTTTAACCCAGCCTACCCCAGGCCTTTTACATTCCATTGTAATTGCAATTCAGCCGTTGGTGCAAATCTTACGACTCGATTATATTTTTTATTTTGAACACTAATATTCACTTGTCTGCAATGTGCATTCAATAAGGTAATGAAGGCTTCCTGCCTGAACACTGGCATTGATGCAGGCTCTCTCCAGTTGAGATTGTGTCTCCCTCATTTCACAGACACATAGAAAGATGCAGGAGTAGGCCATTCGAGCCAGTACCACCATTCATGGCTGATCATCCAAAATCAGTACCCTGTTCCTGCTTTTTTCCCACATATCCCTTGGTTCCGTTAGCCCCAAGAGCTAAATCTAACTCTCTCTTGAAAACATCCAACAAATCGGCCTCCATTACCTTCTGTGGCAGAGAATTCCACAGGATTCACAACTCTCTGGGCGAAAAAGTTTTTCCTCATCTCAGTCCTAAACGGCCGACCCCTTATTCTTAAACTGCGACCCTTGAGCCAAATAACACTTTGCCTCTTGGCAGACCACACTCTAAGCGACTCACGACTCCTGATCTTTCCCATTGCAAACCTTTCCTTATCAAGTTTATATGCCCATTTTTTTATTAGATCTCTCCTGAAATATTTATAACTGAATGATTAGTTGCTGGTCGTGTACTGTCTCGAGGCAAGTCTCTTCGTGGATCAAGATATGAAAGCTGCTTTTGTCTCACTTAATGAACAAAGTATTTATCTTTGAACCCTCACCTTCTATTTAGGTTTAGATTTAGTATTGACCACGTGTGCAGTGAATGGCATCGTGTTACATGCCATCTCATCAGATCAGATACCACAATACACAAAACGTCAACCTCAAACTAAACTCAAGTACAATGGGTAGAGCAAAGGGGAAGATACAGAGTGCAGAATATAGTTCTCAGCATTGTAGCGCACCAGTTCCAGAGACAAAGTCCAATGTCCGCAATGGGGTAGAGGTGAATCGGACAGTACCCTAGCTTATGGAAGGACCGTTCTGAAGCCTGATAACAGAGGGGAAGAAGTTGCTCTTGAATCTGGTGGTGCGTGCTTTCAATATCCTGTACATTATCTCTCTTCTTTATTCTCCACTTTGTTTCAACAAGTGTCTCTCTCCCCTCTTTGAGTTTGAAATCTAAGTCCATTTTGCCTGGACAGTTGTTCCAGATTCAGGGGCAGTTTCTTCCCAGCTGTTATACCGTCCTATCACCAAGTAGAGAGCGGTCCTGACCTGCCATCCACCTCATTGGAGAGCCTCGGGCTATCTTTAATCAGACTTTACCTTGCACTAAACGTTATTCCCTTATCGTGTATCTGTGCACTGTAAACAGCTCGAATGTCAATCACGTATTGTCTTTATGCTGACTGGATAGCACACAACAAAAGCTTGTCACTGTACCTCGATACACGGGACAATAAACTGAACTAAAACAAGATTTAAACTAGACTAACACTAAACTAACCCAAAACTAAACAAAACTAACACTAAACCCAAAACTTAAACTAGATTAAAACGAAACAAAACCACTAATTGTTGACACCTCAACCATCTTCTCTGATCTATGACTGTAATGGACACGATTGAATACACAAAAAGCTGGAGTAACTCAGCGGGACAGGCAGCATCTCTGGAGAGAAGGAATTTGGTGACGTTTCGGGTCGAGACCCTACTTCAGACCGGAGAGGGGTCTCGACCCGATATGTCACCCATTTCTTCTCTCCAGAGATGCTGCCTGTCCCGCTGAGTTACTCCAGCTTTTTGTGTCTATCTTCGATTTAAAACCAACATCTGTAGTTCCTACTTACACAAGATTGAATACACGGGTGAAATGTGGCAGTTTGATCAAGTTAGCACATTTGCACGAGTTTTTAAAAATGAATTAATACATTGAGTCCGTCCAGGATATAATGTGCCGTTCAGGGTTGGGGGGGTCAGGAGTGTTTATTTGCCATGTGTACATGCAATAGATTAATTAAGTACTTACTTTGGGGGAAGGATCTGCAGACACTGGTTGAAACTGAAGATGGACACAAGATGCTGGAGTAACTGAAATGAAATTCCCATTCCCACACTGACCTCTCTGTCCTGGGCCTCCTCCATTGTCAGAGTGAGGCCCAGCGCAAATTGGAGGAACAGCACCTCGTATTTCACCTGGGTAGTTTACACCCCAGCGGTATGAACATTGACTCCTCTAACTTCAGATAGCCCTTGCTTTCCCTCTCTCTCCATCCCCTCCCCAGTTCTCCCACCAGTCTTACAGTTTCCGCCTGCATTCTATCTTTGTCCCGCCCCGTCCCCCGACATCAGTCTGAAGAAGGGTCTCGACCCGAAACGTCACCCGTTCCCTCTCTCCAGAGATGCTGCCCGTCCCGCTGAGTTACTCCAGCATTTTGTGTCTATCTTCAATTAACTACTTCCGTGCAGCAGTTAAACTTGCTTCGGAAGAAGCAAGTGCAGAAATGGTCCTGATGAAGGTCAAAGCAATTAAAGCTAATACTAGAACTGAACCCAATTCCATTTATTGCAAGGAGATGAAGAGAAGCAACTTATATATTCAAAAAATGTATTGCAGTTTCAGCTGCTCAATGGATTAAACAGAGACTCGTGAAGCCCCTGTTATTTATGGGCCAGGGATAAGATTCAGGGAATTATAGGCGTGCGAGTCTGATGTGGGTTTATAGGAAAGCTGCCGAAATATATGAAATGGGATGTGATTTATGATCATTTGGAGAGTCCAGCAGCGATTAGGATTCCCAGCATGGTCAATGCATTCCAAAACTGATTGTATTACAAGATTGGACAGTGATAGTGCTGTTTGTTTGATGCTATCTGTCTTGATATCCAAACAAAAATCATTTGATACAAGTACAAAGATATTAGATTGTAATATAATCTAATTACATTCCCAATACAGTAATTGTAATATAATCTAATATAATATTATATTATGCAATATAATGTAATATATTATGAAATATAATATATAATCTAATTACTTCGGCTCCACCATAAGGTCATGAGGTCATAAGTGATAGTAGAATTAGGCCATTCGGCCCATCAAGTCTATTCCGCCATTCATTCATGGCTGATCTATCTCTCCCTCCTAACCCCATTCCCCTGCCTTCTCCCCATAACCTCTGTAAAGTAAAGTAAAGTATCTATTGGCATTCAGACCTTTCAGTCTGAACGAAATTTAGTTGCCTTGCAGACATACATATAATAAAATAACAAAACACACAATAAACACAAATTTAACATCCACCACAGTGAGTTCACCAGGCACCTCCTCACTGTGGTGGAAGGCAAAAGTCTTTAAGTCTTTGTCTCCTCCCTCCTTGCTCTCCCTCTGTGCTGAGGCGATCCAGGCTTCCAATGTTGTGACCCCACCGGGTCACCGGCTCTGACACCCGTACTAATCAAGAAGGTTCCTTGCCGACCAGCGATCACCCCGTGCACCAGCATTACCCTACACACTAGGGACAATTTTTAAAATCATTTTTACAGAAGCCAATTAACCTGCAAATCTGCACGTCTTTGGAGAGTGGGAGCAAACCGATGGTCTCAGAGAAAACCCCCGCGGGTCACGGGGAGAGCGTACAAACTCCGTACAGACAGCGCCCGTAGTCGGGATCGAACCCGGGACTCCGGCGCTGCCAGCGCTGTAAGGCGGCAACTCTGCCGCTGCGCCACCGTGCCGTTTCCTCTTGCACTTTGAGATATGCAATAGAAATCGTCAACTGAGCAGCCGTTATTCTCTTCTGCGACAAAAGCATAAACAAGGTTTGGGCGGCACGGTAACGCAGCAATAACTGCTCTGCCTCACAGCGGCAGAGACCGGGTTCGACCCAGTCTACGGGTGCTGTCTGTCTGGAGTTTGCACATTCTCCCTGGGACCACGTGGGTTTTCTCAGGGTGCTCCGGTTTCCTCCCACAGGCTAAAGACGTGCACAGTTATAATTGAACTGGCTTGGTATAAATGTAAAAATTGTCCCTAGTAACTCTTGCAAATTTCTGTAAATTGCCCTGAGTGTGTAGGATAAAACTCGTGTGCAGGAATCGCTGGTCGGCGTGGCCTCGGTGGGCCGAAGGGCCTGTTTCCATGCTGTATCTCTAAACTAAACTAAAAGTAGGAGCACTTGCATCAAAGGTGCAAAGAACTTGTTAACCCAAACAAACCCATTCACAAGTGAATGGCAAGGACCTGGGGAATGCTGCAGAGCAGAGGGCAGGTCGATAGACACAAGGTGCTGGAGTAACTCAGCGGTTCCAGCGGCATCTTTGATTTAGCTTAGTTTGGAGATACAGCGCAGAAACAGACCCATCGGCCCACGGAGTCCGCACCGCCAACAATCCCCGCACACTAACACTATCCTACACACGCACACGCACACGCACACGCACACACACGCACACACACACACGCGCACGCGCACGCACACACACAAAACGCGCGCACGCGCACGCACACGCACACGCACACGCACACGCGCGCACACACACACACACACACACACACACACAAAATACAATTTACATTTACACCAAGCCAATTAACCTACAAACCTGTACGTCTTTGGAGTGTAGGAGGAAGCGGAAGATCTCGGAGAAAACCCACGAAAACCCACGTACAGACAGCACCCGTAGTTCGTTTTTCATTTCACTGCACATCTCGTATGTATATGTGACGAATAAACTTGACTTGACTTGACTCTGGCGCTGTAAGCGCAGTAACGCCCCTGTCCCACTTGGGCGATTTTTTAGGCGACTACAGGCGACTAGGCTGTCGCCACATGGTCGCGGGGTGTCGCCTGTATGGTCGTGAGTCGTCTCCTCAGAGTTGTCCTAAGAGTCGTGGCTTTTTCTGATCGCCGCTGGATTTTGAAATGTTCACATCTTTTTGGCAACAGTCGGCGACCGTGGGCTTGACGCCCATGAGCGTAGCTTGACTTCTCCTGACGTACACTCTGGAGTTTAGAAGGATCTTATTGAAACATATAAGATTTTTAAGGGTTTGGACACGCTAGAGGCAGGAAACATGTTCCCGATGTTGGGGGAGTCCAGAACCAGGGGCCACAGTTTAAGAACAAGGGGTAAGCCATTTAGAACGAAGACGAGGAAACACTTTTTCTCACAGAGAGTGGTGAGTCTGTGGAATTCTCTGCCTCAAAGGGCAGTGAAGGCAGGTTCTCTGGATACTTTCAAGAGAGAGCTAGATAGGGCTATTAAAAATAGCTGAGTCAGAGGATAAGGGGAGAAGGCAGGAGCGGGGTACTGATTGGGGATGATCAGCATGATCACATTGAATGGCGGTGCTGGCTCGAAGGGCCAAATGGCCTCCTCCTGCACCTATTGTCTATTGTCTATTGTAGGTGCTGTCGTATGTTGTCGCCAGGATGACGTAGGTTGTTGCCGGTGCTGACTTTGGTGAATTCCATTGGCGACTACCTACGTCAACCGGCGACGGGTACCGGCGACTGAATTGTCTTAAGTTGTCTTCAGTTGTCGTCGACAGTGTCGTACCTTGTCGCGGGTGGGCGTAGCTTGTCGTAGGTGTGTTCGCAGGTGGACGTCCTAATGGGTCGCCGGTTGTCGGTAGCTCGCCGTAGCTTGATGTCGACTAGGTGTAGGTTGTCGTAGACATTGTCGTAGGGGGGGTCCAGTCGCCGGTTTTTCGGCGACCTGCTACGACTATGACAGTCGCCGGCATTCGCCGAAAAAATCACGCAAGTGGGACAGGCCCTTAAGGCAGCGACTCTAGCGTTGCGCCATTTGTAATCTTGATTTTGTAAACCCGCACCATTTGAATAATAAAATACTTTTTCATTCCAAAGTGGATAAACTCAAATCTTCGCCATCAAAGGTTCGCCATCTGGCGAATCCTTGACAATATTTATCTTATATAAAAAAAGACACAAAGTGCTGGAGTAATATAGGTGGCGGGGGAAGGGGAGAAATAGGTGCGGTTTCAGGTGGGGCACAAGAGAGAGGGGAGGGTGTGTGTGAAAAGAAACACAAATAACAGATTAAAGATTTAAAATTTAAATAAATGAATAAAGAGACAAATCAATTAATAAACATATAAATAGATAAATTTGTTCAGGAGTGACGCGAGCAGAATTAGGCCATTCAGCCCATCAAGTCTACACTATTCAATCATGACTGATTTATAGAAACATAGACAAAAGGAGCACTAGGCCATTCGGCCCTTCGAACCAGCACCGCCATTCGATGTGATCATGGTTGATCATCCCCAATCAGTACCCCGTTCCTGCCTTCTCCCCATATCCCTTGATTCCGTTAGCCCTAAGAATTAAATGTAAAGAGGCTGTCCCACTTGGGCAACTCAATCCGCGAGTTCTGGCGAGTTTGCCCTCGACTCATACTCGCAGCATGGTCGTCACGAGGTCGTAGGTGGTCTTCGTAACTCTCCTTCATGCTCAGAGTGGTGTCCGCGTACTCGAGGCCTCAGCTGGGTCGCGGCGTTTTTTCAATATGTAAAAAAAGTGCCCGCGTGTAAAAAAAGATCGCTAATGGAAAAAATCGATTTTTTACTCGTAGGTTTGGTCGTAGTAGGTCGTCATGTTAGTCGTAGGTAATCGAGGGTAGTCGAAGGTAGTCGAACGTAGCCTTCATCATAGTCGAAGGGAGGTCGAAGGAGGTCGTCTTCACTCTCCGCTATTCGGTGTCCAATTTTCCCGAAGTTAGTCGTAGCTGGTTGAAGCTGGTCTTCTACATAGTCGAAGGAGGTCTTCAACATGTCATTTTTTCAAACTCTTCTACACTCGCCAATTAGGTTGACCAAGTGGGACAGCCCCGAAACTCTCTCTTGAATACATCTCTTCCTCATAACCCCATTGTCCTGCCTACTCCCCATAACTGCCCGATAGCCTTACTAATCAAGACTCTATCTATCCTCGCCTTAAAAATATCCCAAGACTTTGCCTCCACAGCCTTCTGTGGCAATGAATCCCACAGATGCACCACCCTCTGACTGAAGAAATTCCTCCTCATCTCCTTCCTGAAGGAACCTCCTTTTATTCTGAGGCTCTGACCTCTGGTCCCAGACTCTCCCACTAGTGAACACATCCTCTCCACATCCACTCTGTCCTGGCAGATAATAAACAGATAAACAAACAAATAAATAGATAGAGAGATAAATAGTTGTATGTGCAGGATGGAATGGCAGATGCTGGTTTAAACTGAAGATAGACACAAAAAGCTGAAGTAAAGGACCTTTTTTACTCGCGGACATTTTTCATCATGTTGAAAAAAACGCCCCGACCTACTTGATACCTACGACTAGCATCACGGCCTGCTCCGACCTACCTACGACCTACTACGACCTTGTGACGACCAGGCTGCGAGTATGAGTCAAGGGCAAACTCGGCAGAGGTCGTGAATTAGGTTGTGAAAGTGGGACAGGCCCTTAACTCAGCGGGACAGGCGGCATCTGTGGGGAGAAGGAATGGGGTGACGTTTTGGGTCGAGACCCTTCTTCAGGCTGAGTCCAGGGAGCGTTTATTGAATGCTGAGTGGGTTCCAGGGACGGGTTGGTTCCTAATTGGGGCAGATTGTGTTCCTGGGGGTGACTGGGAGCAGCTCCCATGTTGTCCCGAGCGATGTCGCCCAGTTAAAACATCGACAAGCAAATCGGGCAGAAAACAAGTGGCACCACATTTTTCACCCAATTTGTACATGGAATAAATAAATCTCCCGTTCATTAGTAGACAGGGCACGGCGGCCAGTTTCATGCCTAATTAACTTATGTCCCCAAAGCAATGTGATTTATTTTTGATGAGAATCACACGTTTGGTACAAGTGCCGCTGTATTCATAATATATTTTCCTCTCGCAGGCAAAAAGAACGCTTCCATCCCGTTAATAGGGCTGATGGCTAATAAAGCTCAAATGATTCACGAATGCACCACGTTTGGAATTAACTTTAGGTTTATTTTTGTCACGTCTACCCGATGATGAGAGACGTCGGTCAGCGTAACCGTAGATAGACACAAAGCGCTGGAGCAACTCAGCGGGTCAGGCAGCATCACTGGAGAGAAGGAACAGGGGTCGAGAGCCTTCCTCAGACTGAGAGTCAGGGGAGAGGGAAACTAGAGGTGTGAGAAGTTGTTAAGAAAGAACTGCAGATGCTGGAAAAATCGAAGGTAGACCAAAATGCCGGAGAAACTCAGCGGGTGAGGCAGCATCTATGGAGAGAAGGATCAGGTGGCTTTTCGGGTCGAGACCCTTCTTCAGACAGATTTGGGGGTGGGGGCGGGGGCGGGAAGAAGAAAGGAAGAGGCGGAGACAGTGGGTTGTGGGAGAGCTGGGAAGGGGAGGGGAAGGAGGGAGAAAGCAAGGACTACCTGAAATTGGAGAAGTCAATGTTCATACCGCTGGGGTGTAAACTACCCAAGCGAAATATGAGGCGCTGCTCCTCCAATTTGCGGTGGTGCTCACTCTGGCCATGGAGGAGGCCCAGGACAGAAAGGTCGGATTCGGAATGGGAGGGGGAGTTGAAGTGCTGAGCCACCGGGAGTTCAGGTTGGTTAATACGAACCGAGCAGAGGTGTTGGGCGAAGCAATCGGCAAGCCTAGGCTTGGTCTCACTGATGTAGAGCAGCTGACACCTAGATGAGGTGGCTGATCTGGCACTCTGGTGTCAGGACAACACCCTCCTCTTGAACATCAAAAAAACGAAGGAGCTGATCGTGGACTTTAGGAGGGCACATCATCCGAGGACGTACACACCATTGAGGATAAATGGGGATACTGTGGGTAGGGTGAGCTGCTTTAAATACCTGGGAGTCCACATCTCTGAGGATCTGACATGGACACACATGCTGCAGCACTCGTGAGTAAGGCAAGGCAGCGCCTTTACCACCTCAGGCAATTGAGGAAATTCAGAGTGTCTCTGAGGATCCTCCAGTGCTTCTACTCAGCGGCTGTGGAAAGCATCTTGTCCGGAAAATTACAATCTGGTTTGGGAACTGCTCTGCCCAGGACAGGAAGGCTCTGCAGAGAGTAGTGCATTCGGCCAAACGCCTATGGGAACTACACTCGCCCCTCTGCAGGAACTACACATCAGGAGGTGCAGATCCAGAGCCAATAAGATAATGGGGACCCCTTCCACTCCAGCAACGGACTGTTCCAGCTGCTACGGTCAGGCAAACGCCTCCGTTGCCATGCTGTGAGAATGAAGAGGATGAGAAGGAGTTTCTTCCCAGAGGCCACAATGGTCCATTGTTGGCTGCGGGAGAGGTGATAACTAAGGGATAAAAACAGTGTAACTAGCAGGATGACAGTCCCTACCCTCTCTAACGTCATTAGGACTGGCGTCTGTTCTAGAAGATGCATTGCGTGGCTTCTCTCTTCCAAGTGTCCGTAACAAATGGTTTTACTCTCTTCCTACTCCCTCCTGAACTGTCCTCTCATCAGCTAGCGTGTGGTCCTGACTCCTCCGTCCATTTGATGAAATACAGAACTGGTTTATACCAAAGATAGACACAAAGTGCTGTCCTAACTCAGCGGGTCAGGCAGCATCTCTGGAGAAAAAAAGGATGGGTGTCTTTTCAGACTGGGACGTTCCTTCAGACTGAAGAAGGGTCCCGACCCGAAACGTCACCCATCCTTTTTCTCCAGAGATGCTGCCTGACCCGTTGAGTTGCTCCAGCACTTTGTGTCCATCTCCCATCTATCTCAATGGAGACTTTTGAGCTATCTTTAATCTGACTTTATCAGACTTCAATTTGTAACCACAAAGGGTGGTGGGTGCATGGAACAAGCTGCCAGGGGAGGTAGTTGAGGCAGGGACTATCGCAGCGTCTAAGGACCATTTGGACAAGTTCTTGGATAGGACAGGATTAGAGGGATATGGGCCAAACGCAGGCAGGTGGGGCTAGTGTAGAAGGGACATGTTGGTTGGTGTGGGCAAGTTGGGCCGAAGGGCCTGTTTCCATGCTATAAGATTGTATAAGTGTTGTACCCTTTATTTAATCTAATGACACACCTTTAACCTTCCATTTAGTGTAGTTTAGAGATACAGCGCGGAAACAAGGACTTTGCGTCCGAACTGACCAGCGATCCCCGCACACTAACACTACCCTACACACGCTAGGGACAATTTTACATTTGCGCCAAGCTAATTAACCTACAAACCTGTACGTATTTGGAGTGTGTTAGAAAACCGAATATCTCTGAGAAATCACACAAACACTATCCTACACACACTCGGGACAATTGACAATTATACCTAAGCCAATTAGCCTCAAACCTGTACGTCCTCCGGAGCACCCGGAGAAAACCCACGCAAGTCATGGGGAGAACGTACAAACTCCGTACAGACAGCACCAGTGGTCAGGATCGAACCCGGGTCCCTGGGGCTGTGAGGCGGCAACTCTACCGCTATGCCACCGTGCCGCCCCTAATATTGCCAGCATTGTTGCAAATATACCTTTGCGTCAGGGAAAGAGATCAGAACTGCACATAATGTTCTAGTCTGAAGAAGGGCCTGGACCCAAAACGTCACCCACTCCTTCTCTCCGGAGATGCTGGAGTTACTCCAGCTTTTTGACCAGTTAAACCAGCATCTGCAGTTCCTTCCTACACAATCCGGTTACAATGTTAGCAGGGCTCGGCATAATTGGATGGACTTTGCCTTGCATTCTAATCATCTCTCAATAATGGCCACCCGACATTTCACTTTCCTAACTGCTAGTAATATAGTTGTTAACAGCAGTGTAGGATCACATTGGTGTGGGTAAATCGCAGTGTCTCCTGCCTGGGTTTGTCGTGGGAATAGCTGTAGAGGGAGCATAGCATTGGTTGAAGTATATGGATTAAGTTGTACTCCAATTGATTGATTTAATCTTTAGTTATATAACACATTATGCCTGTGGGGAGTAGATGTGCAGTTTTAACACTCTCGGCACAGTAAAGATTGGACAATTAAAAATCCTCGCCTGCCACAACAAGCTTGCAGGCAAATTGAACCACACTTGTGATCTGGTACGAGGGTAGTTAGCAGGATCCTTTCTTTTCAGTAAATGGAAATTGCAAAACTACAGATGTGCAGGAAGGAACGGCAGACGCTGGTTGAACCCGAAGATAGACACAAAACGCTGGAGTAACTCAACGGGACAGGCAGCATCTCTGGAGAGAAGGATTGGGTGATGTTTCGGCTTGAGACTCCTTCTTCAGACTGAGAATTATGCATTTGGAAATTAGGAACCGGAACGGAAAGGCCTGGATAGAGTGGATGTGGGGAGGATGTTTCCACTAGTGGGAGAGTCGAGGACCAGAGGTCACAGCCTCAGAATTAAAGGACAAGCCTTTAGGAAGGGGATGAGGAGGAATTTCTTTAGTCAGAGGGTGGTGAATCTGTGGAATTCTTTGCCACAAAAGGCTGTGGGGGCAAAGTCAATGGATATTTTTAAGGCAGAGATAGATAGATTCTTGATTAGTACCGGTGTCTGGGGTTATGGGGAGAAGGCAGGAGAATGGGGTTGTGAGGGAGAGATAGATACATAGAAACATAGAAAATAGGTGCAGGAGGAGGCCATTCGGCCCTTCAAGCCAGCACCGCCATTCAATATGATCATGGCTGATCGTCCCCAATCAATAACCCGTGCCTGCCTTCTCCCCATATCCCTTGACTCCAGTAGCCCCTAGAGCTCTATCCAACTCTCTCTTAAATCCATCCAGTGATTTGGCCTCCACTGCCCTCTGTGGCAGGGAATTCCATAAATTCACAACTCTCTGGGTAAAAACGTTTTTTCTCAGCTCAGTCTTAAATGACCTCCCCTTTATTCTAAGACTGTGGCCCCTGGTTCTGGACTCGCCCAACATTGGGAACATTTTTCCTGCATCTAGCTTGTCCAGTCCTTTTATAATTTTATATGTTTCTATAAGATATCCCCTCATCCTTCTAAACTCCAGTGAATACAAGCCTTGTCTTTTCAATCTTTCCTCATATGACAGTCCCGCCATCCCAGGGATCAATCTCGTGAACCTACGCTGCACGGCCTCAATCACAAGGATGTCCTTCCTCAAATTAGGAGACCAAAACTGTACACAATACTCCAGATGTGGTCTCACCAGAGCCCTTTACAACTGCAGAAGAACCTCTTTACTCCTGTACTGAAATCCTCTTGTTATGAAGGCCAACATTCCATTAGCTTTCTTCACTGCCTGCTGTACCTGCACGCCAACTTTCAGTGACCGGTGTACAAGGACCGCTGTACCTCTGTGTTCTAATTTTAGTCACCAGTCTCCCATGCGGGACCTTATCAAAGGCTTTTTGAAAGTCTAGATACACTACATCCAATGGCACCCCTTCATCCATTTTACTTGTCACATCCTAAAAAAATTCCAGAAGATTAGTCAAGCATGATTTCCCTTTCATAAATCCATGTTGACTTGGACTAATCCTTTTACTGCTATCCAAATGCTGCGTTATTACCTCTTTAATAATTGACTCCAGCATCTTTCCCACCACCGAAGTCAGGCTAACTGGTCTGTAATTCCCCGTTTTCTCTCTCGCTCCTTTCTTGAAAAGTGGGATAACATTAGCTATCCTCCAATCCACAGGAACTGATCCTGAATCTATTGAACATTGGAAAATGATCACCAATGCGTCCACTATTTCTAGAACCACCTCCCTGAGGACCCTGGGATGCAGACCATCAGGCCCAGGGGATTTATCATCCTTCAGTACCATTAGCCTACCCAATACTATTTCTTGCCTAATGAAAATTTCTTTCAGTTCCTCTACCCCCTTAGATCCTCTGTCCTCCAGTACATCTGGGAGATTGTTTGTGTCTTCCTTAGTGAAGACAGATCCGAAGTACCTGTTCAACTCTTCTTCCATTTCCTTGTTGCCCATAATAATTTCACCTGTGTCTGCCTTCAAGGGACCCACATTTGACTTTGCTACTCTTTTTCCCTTAACATATCTAAAGAAGCTTTTACTGTCCTTCTTTATATTCCCGGCCAGCTTCCCCTCGTACTTCATCTTTTCAGCCCGTATTGCCTGTTTTGTTTCCTTCTGTAGTCCTATGAAAGTTTCCCAATCCTCTGGCTTCCGGCTACTCTTTGCTGTGTTATACATCTTTTCTTTTAGTTTTATTCTATCCCTAACTTCTCTTGTCAGCCACGGTTGCCTCCTACTCCCCTTAGAATCTTTCTTCCTTTTTGGAATGAAATGATCCTGTGTCTTCCGGATTATGCCCAGAAATTCCTGCCATTGCTGTTCCACCGTCATCCCTTCCCAGTCTAGCTTGGCCAGCTCCTCCCTCATGCCTTCATAGTCCCCTTTGTTCAACTGCATCGCTGCCACTTCCGATTTAACCTTCTCCTTCTCAAATTGCAGATTAAAACTAATCATATTATGATCACTACCTCCAAGCGGTTCCTTTACCTCGAGTTCTCTTATCATATCTGGTTCATTGGAGATAGATCAGCCATGATTGAATGGCGGAGTAGACTTGATGGGCCGAATGACTTAATTCTGCTCCTCTCACTATGGGACCCAAAATTCAAGATTCAAGATTCAAGATGTATGTATGTATGTATTTATTTATTTATTTAATTCTTTATTTCAAACAGAATAAAAGAATAAAAAGCAAGTGTGAAACAACATACAAAAAAAAAACAAGAATATTTATAAAGTGGCATAAACAATATCTATAAGTAAATGAAATTGTGTGTGTCCAAAAAGGAGCAGGAAGAAGGCAAAGCTTATTCATTCCCACCCCTTATTCAACTGCTTATAATTACCTTATACAAATTTAGCAGCTATATGTACACCATGTGTACACCAGCAGCTATATGTACACCAAATTATTTACATGTATACGCTAATCAAATATTTACAAAGTCATACAAAAAAAGAGAGAAAAAAAGAAAAAAGAAAAAATCCCTTATATACTATACAGTATCTCTTAGTCATCTATACAACCCATCACCCTATAATCACCCTTCCCTATACAATGAGTTTAACAAATATCCCACTCTCAATCACCTATCCTCATCCCAATATCCTTTAAAAAAATGTTTTTGTACATCTTTTATCTCTTGTTCCAGACCATTCCACAAATTCACCCCACAGATGGCTATGCGCATACTTTTAAGAGTTGTTCCAACATTGAGTTTTTTTAATTATGTTCCCCTCTCAAATTATACCCACCCTGTCTTTCCATAAACAGTTTCTGTATATTTTCTGGAAGTAAATGATTTCTTGCTTTGTACATGATTTGTGCAGTCTTAAAATTTAACCAGATCGGTGAACTTCAGTGTATGTGACTTTAAGAATAATAAACTGGTCTGTTTAAGATATCCAACGTTATTGATCATTCTTATTGCTCTTTTTTGTAATGTGCATAACGGCTGTAGGTTGGATTTGTAGGTGTTACCCCATATCTCCACACAGTAACTCAGATATGGCAATATGAGTGTATTATACAGAGTATGTAATGATTTGTGGTCCAGAATGTCTCTCGATTTTCCCAATATTGCTATAGACTTGGCCAGTTTTGCTTTGACTCGGTGTATATGTGGTTTCCAGCATATTTTGTGGTCTAAGATCACACCAAGAACTTTATTTTCATATATTCTTTCTATACTTATGTTATCTATTTTCAATTGTACTTGCAGGTTTGTTTTATGTTTTCCAAATAGCATAATCTTTGTTTTGCTTAAATTTAGAGACAATTTGTTGACATCAAACCACCGTTTTAACTTATTCATTTCTGATGTGATGACCTCCAAAAGCTGCTTCAAATTGTCACCGGGACAAAAAATATTCGTATCATCGGCAAATATAATCATTTTCAGTGTATTTGATACTCTGCATATGTCGTCAATGTAAATTATGAAAGAGAGTTTATTCCAGAGAGTTTATTGTCATGTGTCCCAGAGAGGACAATGAAATCCTTGCTTTACTTAGGCACAACAGAATATAGTAGGCATAAATAAATACAGAACAGATCAGTGTGTCAATATACCATTGAATATATATATACACACATAAATAAGCAGATAATGTGCAATAGGCCATTAAAGTTCAGATTTGGTCTATTAATGTTTAGTGTAAACAGATAATTTAGTGTATACAGATAATGGTTTATTAGTGTTCAGTGTTTTGTTTAATTTGAGTTTAATAGCCTGATGGCTGTGGGGAAGCAGCTATTCCTGAACCTGGATGTTGCAGATTTCAGGCTCCTGTACGTTCTACCTGAAGGCAGCGGGGAGATGAGAGTGTGGCCAGGATGGTGTGGGTCCTTGATGATGATGCCAGCCTTTTTGAGGCAGCGACTCAAATTGCTCACAATACTCCAAATATGGCCGGACTAGCGCCTAATAGAGCCTTAGCATATCTCTATTCAACTTTTCCCACCTCTCCTTATAGCTATGTCCTGGGGTATTGGACATTTCCACCCCGGGGAAAAGGTCGAAGTGTTAACATGTTGAATCTGTTTCCAAAATGGCATGAAAATTGAAGAGTAAACTGAGCTGTACCTTGGGCCACTCTCGCACCCTGGCCACTCCCTCTTCTCCCCTCTCCCATTGGGCAAGAGGTACAGAAGTGTGAAAACGCACACCTCCAGATTCAGGGATAGTTTCTTCCCAGCTGTTATCAGGCAACTGAACCATCCTACCACAACCAGAGAGCAGTCCTGAACTACTATCTACCTCATTAGTGACCTTTTTGATCAGACTTTCCTGGCTTTGCCTGACACTAAACGCTATTCCCTTACCATGTATCCATACACTGTAAATGGCTCGATTGTAATCATGTATTGTCTTTCCGCTGACTGGTTAGCACGCGACAAAAAGCTTTTCACTGTACCTCGGACCACGTGACAATATTACAGGCGGATAGTCAAATCCTTTTTCCTATTCTTCTTCTAATTGCTTTGTTTATCTGAGTTCCAACTTTAAATTGAACCGTCCACTGCTGGCTGTATAAACATGAGAGCTGACCTTCACATTACAAAGTGAAGAATACCATTTAATTTACCTTGGTATAGTAGCACAATTCCATGCCAACGCCTCCTCCTCCAGCCCAGCGTTGCCTTTGACAGAAACATAATCCCCTCACACTTGTGATCAGACTTGGACCTTGGGGCACAATGGTGAGATGATGGTTACGTATTTTTCCTGCATTCATTTTGAATTCTGCATCCGCAGCAGGGACCTTGGCGATTTATTTAGCGGGGATTGTTCGCTCCATCAGCTCGTGGTGAAAGGGATGCTTCATCAGTACATTAAGCAGTGAGTGACCAGTCCCTGCTCTTCAGAGTCAATTTCCATTTACCTTTTAAAATAGAAATAGGCCTGGAGGGTCCATGTACGCAAAGTCCCCAACTTACTGGCAGTCGTCTGGTGGGGCCTCGGCAGCGGTGGAGCCTCGCCGGTGGTGGAGCCTCGGCAGCGGTAGAGGAGCCTCGCCGGTGGTGGAGCCTCGGCAGCGGTGGAGGAGCCTCGCCGGTGGAGGAGCCTCGCCGGTGGTGGAGCCTCGGCAGTGGTGGAGCCTCGCCGGTCGACCCGCGGTCGGTGGCCGATGAGTGGGTGGGGGGACGGCCGTGAGGGAGGGAGGGAGGAGAAGAACAATGGACAATGGGGAGGGAGGGATGGGTGAGGGGGGAGGACAAATGACAATGGGCGACCCGGCGTGGGGGGAACATCTGCGGGGGAGGGGGGGGGGAGAATAAATTTGGAGCCGGCATACTTTGGAACTTTGTCAGCGCCGTAGGTGGCCGCTATTTGTAAATGTTTTGTATGCAAGCAAAGAATTTCACTTGTAACACAATAAAGTATTCCATATCTATTCCATTCCATATCTGTGTCAAACATCAGTTCAGTTTAGTTTATTGTCACGTGTACTGAGGAACAGGGAAATGTTTTTGTTGCTTGCTCGCCAGTCAGCGGGAAAAAGCAACACATAATTACAATCCAGCGGCCCACAGTGTACAGATAGAGGATAAAGGGAGATGCAACAACTCCTCCCTCGACTCCATCCAAGGACCCAAACAGTCTTTCCAGGTGAGGCAGAGGTTCACCTGCACCTCCTCCAACCTCATCTACTGTATCCGCTGCTCCAGGTGTGGACTCCTGTACATTGGCGAGACCAAGCACAGGCTCGGCGATCGTTTCGCTGAACACCTCCGCTCAGTCCGCCTTAACCTACCTGATCTCCCGGTGGCTCAGCACTTCAACTCCCCCTCCCATTCCCAATCTGACCTTTCTGTCCTGGGCCTCCTCCAGTGTCAGAGTGAGGCCCTGCGCAAATTGGAGGAACAGTACCTCATATTTCGCTTGGGCAGCTTACATCCCAGCAGTATGAACATTGACTTCTCTAACTTCAGATAGCCCTTGCTTTCCCTCTCTCTCCATCCCCTCCCCCTTCCCAGATCTCCACTAGTCTTACTGTCCCCGCCTACATTCTATCTCTGTCCCGCCCCCTCCTCTGACATCAGTCTAAAGAAGGGTCTCAACCCGAAATGTTGCCTATTCCTTTTCTCCAGAGATGCTGCCTGTCCTGCTGAGTTACTCCAGCATTTGGTGTCATAGAATCATAGAATCATAGAAAATAGGTGCAGGAGCAGGCCATTCGGCCCTTCAATCCTGCACCGCCATTCAATATGATCATGGCTGATCATCCAACTCAGTATCCTGTACCTGCCTTCTCTCCATACCCCCGATCCCTTTAACCACAAGGGCCACATCTAACTCCCTCTTAAATATAGCCAATGAACTGGCCTCAACTACCTTCTGTGGCAGAGAATTCCACAGACTCACCACTCTCTGTGTGAAAAAAGATCTTATCATCTCGGTCCTAAAAGACTTCCCCCTTATCCTTGTTCTGGAGTTCCCCAACATCGGGAACAATCTTCCTGCATCTAGCCTGTCCAACCCCTTAAGAATTTTGTAACCTCTATAAGATCCCCCCTCAATCTCCTAAATTCCAGCGAGTACAAGCCGAGTCTATCCAGTCTTTCTTCATATGGAAGTCATGCCATCCCAGGAATCAGTCTGGTGAACCTTCTCTGTACTCCCTCTATGGCAAGAATGTCTTTCCTCAGATTAGGTGACCAAAACTGTACGCAATACTCCAGGCGTGGCCTCATCAAGACCCTGTACAACTGCAGTAGAACCTCCCTGCCCTTGTACTCAAATCCTTTTGCTATGAATGCCAACATACCATTCGCTTTCTTCACAGCCTGCTGCACCTGCATGCCTACTTTCAATGACTGGTGTACCATGACACCCAGGTCTCGTTGCATCTCCCCTTTTCCTAATCGGCCACCATTCAGATAATAATGAAACTAAACACACCCTCCTGTTTAGGATAACCTCACATTTATCCACATTATCCTGCATCTGCCATGCATTTGCCCACTCACCCAACCTATCCAAGTCACCTTGCAGCCTCCTAGCATCCTCCTCACAGCTAACACTGCCCCCCAGCTTCGTGTCATCCGCAAACTTGGAGATGTTGTATTCAATTCCCTCATCCAGATCATTAATAAATATTGTAAATAGCTGGGGTCCCAGCACTGAGCCTTACGGTGCCAGTTCCGTGCCAGTTTTCTTTCATAATCTATTTTCCCTTTCCTAATTAAGCACTTTGTCCTCCTCTGTTGGACTCTGAATTTCTTCCAGTCCTCTGGTAGGCTGCTTTTTCTGGCTAATTTGTATGCTTCATCTTTAGTTTTGACACTATCCCTGATTTCCTTTGTTATCCACGGATGCACTACCTTCCCTGATTTATTATTTTGCCAAACTGGGATGAACAATTGTTGTAGTTCATCCATGCAGTCTTTAAATGCCTTCCATTGCATATCCGCCGTCAACCCTTTAAGAATCACTTGCCAGTCTATCTTGGCCAATTCACGTCTCATACCCTCAAAGTTACCTTTCTTTATGTTCAGAACCCTTGGTTCTGAATTAACAATGTCACTCTCCATCCTAATAAAGAACTCAACCATATTATGGTCACTCTTGCCCAAGGGGCCACGCACAACAAGACTGCTAACTAACCGTTCCTCATTACTCAGTACCCAGTCTAGAATAGCCTGCTCTCTCGTTGGTTCCTCTACATGTTGGTTTAGAAAACTATCCTGCATACATTCCAATAAATCCTCTTCCTCAGCACCCCAGCCAATTTGATTCACCCAATCTATATGTAGATTGAAGTCACCCATTGTAACTGTTTTACCCTTGTTGCACGCATTTCTAATTTCATGTTTGATGCCATCCCCAACTCCACTACTACTGTTAGGTGGCCTGTACACAACACCCACTAGCATTTTCTGCCCCTTAGTATTTTGCAGCTCTACCCTTATCGATTCCACATCCTCCAAGCTAATGTCCTTCCTTTCTATTGCGTTAATCTCCTCTCTAACCAGCAACGCTACTCCACCTCCTTTTCCTTTCTGTCTATCCCTCCTGAATATTGAATATCCCTGGATATTCAGCTCCCAGCCTTGGTCACCCTGGAGCCATGTCTCTGTGATCCCAACTATATCATATTCATTAATAACTATCTGCACATTCAACTCATCCACATTACGAATGCTCCTTGCATTGAGACACAAAGCCTTCAGGCTTGTTTTTACAACACTCTTACCCCTTATACAATTATTTTGAAAAGTGGCCCTTTTTGATTTTTGCCCTGGATTTTTCTGCCTGCCGCTTTTACTTTTCACCTTGCTACCGAATGCTTCTATCCTCATTTTACATCCCTCTGTCTCTCTGCTCATGCTCCATCCCCCTGCCACATTAGTTTAAATCCTCCCTGACAGCACTAGCAAACACCCCCCCAAGGACATTGGTTCCCTTCAAGCCCAGGTGCAGACCGTCCTGTTTGTACTGGTCCCAGCTCCCCCAGAACTGATCCAATGCCCGAGAAATTTGAATCCCTCCCCCTTGCACCATTTTTCAAGCCACGTATTCATCTGCAATATCCTCCTATTTCTACTCTGACTGGCACGTTTTCAACCAAGGGAATGCTTGTCTGAGTGTAGTCTCCCCAGAGTTTCCACTTCACAGTGCGCTGATGAGAGATTCGCTGTGCGTAAGGAAATGAGGTCACCAATGAGGTAGATAGTAATTCAGGACCGCTCTCTGGTTGTGGTAGGATGGTCCAGTTGCCTGATAACAGCTGGGAAGAAACTGACCCTGAATCTGGAGGTGTGCATTTTACACTTCTGTACCTTTTGCCCGATGGCACATGATGCCAAGAACAACTCTGATGTAACTAGGAAGGAACTGCAGATGCTGGTTTAAACCAAAGACAATCTCAAAATGCTAGAGTAACTCAGCGGGACAGGCAGCATCTCGGGAGAGAAGGAATGGGTGACATTTCGGGTCGACACCTTTCTTCAGGCTGGTTAATCAAATCCGCCTGGCCGTGATCCATTTCCTGCCATTCCCTTCATATCCTTGTGCCTGTCCAAAAGTTTCTTAAATGCCACTGTCGTATCTTGCCTCCGAAGTTCTCAGGAAAAACCCACGCGGTCACGGGGAGAACGTACAAACTCCGTACAGACAAGTACCCGTAGCCAGGATCGAACCGGGGACCCTGGCACCGTCAGTGTTGTGAGGCAGCAAATCGACCGCTGCGCATCTGCCTCCTCCGCCACCCCAGGCAGTGTGCTCATGGCACTCACCACCAAAGATCCTATAGCGGAGCAAGATAGACCACTCCTTCTAAATGCAATGGGCTGACGTGTAGTACGCAACGGAGCAGAACGTGGGCCTTTTTTCATCCATTTCAGTAACCCGACCCGACCCGACCCGACTCGCAGTGTAATCAGCGTTGCGGGGGAACAGTTTGTGTTAATAAATTATAATTCTGAAAATGAGGAGAAGATTTTTCCCAGATAACTGTTATTTTTACGAGGATGTTTCCGTAACCGGCTTCCGTCTCCGCACTGGTATCCTGTGGGATCTTTGGTGCGGAGACGGAAGCCGGTTACGGAAATGGGGCCGAAAATTACCCGTGAATCTGCCCATGACCGCACCACGTCTTTTTCATCGAGTGATCTATCTTGCTCGCTGTAGGATCTTTGCTCACCACCCTCTGTGTAAAAAAAAAAATCCTTTAAACTTTGCCCCTCTCACCTCAAAGCTATGTAGAGCGTCGCAGCGGTAGAGTTGCTGCCTTACAACATCAGAGACCCGGGTTCCATCCTGACCAAGGATGCTGTCTGTACGAAGTTTGAACGTTCTCTCTGCGGGCTTTCTCCACGTGCTCCTGTTTCCTTCCACACTCCAAAACAATGCATAGGGGTTTATGGGTAAATTGTCCCTAGTGTGTAGGACAGAGCTAGTGTGCGGGCAGTCGCTGAGAGGATGAAAATCATGAGAGGAATAGATCAGGTGTCAGATTTAATGGGGAGAAGGCATGAGAATGGGGTTAGGGTGGAGAGTTGAATGATTGAATAGCAGAGTAGACTTGATGGGGCTCTCAAAGATAGTGGAGTCAGGGGATATGGGGAGAAGGCAGGAACGGGGTATTGATTGGGGATGATCAGCCATGATCACATTGAATGGCGATGCTGGCTCTAAGGGCCAAATGGCCTCCTCCTGCACCTATTGTCCAGTGTCTATTGATGGCCTCATTCTATTCCTATTCCTTAGGAATACAGGGAGAACGTACAAACTCCGTACAGACAAGCACCCCTTAGTCGGGATCGAACTCTGGCGCTGTGAGGCAGCAACTCTACTGCTGCGCCAGCGTGCTGCCCACTTCAAAATAAATTATTTACGTTTTGAAATCCATCGAAACAGATTGACAATTATCGCGAAGTTAGCAGTGGAAAAGATCTGTTTTTTGGGGAGTTTTTTATTCCTTCTAATGACGTTAGGATCTCGGATGTCTAGATTTCCAAAGGTGACATAATCTCTCATGGCTCTTTAATTAAAAGGTTTGTGCTGATTTAGAAGAGGGAAGTAGCTTCATTTAATTTTATTATGTTGGTCAATATCTTGCACTCTGGTGCCGCACGACAGGAGGATACTGTAAATTAGCCGTTTGTGTTTGATTGCGTTTATCCTTGCCCATCTTCTTTTAATCTATGCAGTCAACAAGTCATTGATCTAAGTCCTTAAGAAGGAACTGCAGATGCTGGAAAATCGAAGACAGACAAAAGTGCTGGAGAAACTCAACGGGTGTGGCAGCAGCATCTATGGAGCGAAGGAAGTAGGCGACGTTTCGGGCCGAAACCCTGAAGGAAATAGGCAACGTTTCGGGCCGAAACCCGGCAGGAAATAGGCAACGTTTCGGGCCGAAACGTTGCCTATTTCCTTCGCTCCATAGATGCTGCTGCTGCACCCGCTGAGTTTCTCTACCATTGATCTACGTCCATTGTTTAATGATTGATGTTAGATAACTTTACTCTTTTTGCCACTAACTGCTCAATAGGCTGAGCTCAGACTAATCGAAGCTAACATTATGCATTCGGAATGAGGCAGATTCGTAAGTCGTAAGAGTCAGAATCAGGCCATTCGGCCCGTCGAGTCTTCTCCGCCACTCAATCGTGGCTCATCTATCATACTCTCGACCCCATTCTCTCGGGGTGGTGGGACTGTCATATGCTGAGAGAATGGAGCGGCTGGGCTTGTATACTCTGGAATTTAGAAGGATGAGAGGGGGATCTCATTGAAACATATAAGATTATTAAGGGGTTGGACACACTAGAGGCAGGAAACACATTTCCGATGTTGGGGGAGTCCAGAACCAGGGGGCCACAGTTTAAGAATAAGGGGTAAGCCATTTAGAATGGAGATGAGGGAACACTTTTTCACACAGATAATTAATTGTGAGTCTGGGGAATTCTCTGCCTCAAAGGGCAGTGGAGGCCGGTTCTCTGGATACTTTCAAGAGAGAGCTAGATAGGGCTCTTGAAGATAGCGGAATCAGGGGATATGGGGAGAAGGCAGGAACGGGGTACTGATTGTGGATGATCAGCCATGATCACATTGAATGGTGGTAATGGCTCGATGGGCAGAATGGCCTACTCCTGCACCTATTGTCTATTGTCTATTGTTTGATGTTAGACAATTTTATCCATTCCGAATAAGACAGATTCATAAGTCGTAGGAGCGGAAACAGGCCATTCGGCCCATCGAGTCTACTCCGCCATTCAATCATGGCTCATCTATCTACTACTCTCAACCCCATTCTCCTGCCTTCTCCCCACAACCCCTGACACCCGTACCAATCAAGAGTCAGTCAATCTCCGCCTTAAAAATACCCAATGACTTGGCCCCCTGTGGCAATGAATTCCATTTAAGTATTTACCCTCTCCTGGTTCTAAAGGTGCGCCCTTCTATTCTGAGACTATGGCCTCTGGTCCTAGACTCTCCCGCCATCCTCTCCATATCCACTCTATCCAGGCCTAATAGGCTTTTGTGCGAATAATGAAGGTCCTGGATAGAGTGGACATGGAGATGATGTTTCCAATAACAGGAGAGTCTAGGACTAGAGGGCATGGCCTCAGAATAAAAGGATGCACCTTCAGAATGGAGATGAGTAGATGTTTCTTTAGTCAAAGAGTGGTGAATCTGTGGAATTCATTGCCTAAGTGATTGGGTATTTTTAAAGCCGATAGGTTGATTAGTTACGGGGAGAAGGCAGGAGAATGGGGTTGAGAGGGAAAATTAGCCAGCCGCCATCGATGGTGGAGAAGCCTTGAGGGGCTGAATGGCCTCATCTGCTGGTGGTCATCTGTTGCTGGCCCCGATTTGTCCTGATCTTTTCTCATCTCCAGTCCTCTCCACCCCCCCTCCCCCCCCCCCCCCACCCATACTTGCGTTCAGTCTGAAGAAGGTTCCCGACCCACTGTTTTTCTCCAGAGATGCTGCCTGATCCTTGATTGGCACGGGTGTCAGGGGGTTACGGGGAGAATGGTGTTGAAAGGGAAAGATAGATCAGCCATGATTGAATGGCGGAGTGGACTTGATGAGCCGAATGGCCAATTTCTGCTCTTAGAACTCAAGAACTTATGGCCCGCTGAGTTATCCAGCACTTTGTGTCTATCATTGATTCATAATACGAATGGTTTCAATATACTAATAGATAAAAAAGGAAGATAAAACAGAAGAAACATCTCCAAAACTACCTCCTCTGTCAGTGGCTATCATTAGAGTCCTGCTTCACTAGTTCGTTGACTCCATTATCTTGATTAGGTTTTTGCCACCGCATTTTTTCACTGGGATTTTTATGTCAAAGGCACTCAGCAACGTTGAATCAACGGGTTGAGATAATGGACTGTTGATTGCCTGTTTTTCTCTCCAGCAGAAGAGTGCAGCTTTCAACTTTTTTTTTGTGTAAATTGCGTTCTTTTGAATCGACCGAACGCACAGATTCGGTGAATGGACAATGGATCTGAAATGTAAACAGAATCGATACATCCACAGAGTTCATGCAACAGGCATTATTCTCATCAAAAGCTGTTTAACTCGGAGACAGAGGGTGGACGAGGCCCGCCAAAGGTACACACAAATAACGGGAGTGACTCAGCGGGTCAGCTTTTTGTGTCTATCTTCGGTTTAAACCAGTATCTGCTGTTCCTTCCGACACATTTGGTCAGCCGAGCCCACACCGACCAGCGATCCCCGTACACTAAGACCATCCCACACACGAGGGACAATTTCTAAAGAAAGGTCTCGACCCCGAAACGCCACCTATTCCTTTTCTCCACAAATGCCGTCTGACCCGCTGAGTTACTCCAGCTTTTCGTTCCTACCTTCCCGTGTAAAGCAACATCTGCAGTTCCGTCCAACACAATGAGTGGAAAGGTTCATAGGGATATGGGTCAAACACAGACAGTGGAGACCAGCATAGATGGGGCATCTTCTGAGGCAGAGATACAGAGATTTTTGATTAGTACGGGTGTCAGGGGTTATGGGGAGAAGGCAGGAGAATGGAGTTAAGATGGAGAGATAGATCAGCCATGATTGAATGGTGGAGTAGACTGGATGGGCTGAATGGCCTAATTCTACTCCTATCACTTGTGACCTTATGACCTTATGATCTTGGTTGATGTGGACAAGTTGGGCCGAAGGACCTGTTTCCGTGCTGTTTGACTCTACGACGCTATTGCTTATTTCTGAATAACTGAATAAACATTAAAGAGGTTCGCAGCAGGTAGGTAATGCCCCCGTCCCACTTAGGCGATTGTTTAGGCGACTACAGGCGACTAGGCTGTGGCCACATGGTCGCCGGGGTGTCGCCTGTATGGTCGTGAGTCGTCTCCTCACTCGCCCAAAGAATCGTAGCGTTTTTCTGGTCGCCGCAGGATTTTGAAACGTTCAAAAACTTTTTTGGCGACTGTCGCCGATAGTTGGCTTTTCGTAGGTTGTCGCCGGTGCTGATTGCGGCAAATTCCATTGGCGTCTACCTACGTCAACCTACCCCAACCGCCCACAGGTACCGGCGACTGAATTGTCTTCAGTGGTCCTCAGTTGTCGACGACAGGGTCGTAGCTTGTCGGGGGTGGACGTAGGTGTGGTCGTAGGTGGACGTCCCAATGGGTCGCCGGTTGTCGGTGGCTTGCCGTAGCTTGCCGTCGACTAGGCGGTCTGTTGTTGTAGGCTTTGTCGTAGACATTGGCGTAGGAGGGGGGTCCAGTCGCTGGTTTTTCGGCGACCTACTAAGACTTTGGCAGTCGCCGAAAAAATCGCCTAAGTGGGACAGGCACATAAGCATGGTACTTCAATTGGATTGAAACAAAGCAACTTGCCCTTTGGTCTGTGCGAAGAAAATACATTAATCAATGAATTATTTTGGTATTTCATTTAATTGAATTGAATTATCCAAGCACAATTGAAATGATAGAGTCATAGTGATGCAGATTGGATACAGAATCTTGCCCACCCTGTCCACACATGTCCCACCTACACAAGTACCACCTGCCCGCGTTTCACCCATATCCATCCAAACCCGTCCAATCCGTGTACCTGTGTAGGGAGGAACTGCAGATGCTGGTTTAAATCTAAGATAGGCACAAAATGCCAGGGTAACTCAGCGGGACAGGCAGCATCTTTGGAGAGAGGCAATGGGTGACATTTCGGGTCGAGACTGAGTCTGAAGAAGGGTCTCGACCCGAAACGTCACCCATTCCTTCTCTCCAGAGACGCTGCCCGTCCCGCTGAGTTACTCCGGCATTTTGTGTCTATCCATGCACCTGCGTAGTTGTTTCTTAAATGCATTAACTACCGCGTCTGGCAGCTCGTTCCATGCACTTGAGATCAAGGGTTAATTCTGAATCATATTCTTTTCAAATAGTGCCATGAAGTATATTTTTTACAAATTTATCTCGACATTTCTCTCAGGACGTTCTGTCCTATCATGTGTTGATGCCTTGACATCATTCAGTTTTGATCAATTCCCTTCGTATTTCCTTTCATTTACTATAACACATCTTAGCCCATTCTTAACCAATTCAACATTCCCTTCAATGTCCCTGTAACACGCGCTGCAAGTAAACATGTTAAATACCCTGTAACTTTCCACGAGCTAGATTTGCTTTCCTTTCAAAGGCCCCAACGCAGATTGCCAAAATCAAATTTTATTCGTCACATGCACCTGAAGATGCAGTGAAATGAATTTGCCAGCAGCGATACACTTAAAAAAGAACACAATCGAATTTAACACAAACATCCACCACAGCATTCTTCACTGTGGTCCTTTTTAAATTGCTATGTTTTTGTATTTTTTTTGGGGGCATTTTGCCTTCCCTTGCTGAGAGAATGGAGCAGCTGGGCTTGCACACTCTGGAGTTTAGAAGGATGAGAGGGCATCTCATTGCAAACATATAAGATTATTAAGGGATTGGACACGCTAGAGGCAGGAAACATGTTCCCGATGTTGGGGGAGTCCAGAACCAGGGGCCACAGTTTAAGAACAAGGAGTAAGCCATTTGGAACGGAGACGAGGAAACACTTTTTCTCACAGAGAGTGTAGAGTCTGTGGAATTCTGTGGAGCTAGATTGGGCTTAAAAATAGCGGAGTCAGGGGATAAGGGGAGAGGGCAGGAACGGCGTACTGATTGTGGATAATCAGCCATGATAACATTGAATGGCGGTGCTGGCTTAAAGGGCCAAACGGTCTACTCCTGCGTCTATTGTCTATTGTGTATTGTCCCTGCCCTTTAATCTGATTCCTTATCCTCTTGGTTCTTTCTTTATCGTGGCCACCATGCCTGTTGAATTTCAGCGTGCACCGCATCTCCGCGATTATCTGTGGCGGATGGAGATTACAGTCGCTCTCCGCGTTGCTGAAGCCGTGCGATGCTCCCACAGCCTTTCACCGTCCCTTTCAGTGTCGCCCCATCGCCAGCCGCGTCTTGTTTGCCGATATCTCCTTCCACATAATCTCAGAGGACTCACCTCTTCCTGAAGTTTAGCCCTACCTCAGTCTGAGGTGTTTGCTTGGCTATTTGGAGTAAAGGGTGGATCATGTTACTTTATCTTCCTGGTCTATTTTCTCCTGTCTAAAAGCGCAGGTCCCTTGTCAGGATGCTAATGGAGTGCTTCACAGACGTTAAGAGTCACCGGGTCGTCCGATACAGAAACAAGCCCGTTTACCCGCCACGCCCATACAGACCACCAAGCACCTATCTACGCTGCCTCGGCAAGGCCAGCAGCTTCATCACGGACCAGTCCCACCCCGGTCCACCCCCTCTTCTCCCCTCTCCCATCAGGCAAGAGGTACAGAAGTGTGAAAACACACACACACCTCCAGATTCAGGGACAGTTTCTCCCCGGCTGTTATCAGGCAACTGAACCGTCCTCTAACCAACTAGAGAATGGTCCTGAACTATCATCTACCTCATTGGAGACCCTCGGACTATCTTTAATCAGACTTTATTGTTTTTAATCTTGCACTAAATGTTACTCCCTTTATCCTGTATCGCTACAAGTGACAGTAAACTAAACTACGCTACACCAATCCTATATCCCAGTGCTTGGGGCTGTAACCTGCTTGGCCATGAGTATGTAGATGCTCCTGTGGATAGAGTCATTGAGTCATACAGCCCTTCGGCCCAACTTGCCCACGCTGGCCAACATGTCCCATCTACACTGGTCCCACCTGCCTGCATTTGGCCTGTGTCCCTCCATACCTGTCCTATCCATGTACCTGTCTAACTGTTTCTTAAACGTTGGGATAGTCCCTGCCTCAACTACCTCCTCATTCCATACACCCACCATTCTTTTCTGGGGGAGTCCAGAACTGGGGCCCATAGTTTAAGAATAAGGGGTGAGCCATTTAGAACGGAGATGAGGAAGAACTTTTTCACACAGAGAGTTGTGAGTCTGTGGAATTCTCTGCCTCAAAGGGCGGTGGAGGCCGGTTCTCTGGATGCTTTCAAAAGAGAGTTAGATAGAGCTCTTGGGGATGGTGGAGTTAAGGGATATGGAGAGAAGGCAGGAACGGGGTACTGATTGGGGATGATAAGCCGTGATCACATTGAATGGCGGTGCTGGCATGAAGGGCCGAATGGCCTACTCCTGCACCTATTGTCTATTGTCTTTGTGGTTAGTGCAAATATGTAATATTGAAGTCTGATAAAGTCAGATTAAAGACAGTTTAAAAGTCTCCATTGAGGTAGATGGGAGATAGACACAAAGTGCTGGAGTAACTCAATGGTCCATTCACCCACTAACCATTGTGTATGTTTCCTACATGTGTCTGGTTCCTGTCTCCACAACCCACTCACTCATTGCGCTGTAATTCATTACAAACTTTCCCAGGAAACCTCTTTGCATCAGCATTGGACCCTTTCTGATGCAAGTGGAATCTGGCCAGCTTACACTGATTCTAATGCCCCTGTCCCACTTAGGAAACCTGAACGGAAACCTCCGGAGAATTTGCGCCCCACCCAATGTTTCCGTGCGGTTCCCGGAGTTTCCCGGAGGTTTTTGTCAGTTCCCTTAATAGTCGAAAGTGGTTTCCGTTTTAATCGGTAATTTAATCGGGTTTTAATCGGTAATTTAATCGGTTTTAATCGGTAAAATCGGTAATTTTTTAGTCGAAGCCTGGTTGCGATGCTCGTTGAAGGTGGTTGCCGGAGGACAAAAACCTCCGGGAACCGCATGGAAACCTTGGGTGGGGCGCAAAGTCTCCAGAGGTTTCCGGTCAGGTTTCCTAAGTGGGACAGGGGCATATCTCTCCGGCAACTGGTCCTAGAAAATCTAATAAGATGGCTCAGAGTAATACCGAGCTTCCACATTTTCCACAGTGAGGTCACACACAAACTGGAGGAACGGTCTGAAGAAGGGTCTCGACCCGAAACGTCACCCACTCCTTCTCTCCAGAGATGCTGCCTGTCCCGCTGAGTTACTCCAGCATTTTGTCTCTATCTTTGGAGGAACAGCACCTTGTATTCTGCATGGGTAGTTTACAATCTAATGGTATGAACAACAAAATCTCTAACGTTAGCTAACTAAGCTGCAAGCAAATATGAAAGCATTACATTGTAATTACCTGGTGAAGCTGCATCTAACAGAAGGCCTGACAGTCATAAGTTCATAAGTGATAGGAGCAGAATTAGGCCATTCAGCCCATCAAGTCTACTCAGCCATTCAATCATGGCTGAGCTATCTCTCCCTCCTAACCCCATTCTCCTGCCTTCTACCCATAACCCCTGACACCCGTACTAATCTTGAATCTATCTATCTCTGCCTTAAAAATATCCACTGACTTGGCCTCCACAGCCTTCTGTTGCAAAGAATTCCACACACTCACCACCCTCTGACTGAAGAAACTCCTCAACATCTCCTTTCTAAAGGAACGTCCTCTAATTCTGACGCTACAACCTTTAGTCCTAGACTCTCCCACTAGTGGATACATCCTCTTCGCATCCACTCTGTCCAAGCTTTTCACTACTCTGTTTGTTTCAATGAGGTCTTTCTAAACTCCAGCAAGTACAGATTTCAAGAGAGAGTTATATTTAGATTTAGGTCTTAGGGCTAAAGGAATCAAGGGATGTGGGGAAAAAGCAGGAACGGGGTAGTGATTATAGATGATCAGCCATGATCATATTGAATGACGGTGCTGGCTCGAAGGGCCGAATGGCCTTCTCCTGCACCTATTTTTTCTATGTTTCTACTGTATGTCTCTACAGGCCCAGTGCTGTTAAACGCTCATCATGATCTTGTGTTTGGGATGGGGATAAATAATATTTAATTCGCATTCATACAACCCTTCAGGCCCTTCAGCCCAACTTGCCCATGCTGACCAAGATGCCCCATCTGCACGAGCTCCACCTGCCTGCATTTGGCCCATATCTCTATGCGTCTTCCCCGTCCATGTACCTGTCCAAATGTCTTTGAGAATGTCTTTATTGCACCAGCCACAGCTACCTCCTCTGGCAGCTAGTTCCATTCACCCACCACCCTCAGAGTGCAAAAGGTTGCCTCTTAAGCTTTGTTGACCATTTCCATAGGTTAGAGTCAGAGCGTTATCTTGTTTAAGTGTACAACTAAAACATTCTGAATACAAAGCAAATCCTTTCATTGGAGATACTACTGTACAGCCTCCGAAGCATTTATTCTAAATGTAAGGTTGAATTGATAGAGAAAGGATAAATAATATACTTTGAGCACAGAAGATGAATCAGTGACACAGAAGCTCATGGAATAGAAGATGGAATGGTGGAGCAGACTCGAAGGACCAAATGGCCTAATTCTGCTTTTAGACAATAGACAATAGGTACAGAGTAGGCCATTCGGCCCTTCGAGCCAGCACCGCCATTCAATGTGATCATGGCTGATCATCCACAATCAGGATCCCCGTTCCTGCCTTCTCTCCATAATCCCTTAACTCCGTTATCCCTAAGAGTTCTATCTAACTCTCTCTTGAAAGCATCCAGAGAACCGGCCTCCATTGCCCTCTGAGGCAGAGAATTCCACACACCCACAACAAAGTTTGAAACGTTTTTCCTCATCTCCGTTCTCAATGGCTTGCCACTTATCCTGACCCGAAACGTCACCCATTCCTTCTATCCAGAGATGCTGCCAGTCCCGCTGAGTTGCTCCGGCATTTTGTGCCTATCTTGGATTGTAATCATGTGTTGTCTTTCAATGGTGGGCAACAAAAGCTTTTCACTGTATCTCGGTACACGTGACAATAAACTGAACTGAAACTGAAACTGAAAACCCTACTCCCTTAGTTCTCAGCGCCCCCCCCCCCCCCCCACACAAATCATCGGCCGTAAAATGTGTCTCAGATCAGTGTTGACATTTGTGTGAATGTGTGTGGCTTTGACCCGCATTGTAACTAAGCCAGAGGGTGGTGAATCTGTGGAACTCATTGCCACACAGGGCTACGGAGGCCAGGTCAGTGGGTATTTTTAAGGCAGAGATTGACAAGTTCTTGAGTAGAACGGGTGTCAAGGGTTATCGGGAGAAGGCAGGACAATGGGATATAAGCCACGATCGAATGGCGGAGTTGACTCGATGGGCCAAATGGCCTAATGCTACTCCGAAAACGTGCGTATGTGTGAACATGTGTTTGATACGTGGAAGTTGTTATGGACTATGTAGCATTATTTTGACTGGGCATTGTACAGAGCCCTAGTGAGACCACACCTGGAGTATTGTGTGCAGACTTGGTCTCCAAATTTGAGGAAGGACATTCTTGCTATTGAGGGAGTGCAGCGTAGGTTCACCAGGTTAATTCCCGGGATGGCGGGACTGTCTTATGCTGAGAGAATGGAGCGGCTGGGCTTGTAGACTCTGGAGTTAAGAAGGTTGAGAGGGAGTCTTATTGAAACATATAAGATTATTAAGGGATTGGACACGCTAGAGGCAGGAAACGTGTTCCCGATGTTGGGGGAGTCCAGAACCAGGGGCCACAGTTTATGAATAAGGGGTAAGCCATTTAGAACGGAGATGAGGAAAACCTTTTTCATCTTTGTGAACCTGTGGCATTCTCTGCCTCAGAAGGAGGCCAATTCGCTGGATGCTTTCAAGAGAGAGTTAGATAGAGCTCTTAAAGATAGCGGAGTCAGGGGGTGTATAGGGAGAAGACAGGAACGGGGTACTGATTGTGTATGATCAGCCATGATCACAGTGAATGGCGGTGCTGGCTCAAAGGGCTGAATGGCCTCCTCCTGCACCTATCGTCTATTGTCTATTGTTCTCCTGTGTGCGGTTGACCATCCACACTCAATGTATTGAAGGCAGACCAGTGAGGGTTTAGGTAGGAAACCTTCAGAAACATTAGCAGGTCAATCATTTTCTAACTGAGCAGGGAATGCGCTGCTGCTGCTGCAGTTTTTTCGGAATGATGAGAACTAAATTACAGTGTCCATGGGCGTAATTTCTATAATTTCTCGTAATTTTCCACAGATTTTCTTGATTGCCTGGAAGCATGTGTAAACAGGATTTAATTTTAATTTTCTGGAGATGCTGCTTCTATCGGGAGGGACCAAAATGACTTTACACTGTGAACGTTAGAGATACAGCACAGAAACAGGCCCTTCGGCCTGTAGACTAGCACTATCCTACATGCACTAGGGACAATTTACAATTTTTACCAAACCCAATTAACCTGCAAACCTGTACGTCTTTGGAGTGTGGGAGGAAACCAGAGCACCCGGAGAAAACCCACGCAGGTCACGGGTAGTGCGTGCAAACTCCGTACGGACAGCGCAGGCAGAAAGTTAGAACAAACATTTTCTTTGGAGATTCAAGTACGTCTGGCCTCAAAAACAGTAACTCTGAATTTGATACAGTAAGCAATAGCTGCAGATGTTGGTAAAATCGAAGGCAGACACAAAACGCTGGAGTAACTCAGCGGGACAGGCAGCAACTCTGGAGAGAAGGAATGGGTGACGTTTCGGGTCGAGACCCTCCTTCAGACTGATGTCAGGAGAGGGAGCGGGACAGAGATAGAGTGTAGGGCGGAGACAGTAAGACTGGTGGGAGAACTGGGGAGGGGATAGAGAGAGAAAGCAAGGGCTACCTGAAGTTAGAGAGGTCAATGTTCATACCGCTGGGGTGTAAACTACCCAAGCGAAATATGAGGTGCTGTTTTTGATGTTAGAGTCATAGTTATCGAGTCGTACAGCGTGGAAACAGGCCCTTCGGCCCAACTTGCCCATGGCGACCAACATCTCCGATCTACACTAGTCCCACCTGCCTGCATTTGGCCCTGCATCCTCTAAACCTGTCCTATCCATGTTGAATTTCGAGAGAATGGGCGGCACGTTTGTGCAGCGGTAGAGTTGCTGCCTTACACCGCCAGAGTCCCGGGTTTGATTCTGACTACGGGTGCTGTCGGTACGGAGTGTGTACGTTGTCCCAGTGACCTGCGTGGATTTTCTCCGGCTGCTCCGGTTTCCCCCCACACTCCAAAGACGTACAGTTTTGTAGGTTAGTTGTCTTCAGTGTAGTTGTAAATTGTTTCCAGTGTGTAGGGGTAGTGATGGTGTACGGGGTAATTGCTGGTTGGTGGGTCGAAGGGCTTGTTCCTGATCTGTGTCTCTAAGGTCTAAACATTGTTTAAAAGAATGAATAAATAAAATACTTTGAGCATAGCAGGCTAATCAGTGACACGAAAGCTAGGGATCGAAGGGAGTATAATGTGTTAAAACTAGAGGTAGAGACAAAAATGCTGGAAAAACGCAGCGGGACAGGCAGCATCTCTGGAGAAAAGGAATGGGTGATGTTTCAGGTCGAGACTCTTCTTCAAAATTGGCTCACACTGGTAGAAAGGAAAAGGTATGTTGTTAAACAGATGTTTCAGCGAATGCAATGGCGTTACAGTGTAAATGTATTGCTAAGTCCCTTGTATTTTGTGGAGAATTAAAAAGATTTAGACTGAAATTTAGTCAGCAAGACATTTGCAGGTAATTCAACGCATTGCACTGTGACTAATATTTTGGCGAAATGCAATCATCGACTGCTTAGTGAACAGTTGAGTGGAAAATGGAATTTGATCCTAGAAGTGAGAGGTAATGGATTTGTGAAGACTAGACACGACATGGGAAATGCATACGCCATGGTCGGAATACTGAGCCCAGTTTGTTCTGCTTGTCTCTGCTTCCTTGAACGCTGGTGAGATGGTTTTCAGAGTAAAGGGCCTGTCCCACTTTGGCGTAATTTGCGTGTCATGCAGGTGGTGCGCGAAGATTTTGTACAAAATGCGCGCGGCCGCACGTCACTGCCCACGTCACCACGCACCACGCGCGCGTAATGTACACCATGCGCGCATCACGTGGCGTCACAACGTGTGCGTCGTGCGTCGTGACGCATAAATTATGTCGCGTAAATGACGAGCAAATGGCGCTCAAATGGATCAGGCCCTTTACAGAGCGTTTGTTTCATACGATCAGATCATGAGATAAGAGCAGAATAAGGCCATTCGGCCCATCAAGTCTACTCGCCATTCAATCATGGCCGATCTATCTCTCCATCCTATCCCTATTCTCCTGCCTTCTCCCCATAACCTCTGACACCTGTACTAATCAAGAATTTTACGGCAGAATGGTAAGACAGCTATGTATGGAGAGGATGTCTCCACTAGTGGGAGAGTCTAGGACCCGAGGCCACAGCCTCAGAATACAGGTTGTATGTTTAGAAAGGAGATGAGGAAGAATTTCTTTAGTCAGAGTGTGGTGAATCTGTGGAATTCATTGCCACAGAAGGCTGTGGAGGTCAGGTTAATGGATATTTTTTAAGGCAGAGATAGATAGATGCTAGATTAGTACGGGTGTCAGGGACTATTGGGAGAAGGCAGGAGAATGGGGTTGAGAGGGAAAGATAGATCAGCTGTGATTGAATGGCGGAGTAGACTTTAGTTTAGTTTGGAGATACAGCACGGAAACGGGCCTTTAGACCCACCGTGTCTGCGCCGACCAGCGACCCCCGCACACTAGCACTAACCTACACACATAATGGACAATTTGCATTTATACCAAGCCAATTAACCTACAAACCTGCACGTCCGTGGGGTGCGGGAGCAAATCGAAGATCTCAGAGAAAACGCAAGCAGGTCACGGGGAGAACGTACACACTCCGTGCAGGCAGCACCTGTAGTCTGGATCGAACCTGGGGTCTCTGCCGTTGTGAGGCACCGTGCTGCCCTTGATGGGTCGAATGGCCTAATTCTGCTCCTATAACAGATGAAGTCATGAGCTTCTGAGGAAGGGTCTCGACCCGAAACGTCGCCTATTCCTTCTCTCCATAGATGCTGCCTCACCCGCTGAGTTTTGTCCCCTTTCATGAACTTATGATGTTATGATAGAATGATGTGAAATATTAACAGTGACATGTACAGATCTGGCCATGACATTACAGCGAGGAAATAATATTGGAATATAGTGTTCAATGGAGATTTTTAAGGAGCCTCTTGGGGACAATAAGGTTCGTTGACCAGCGGACAATTAAAGTGTTTATGTGTTACATACCCAGACAACGAAACAATGACTTTCTTACGTGCAGAAGAATAACATGCCTCTAAACATTATACTCACAAATAACATATTAAAAAAATCCGAATCAATAAACTAATATCCCTAACACTTGTGAAAAAATGCTTAAGTCGTCAGTACGGCTAAAGCCATTCCATCGCGCATAGCTTAGTTAATCTCGTTTAAGAGACTGATAGTTGTTCTTGAAGCTGTTCTTGAATCTGGTTTTCAGACTCTTATACATTTAGTTTAGTTGAGAGATACAGCGCGGAAACAGGCCCTACGGCCCACCGGGTCCGCGCCGGCCAGCGATCCCCGCACACGGACACTACCCTACACACACTAGGGACAATTGACAATTATACCGAGGCCAATTACCCTACAAACCTGCACGTCTTTTTGAGTGTAAGAGGAAACCGGAGCGCCCGGAGAAAACCCACGCGGTCACGTGGACAACGTACAAACTCCGTGGTCAGGATCGAACCCGGGTCTCTGGCGCTGTGAGGCAGCAACTCTACCGCTGCGCCACCGTGCCGCCCATTGTCACTAATTTAAACTAAAGTGAACTGAACAGGTTGAATGTCCACTTCTGAGTGATACATTTCTGATTGGAAGTTGCATTAGACACATGCCTCGCGTATTTTTTTAATTAAATATCCCTAATTTTAGACCCGTTGAATACTTGGTACGGTTATAATTCTATGTAAAATTGTAATTAAATGTTCTCATTGAGATGTTCCCGTCCCCGAACATTTTAATTTTAATCTGTCAAATGTGAATACCACACAATGTTTGAATGTCTGAAGAAGGGTGTCGACCCGAAACGCCACCTATTCCTTAGCTCTGTACAGACAGCGCCCGTAGTCGGGATCGAACCCGGGTCACCGGCGCTGCAAGGCAGCAACTCTACCGCTAGATAACACCACTCTGTGGGCCGAAGGGCCTGTTTCCTCGCTGTAGCTCTGAAGTCTAAAGACGAACGTGAGATCCACAGGCCATGAACTCCAAATGCAATTCAGGGAGTTTCAGTCTAGCTTCTGCTCCAGGATTATGGAACTCTTTACAGATTTCAACGGAAAAGTATTATTTGATTCAATCAGAGTCATTCGGGGGAGTCGCGAGGAGCGTTGTCTGATTTCCCCGAAGGTTTTAGCAAGCAGAGCGTGGCTCAGTGATATGTGTTCACGAGATTATCCGAGAAGGAGCAAAGAACAGGATCTCTGCTCTCTTCGCTCCCGCGCACACGCCTATTGGGGGTGACGCCTGTATGGTGGTGAGTAGTCTCCCAAAGAGCCGTACTTTGTTCTGTCCGGCGCTTGAATTTCAACATGTTGAACATTTTCGGCAACCTGCTGCGACTATGACGGGTGCTGGCAAGTCGCCGGAGAAAATCGGGTAAGTGGGACAGGCCCTTTAAGTTTACAACCACGTTGATTGGGAATGTATCTCTGTAATATCGCCTCTGACAATAATAAGCACCAAAACGTCAGCAGAGTGACATATTGCCACCTAAATATATTTTCCCCCCCAAAAAAACTGATGTTATTTAAAAAAAAGTGATTCATGGTCAGGAAGAGATAGTTTTCTGCAAAGTGCCGGGACTCTGGAGCCATCTACATTTCCTCGCACGTGTAACGGAAGGACAACAGGCGCGATGCAGCGGGTAGAGCTGCTGCTTCACTGCGCCAGAGTACCCGGGTTCCATCCTGACCTCAGGAACTGTCTTTGTGGAGTTTGCACCTTCTCCCTGTGACTGTTGGGTTTCCTCCGGGCGCTCCGGTTTCCTCCCGCACTCCAAGAACGTGCAGGTTTGTCGATTAATTGGCTTCGGTAAAAAAGTGTCCATTATCCTTAGTGCGTGTAGGTTAGCACTAGCGCACGGGCCGATCACTGGTCGGCATGGACTTAGTTTAGAGATACAGCACAGAAACAGGCCCTTCGGCCCATTGAGTCTGCACCGCACCCACCAGCGATCCCCGCACGCTAACACTATCCTACACACATGAGGGACAATTTACATTGATACCAAGTCAATTAACCTACAAACCTGTACGTCTTTGGAGTGTGGGAGGAAACCTAGGATCCTCAGTGATAGGAGTAGAATTAGGCCATTCGGTCCATCTGGTCTACTACGCCATTTTATCATGGCTGATAGAAACATAGAAAATAGGTGCAGGAGTAGGCCATTCGGCCCTTCGAGCCAGCACCGCCATTCTATATGATCATGACTGATCATCCATAATTAGTACCCCGATATGGGGCTTATTCCCCCATTTTGCTCATTCCCTCAGTCCAAATCTAACTGTCTCTTGAAATCTCTGATCTATCTGTTCCTCCTAACCCCATCTCGTGCCGTCTCCCCATAACCTCTGACGCTCGTACTAATCAAGATCTCGGAGAAAACCCACACAGGTCACGGGGAGAGCATCCAAACTGTTTACAGAAAACGCCCATAGTCGGGATCGAACCCGGGTCACCGGCGCTGCAAGGCAACAGCTCTATCGCTAGCTAACACCACTCTGTGGGCCGAAGGGCCTGTTTCCTCGCTGTAGCTCTGAAGTCTAAAGACGAACGTGAGATCCACAGGCCATGAACTCCAAATCCAATTCAGGAAGTTTCAGTCTAGCTACTGCTCCAGGATTATGGAACTCTTTACAGATTTTAACGGAGAAGTATTATTTGATTCAATCAGAGTCATTCGGGGGAGTCGCGAGGAGCATTGTCTGATTTCCCCGAAGGTTTTAGCAAGCAGAGCGTAGCTCAGTGATATGTGTTCACGAGATTATCCGAGAAGGAGCAAAGAACAGGATCTCTGCTCTCTTCGCTTCCGCGCACACATTCCACTGGAGCGACCTCGATGCTATTCAGCGGCAGGATTTGTTCCAGAATTTTGCCTTTCAATTGGCAAATGTTCAAAAAGAAAAGCACAAAGCACTGAGCAAAATGAAAAACCAGAGTTCACATTTTAATTGATTTCAAAGGGTCGTGCATCTTTGATCTTCTTGCATTACGCTTCTTGTCACTCTTGATTGCTTTCCACTGAAGATTAGGATTGGAAACAAAATTAGTCGCGCTCCTTCATTCATCAAATGATATTCCTGAGCACCGGCATTACGTTTGAGCAAAGGAGCTTTTCTTTTACACTTGAGGTACTTGATACAAATGGGTTCTGACAGATCCCAAAATTCAACTCAAACCCAAAGTATCTGTTAACACTTCAAAACTCACGCATGTGGGTGTGTGTGATAATGAAGAACTTGTCACATTGAAGAGTTGTGAGTCTGTGGGATTCTCTGCCTCAGAGGGCGGTGGAGGCCGGTTCTCTGGATGCTTTCAAGAGAGAGCTAGATAGGGCTCTGAAAGATAGCGGAGTCAGGGGATATGGGGAGAAGGCAGGAACGGGGTACTGATGGGGGGTGAGTAGCCATGATCACATTGAATGGCGGTGCAGGATCGAGGGGCTGAATGGCCTACTCCTGCACCTATTGTCTATTGTCTATTGTCGAACAGAGTGGGGATGTGGTTCGGTGGTGGGACAAGGAATTGTTTGATAACGTGTTTAGTTTATTAAATTTAGTTTAGAGATACAGCGTGGAAACAGGCCCTTCGGCCCACCGAGTCTGCACCGACCAGCGATCCCCACACGCCAACACTATCCTAGACGAGGGATATTTTTTACATTTATTCCAAACCTGTACCGTCTTTGGAGTGTGGGAAACCGAAGATCTAGGAGAAAACCCACATGGGTCACGGGGAGAACGTGCAAACTTCGTGCAGACAGCGCCCGTGGCCAGGAATGAACCCGGGTCTCTGGCGCTGCGAGGCAGCAACTCTACCGCTGCGCCACCGTGCCGATCTGATAACTTCTGTCTTGCTCTTTAGGCTTCTCGTGTATCACGCACATCGAGGTGGCAGGGTGGCACAGCAGGTAGAGCAGCTACCTCACACCGCCAGGGTCCCGGGTTCGATCCTGACCTCGGGTGCCGTGGGTGTGGAGTTTGCACGTTCCCCCTCTGACTGCATGGGCTCCCCCACTCCCCCGGATGCTCCGGTTTCTTCTCTCATCCCAAAGCAAGCTTGCCGGTTAATTGGCCTCTGTATAATTGCCTCTAGTGTGCGGGGAGTGGATGAGAAAGTGGGACAATATAGATCGCTTGGGAAACATTTGGACATTGGTACGATATGATACGATGCGATAGAACTTCATTTATCCCAGGAGGGAAATTGGTCTGCCAACAGTCATGAAACACAACAAGGTACAGGAAACATGAAATTAAAGTGACGAGTGGAAAGTCTAGGATTGGGGATGTGTAAAGATTGGGCGGAGGGGGGGGGGGGGGGGGAGATAGTCTCGATCTACCCACGACAGAAGGGGGAGGGAGTTGTACAGTTTGATAGCCACGGGGAAGAAGGATCTCCTGTGGCGTTCCGTGCTGCATCTCGGTGGGACCAGTCTGTTGCTGAAGGTGCTCCTCAGGCTGACCAGTTTCGTCAACATCCAGCCACATGGATAGGATGGGTTTAGAGGGATGTGGGCCAAAACGCAGGCAGGTGGGGCGAGTGTAGATTGGACGTTGGCCGGTGTTGAGTCGGCGTCGGGAGAACGTACAAACTCCAGGCAGCCAAGCACCCCGCAGCCAGGATCGAACCCGGGTCTCCGGCGCTGGAAGGCAGCAACCCTACCGCTTTACGGGAACAATTGGAGGCTTTGACTGACCTTTGTTGAACGTCGAGCTGTGTGGGTGAACAAGGTTGTTGGTAAAAGACACCACAGAATTTGAAGAGTGAATCCTCCGAAGCAAATCAATAGACAATAAGTGCAGGAGGAGGTCATTTTTGGCCCTTTGAGCCAGCACCACCATTTAATGTGATCACGGCTGACCAGTCCCCTGTTCCTACCTTCTCCACATGTCCCCTGACTCCGCTATCTTTAAGCGGGAATACCAAATCAAGATGTGACAGTGTAGATCCTAGCTTTTAAAAGCCTCGAGAGCAAGCTGCTGAAAATAAATGGAACAGCTCAAAAATTTCATAGCTAGTTCTGAATATAAAAACTTGAATATAAATCTCTTTTTACAAAGTGTGTGTGTGTGTGTGTGGTTATTGTAACAGAGAACGAAGGGTTATTTTAATAGATTTCTGAATGTTGTTAGAAATTGAAATAACTTCTGTGGGATTTAACATAATGGTAATTCAAGGGTCTCTGTACCCACCCACTCCCCTGACATCAGTCTGACTCGACTCGAAATTTGAGGAAGGACATCCTTGTGATTGAGGCAGTGCAGCGTAGGTTCACGAGAAAGATCCCTGGGATGGCGGGACTTTCATATGAGGAAAGATTGAAAAGACTAGGCTTGTATTCACTGGAGTTTAGAAGGATGAGAGGCGATCTTTTATAAAAACATATAAAATTATGAAAGGACTGGGCAAGCTAGATGCAGAAAAAATGCTCCCAATGTTGGGCGAGTCCAGAACCAGGGGCCACAGTCTTAGAATAAAGGGGAGACTGGTGCACAGACAGCCACCCCACGGTCTTTGACGGATCTGGGTCAGGATCCAGTGGCACGGAGTCCAAGACGACCGGAGACCCTTTTCTGCCGCTGCCTTCATCCGCCTTCCCAGCCGTTGTGACGCTCCACTGAGGTCAGCCATCGTCCTCCGCCTGTTCCACCGTTGAGGCCTTGGTTGGATTGCTCTTTGTCAGAGACCTCCCCCTCGACCTTACCGCCATGGGTGGCCCTACCAGGAGCACAGCTCCAGACGGCATAGCTCTCAGGATCTCAGGTCCACACAAGCTTCTCCACCGCGACAAGGTGACAATCTTGTTACCGCACGACTCTGTGAATGCCAAAGAACCCCTTGTGCGTTTCTTCTGCGAGTGGTGCTGGCTTTAAAGTGGTGAGGAACTGCAGATGCTGGTTTACACTGAGGATAGACAGCAAAAAGCTGGAGTAACTCAGCGGGACAGGCAGCACCCCTGCTGGCGCTGATTTGCTCCAGCACTTTGTGCGTACCAGGTCCCGGTTTGATGGCGATAACATACGGCTCGCGTCTAGGTGGGGAGCGCTTTCATTCCCACGGCTCCGAGCTCTAACAGCACAGTGGAACGTTTTGTGATAACAAAAACCTCCACAAAAGCACTCCTTTCAAAATTAGCAAACTGCTTTGCAATAAATAGGCGCATTATAATGCAAATGTGGATCTATCCCTGGGCACAGGGATGAGATTATGCAGAAACTTCGTGGAGCTAAACTAGCGGAGAGAAACCATTAGAACTGCAGGTTATTTTTATACCTTCCAGATTGTCTTTTTGTGGCAGTATATAACCGTAATCAAAAGAGATAGATTTCTACTCAAGAGTTTATCGTTGTTTAGATTTCCTCGCCACACAATGAATGAAGGAAATCTAACTCCATATGTTTATGCTGACAGTTTTATATCTAATCTGTTCCAATGGTTGTTGCTTTATGCTGGTGTTTGAGCGACTGTGGAATGAATGATATCAGCTTCAGTAAAGTACACGTCAACACTGGCAGATGGCTCACTTCTCGTCAGAGAAAATGCGCTGCTCTTTCTACTTTGCGCAAGAAAAGAGGCATTCAGGCAAACCTGGCGTCTGAGCGCCACACACGGGCCCTCGGTGCTGCCTTGCTTCACATGGGAAGGTGGAATGGGTGACGTTTCGGGTCGAGACCCTTCTTCACTGTCTCCCCAATCAGTGCCTCTCGTCGTTTTGTATTTCCTTCTTTCTTCTTCCTCTTCTTATCGAGTCCACACACAGTTTGCACGTTCACTCTGTGACCACGGATGAAGAAGGGTCTCGACGCGAAACGTCGCCTACTCCTTCGCTCCATAGTCGCTGCCCCACCCGCTGAGTTCCTCCAGCATTTTTTGTCTAACATCGATTTTTGCCGACCGTCGATTTTTGTCTACTGTCGATTTTCCCTGCATCTACTGTTCTTTCTTAATTCTGTGACCGCGTGGGTTTTCTCCGGGTGCTCTGGTTTCCTCCTACATCCCAAAGACGTGCCGTGCGGGTCACTAGGTTAATTGGCTCCTGTAAATTGCCCCCAGTGTGTCGGAAGTGAATGATAACATCGAACTAGTGTGAACAGGTGATCAATGGGCCATCTATCCAGCCGGTGGAAAGACGAGGCGCGATTACAATCGAGCTGTCCAGTGTACGGGGTACATGATAACGGGAATAATGTTAGCGTAAGTTAAAGTCCATAAAATTCCGGGGGTCTTCAATGTGGTAGATGGGAGGTCAGGACATCTTTCTGGTTGTGGTAGGATGGTTCAGTTGCCTGATGACAGCGGGGAAGAAACCAAAGATCCTATAGCAGAGCATAGGATCTTTGGAAGAAACTGTCCCTGAATCTGGAGGTGTGCATTTTCACACTTCTGTATTTCTTGCCTGAAGGGAAAGGGGAGAAGAGGGAGCGGCCGGGGTGAGACTGGTCCTTGATGATGCTGCTGGCCTTGCCGAGGCAGCGTGAGGGTAGATGGAGTCAGTGGAAGGGAGGTTGGTTTGTGTGATGGGCCGGGCTGCGTCCACAATTCTCTGCAATTTCTTCTCAGTGGTTCTTGAAGTTAATTCTTAAGATCTGGTTTTCCTCAGCTTTTAATCTTCTCCCTTTTAATTACAACTAAGCTCTCTACATTCACGCTGCCTGGCTTTGAGTGCCAACTTGGATACCTTGTGTATCATTTGCAGGCTTCAAGTGGAAAGAGAATATATTATAAAAAATGACAAGGAGTGAACTGTTACAGTGAGAAAAGAAGTACGATAGTTCTAATGTTCAGAGAATGGTGCATAATTAGGTGAAACAACGTTAGAGTTACTGCCTAACAGCGCTTTCAGCGCCAGAGTCCCAGGTTCGATCCTGACTACGTGTGCTTGTCGGTACGGGGTTTGCACGTTCTCCCCGTGACCCGCGTGGGCTTTCTCCGAGATCCTCGGTTTCCTCCCTACACTCCAAAGAACGTACAGGTTTTGTGGGTTAATTAGCTTGGCGTAAATGTAACTGATCCCCAGTGTGTGTAGGACAGTGTTAGTGTGCGGTGATCGCTGATAGGAGTGGACTCTGTGGGCCGAAGGGCCTGTATCCCTCAAACTAAAAGCAAAAACTTGGCGTTTATCTCTGGTATGAACCAGCATCTGCAGTTGTTTTGTGCAGGGAGGAAATGCAGATGCTGGTTTACACCGAAGAGAGACACAAAATGATGGAGTGACTCAGTGGGTTAATAATTTTGAGCAGAAATGTGGAAAAACCAGTCTTATACTCTCATTCCAGTTTTAGATTGTACGCAAGGATATTGGCAGTGTTAGCAACTCCTGCATTAAATCCACTTCCTTAATCCCACTTGAAGTAAGCCTTCTTGAATCGACACAGTCTGCGTGGTGAATGTTGTCCCAGAATCTGCTTCACTGACAATCTGCAGGATTTTGACACAGGTTATCCACTTTGGTAGCAAAAACAGGAAGGCAGATTACTATCTAAATGGTGTCAAGTTGGGAAAAGGGGAAGTACAACGGCATCTGGGGGTCCTTGTTCATCAGTCTATGAAAGTAAGCATGCAGGTACAGCAGGCAGTGAAGAAAGCGAATGGCATGTTGGCCTTTATAACAAAAGGAATCGAATATAGGAGCAAAGAGGTCCTTTTGCAGTTGTACAGGGCCCTAGTGAGACCACACCTGGAGTATTGTGTGCAGTTTTGGTCCCCTAATTTGAGGAAGGACATTCTTGCTATGAGGGAGTGCAGCGTAGGTTTACAAGGTTAATTCCCGGGATGGCGGGACTGTCATATGCTGAGAGAATGGAGCGGCTGGGCTTGTACACTCTGGAGTTTAGAAGGATGAAACATATAAGATTGTTAAGGGCTTGGACACGCTAGAGGCAGGAAACATGTTCCCGATGTTGGGGGAGTCCAGAACCAGGTGCCACAGTTTAAGAATAAGGGGTAAGCCATTTAGAACGGAGACGAGGAAGCACGTTTTCTCACAGAGAGTTGTGAGTCTGTGGAATTCCCTGCCTCAAAGGGCGGTGGAGGCAGGTTCTCTGGATGCTTTCAAGAGAGAGCTAGATAGGGCTCTTACAAATAGCGGAGTCAGGGGATATGGGGAGAAGACAGGAACGGGTTACTGATTGAATGGCGGTGCTGGCTCGAAGGGCCAAATGGCCTACTCCTGCACCGATTGTCTGTTGTCTATTGAATTGTGAAGGAATAGTCACAGATTGAGCACATTTCCCACCTAACCTTGGGATAACCCATAAGAGTCATAGAGTGATACATCGTGGAATCAGGCCCTTCAGCCCAGCATGTCCCAGCTACACTAGTCCCACCTGCTTGCGCTTGGTCCATATCCCTCCAAACCTGTCCTATCCATGTACCTGTCTAACTGTTTCTGTAATGTTGGGATAGTCCCAGCCTCAACTACCTCCTCTGGCAGCTTGTTCCATGCACCCTTTGTGTGAAGGGTCATAAGATGACACATGAAATGACATTCTACAAGGTAGTATTGGGCGTGTAATATATTCGCATGGAGGGATGATTGGTTAACAGACAGTAAATGAAAAGTACACAGAGTGCTGGAGTAACTCAGCGGGTCAGGCAGCATCTGTGGAAAACATGGATAGGTGATGTTTTGAGAAGGCAGGTACAGGATACTGAGTTGGATGATCAGCCATGATCATATTGAATGGCGGTGCAGGCTTGAAGGGCCGAATGGCCTGCTCCTGCACCTATTTTCTATGCTTCTATGTTTCTTTGATTGAATGGCGGAAGTAGACAGGATGGGCCGAATGGCCTATTTCTGCTTCTAGAACTTATAAACCTGTGAACTGTTGAACGGGTGTGCAGGGAGTGGATGAGAGAGTGGGATAACGTGGAACTAGCGTGAACGGGTGACTAATGGTTGGCGTGGACTCGGTGGGCCGAAGGGCCTGTTTCCACCCTGTATCTCTGAACTAAATGCAATTAAAATATTGGCAAGTCGATTTCAGATTCTAAATAATTAGAGATGATTTGGATAGATGAAGCAAAATCAGCCAAAATTAGCTTTTCCGTCTTAAACATTTTCTGATCTTGTAAACCATGTTCTACCTCTATCATATCCAATTTGCCATTGCCAACCACTCTTCAAAACATGCAAGTAATTTGACAGATTAAAAAAAAACATATGCTTTCTTTTTGCACAAAATGGCCTGCTAATGGCAAAAAAAATTCAAACGTGATATCTTCGTATTCTTAGTATTTGTAAGTATGTAGAAAGGAAGTGCAGATTCTGGTTTAAACCGAAGATAGGCACAAAAGGTTGGAGTAACTCAGCGGGACAGGCAGCATCTCTGGAGAGAAGGAATGAGCGATGTTTCGGGTCGATACCCTTCTTCAGACTGGCATTTTTAAGTACACGGATGCCATGATGGACTTAAGAAGGACAGAGCAAAGATGATTTACGGGGAATCGAGAACGAGAGGACATAGTTTAGTTTAGTTTAGTTTAGAGATACAGCGTGGAAACAAACCCTTTGGCCCACCGAGTCCGCGCCGACCAGCGACCCCCGCACACTAACACTATCCTGTACCCACTAAGGTGAATTTACAATTATACCAAGCCAATTGATCTACAAACCTGTACGTCTTCGGAGTGTGGGAGGAAACTGAAGATCTCGGAGAAAACCCATGCGGTCACGGGGAGAACGTACAAACTCCGTACAGATAACACCCATAGTCGAGATTGAACCGACTTAAACATAGGTTTAAGGTAGCAATGTTACAAAATTTTGAGATTTAAAAAATCAAGTCTGCAATTTATCCCATCAGATAAAGCATAAAAAGAAGTTTAATTTGACACCTGTTTACTTTCATATCTTCAGTATTAAAAAGGTTATGGCCATTTTCATACTCGGAAATTAGCATCTTGCTTTTCCATTGACTTAACACAAAAGCTGTGATCAAGGACAGTCAAAAGCCCATAACTTTCTTAAAAATTAAGAGAACTGAAAGAAATGTTCAGTTATTATAGATTGAAGCGTTCTGAAACAAATATGAAACAACCTTATTTGGATGACCTGAAATTAAAGCATATAATTAGTTAGTTACCCAATTGTAGCTAATTACAAAATTCAATTACTAAATCTAAACATCTATCCATTTCTTAAGAAAATATTAACATTTTTAAATAGCCTGTGTCCAAATAATATTTACACAAGAATTCACAATATAACATGATTTTTAAATCTCATTGTCATGAATTTATAGGCCAAATTGAAGGAATTTAGAGTTTAATTCCCGTAAATTAAAGGCCATTTAAATCGTCTTGTGAGTGGGATTTTATGGAACGCGATCGATTGGAACGTTGCGGTTGCAGTGAATTTAAACCCCATATCGGCAGGAAAAACACTGCCGGTTCGTATGGGGAATAAATCACCGTTTCGCAGCATGAAATTTGGATTAAGGTCATCTTAAGAAGCACGTTTATATGTAAAATATACGGCTTTCCTTTACCTGTCCCCAACGTGAAATCCGTCCCCGTTGCCGGCATTCACGGCTTTAGAAGCTAATTTTAATTTTACTCCAGCGCTGAAATGGTCGGGCGATTTAAAAAAAAAATTTCACAGACCTGCAGTCGGAACGAATCTTCAGCAAAAGCTCGCACTCCGAGAAAATAAAACTCCGGAAGGCAGGGGAAAACCACATTTTAACCCTGCCCCCCCCCCCCAAAAGGCGCTAAAGCCGCCCACACGGCCAGTGACAGAACTGCAGCGCCGCTGAAGGTACGTTTTGTAACACACCTACTTAAGGTGAAGGGGAATAGATTTAATTGGAACCCGAGGGGTAACTTTTTCATACGAAGGGCGGTGAGTGTATGGAACGAGTTGCCAGATGAGGTAGTTGAGGCAGGGACTATCCCAACGTTTAAGAAACATTTAGACAGGTGCATGGATAGGACAGGTTTATGGGCTAAATGCAGGCAGGTGGGACCAGTGTAGATGGGACATGTTGGCCGGTGTGGGCAAGTTGGGCCGAGGGGCCTGTTTCCACACTGTATCACTCTGTGTGACTCTATGAAATGAAGTGCGGCTTTTAATAGGCTCCAAAAATCAGCGGTGCGGAGAATTGTGCTTTTTATCAAATATGAACATGAATATTTGACTTTGTGTTTGATATCAAGTAATGCTGTTATCGTCCTCACTGATAATTCCAGAGTAGCGGGGGACAGAACGCCACAGGAGATCCTTCTGCCCTGTGGCTATCAAAGTTTACAACTCTGTCGTGGGGTAGACCGAGACTGACTCCCCCCCCCCCCCCCCTAATCTTTGCACGTCCCCCGAGTCTTTCCACTCGTCACTTTAATTTCATGTTTCATGTATGTTGGGTTTCGTGTATTTTGTGTTTTTATGACTGTTGCCAGATCAATTTCCGTTCTGTGACGAATAAAGTTCTATCGTATCGTATCGTATCGTATTGATAGAATGGGTTGATCCTACTTTGCTGTGCCCAATTTTCCCAGTTCTGGAATCGGATTCATAAGATCATAAGTGATAGGAGCATCCTTAGGCCATTCGGCCCATCAAGTCTGCTCCGCCATTCAATCATGGCCGAAATTTGATGAAGGGTCTCGACGCGAAACGTCGCCCATTCCTTTTCTCCAGAGATGCTGCCTGTCCCGCTGAGTTACTCCTGCACTTTGGTCTACCTGTGGCTGATCTATCTCTCCCTCCTAACCCCATTCTCCTGCCTTCTCCCCGTAACCCCTGACGCCCGTACTAATCAAGAGTCTATTTACCTCCGCCTTAAAAATATCCATGGACTTGGCCTCCACGAGCCTTCCGTGGCAGGTTCACAGTTGGATGTGATTATTTGCCTCAGTTCGCAAGTGATGCATTTGAGTGGAATGGTTAACCATGTACTACAGCCAGAAACGATGTTATTGGAAAAAGAACAAGTGTGTGAGATTCTGCAGGGAGTTCAGCAAGTCAACAGGCCGTTATTCTTGTTGCTGTTCACTGACTTGCTTCAGTTTTAGATTTTAGTTTTAGAGATACAGCTCGGAATCAGGCCCCTCGGCCCACTGTGTCCGCACTGTCCAGCGATCCCCGCACGCTGTCCTACGCACACTGGGGATGATTGCACATTTATACCGAGCCAATTGACCTACAAACCTGCACATCTTTGGAGGAAACCGGAAGATCTCGGAGAAAACCCACGTGCAAACTCCGTACAGACAGCACCCGCGGTCAGGATCGAGCCTGGGCCTCCGGCGCTGTAAGGCAGCAACTCTACCGCTGCGCCACCGTGCCCCCTTGCGTTTCCCTGCACCGTGTGTCAATGCCTTTCTGCAACCCTCTGGCTGACAACAATGGGAAACAGACTCAGCTGGTCAGGCAGCATCTCTGGAGAACATGGATGGGTGACGTTTCAGGTTGAGACCCTTCTTCAAACCTCCTACCCACCCCTCCACAACCCCCCAACTCGGTCCAATCCTTTCCCACCTATGTTCAAAAGAAAAGAGACTGAGGAAGGGTTCCGACCTGATATGTCATCTAGGTGGAGCCGCGGTAGAGTAGCTGCCTCACAGCGCCAAATACCCAGGTTCGATCCTGACTACGGGCGCTGCCTGTACGGAGTTTGTACGTTCTTCCCCGTGACCTACGTGGGTTTTCTCCGGGTGCTCTGGTTTCCTCCCACACTCCAAAGACGTACAGGTTTGTAGGCTAATTGGCTTGGTAAAATTGTAAATTGCCCCTTGTGTGTGTAGGATAGTGTTAGTGTGCGGGGATCGCTGGTCGTCACAGACTCGGTGGGCCAAAGGGCAACTCTACAATCTTTTAAAAAATCAAAATGTAAAATCAATAATAAGATAGTTGGAGACGATATCACCAAGATAGTGACAATCTGTGCTTTGGAAACTCTTTAATGCACAAAGCAGGACAGGGAATTGGAACACACTTGCACGAGAAACTGATGACAGACAATTGTTCATTTTAAGTCTGAGATCAACCGATTTTTGTTAACAAAGGTATTAAAGATATGGGACAAAAACTCTAATTGCCGAGCGATTTATCTTTAATCACTAGTACTAAACACTGCAATTGTGTCAGCGTGTCCTAATCTGTCTCAGAAATTGAGTTTGTTAAAGTTAATGAATCACGTTTCCGAGGCAAAGTACATTTTGTGCCATCAACCTCATTTGTTTGTTTATTGTTTCGAGCTGCAGCGCGGAAACAGGCCCTTTGGCCCAACTAGTCCGCGCCGATCAGCGATCCCCGCACGCTGACGCTATCCTACACACACGCGGGACAATTTACGTTCACACCAAGCCAATTCGCCTACAAACCTGTACGTCTCTGGAGCGTGGGAGGAAACCGGAGCGCCCGGAGAAAACCCACGCGGGTCACGGGGAGAACGTGCAAACTCCGTACAGACAGCACCAGTCGTGCAACTCTACCCCTGCGCCATCGTGCCAATGAACAGATTTACAAGCAATGAAGTTAGATCATGGATGAACCATGATGTCTTTGAATGGGATAACAGGTTCTAAGGGCAAAATCCATCTTACCCCTAGGTCTGAAGAAGGGTTTCGGCCCGAAACGTTGCCTATTTCCGTTGCTCCATAGATGCTGCCTCACCCGCTGAGTTTCTCCAGCACTTTTGTCTTACTCCTAGGTATTCTGTTTTTTCACTGAGCTACTTATATCCCGAGTTTATTTAACTAATTGGATACAGGAGAGATCTCCATCCCGTAAGAGAACAGATCACACTGCTTTCACCCATCTCAGGAACATTTAGTCAGAGAACTGGATTTTAGACTCAAGAGATACAGCGCGGCAACAGGCCCATCGTGCCTGCGCCGACCAGCGATCTTCCTGTACACTATCCTACACTAACGACAATTTACAATTATACCGAGCAAACTAACCTACAAACCTGCAGGTCTTTGGAGTGTGGGAGGAAACCGGAGCACCCGGAGAAAACCCACGCAGGTCACGGGGAGAAGGTACAAACCGTACAACTCCGTACACCCGTAGTCAGGATCAAACCCGGGTCTCTGGACTGTAAGGCAGCGACTCTACCGCTGCGCTGCGCCACCGTGCGCCCCAGACGGCTGTGTGGTCGAATGAAGTTGCGCGCGACCTTCGCTGGACCGTCGCGGCTCAACGCTACCACGAGGTCGCGTAATTTGCGTGCCAAGGACACGTAAGTGGGACAGGCCCTTTAGATCTTTCTCTTGCCAGAACTCCATTAGCTTGTAGCATTTTTTTTTTCCATCAAGTTCTCACCTTTAAATCCAAAATAGACCTTACACATATGCAGACTGAAATCCATTTATACAGTAAATTTATAAAAATCCTCCCCCTGTCATTTAAAGTTTCCAATTATAATTGGCAAAGTTGAATATATAGTTTTTCACGCCATCATCCGAGTGATTTCTGCACGTGATGTATATTCCCAGAACTAATACACTTGGGATTCCCCTCAGTCACATCTTCCCAGTGTGAGTACCAGCCCATTATCTCTCCTCTTAGATTTTCCACCACTTTTCCATCCAGGCTATTAAGCAATCGAGAAATACCTTCAAAAAAAATTATTCATGCTCATTAATTCAAGTGGAAATGCTGTTACCATTTGACGAAGATCACTTTCTATTTGTAACGTTCTGAGCAGAGTTCAGGATTCACATCGCATTCCCAGTCTTTTATACTCACAGAGAGCTGGAGTAACTCAGCGGGACAGGCAGCATCTCTGGAGAGAAGGAATGGGTGATGTTTCTGGTCGAGACCCTTCTTCAGACTCGAAACAAAACATATATAAGATTATTACGGGTACACAAAATGCTGGAGAAACTCATTCTGTCTGAAGAAGGGTTTCGGCCCGAAACGTTGCCTATCTCCTTCGCTTCATAGATGCTGCTGCACCCGCTGAGTTTCCCCAGCATTTTGTGTACCCTCGATTTTCCAGCATCTGCAGTTCCTTCTTTAAGATTATTAAGGGTGTGGACACGCGAGAGGCAGGAAATGTTCCCGATGTTGGAGGAGTCCAGAACCAGGGGCCACAGTTTAAGAATAAGGGGTAAGCCATTTAGAACGGAGACGAGGAAACACTTTTTCACGCAGAGAGTTGTGAGTCTGTGGAATTCTCTGCCTCAGAGGGCGGTGGAGGCCGGTTCTCTGGATACTTTCAAGAGAGAGCTAGACAGGGCTCTTAAAAATAGTGGAGTACGTAAATCACAAACCAAATAGCTTTACTGGGATCATTAAATTGAGAAGCATCCTTACTGCACCAAGGACATGACTCAAAGTCAAGGCATTCTTATAGAAAGGTCACCAGTTGGAACCATCTCAATGGAGATGAGGATGAATTTCTCTAGCCAGAGGGTAGGGTGGTGAATCTGTGGAATTCATTGCCACTGACGGCGGTGGAGGCCAAGTCATTGGGTATTTTCATAGCAGAGGTTGACAGCGGAGTCTGGGGATATGGGGAGAAGGCAGGAACGGGGTACTGATTGGGGATGATCAGCCATGATCACATTGAATGGCGGGTGCTGGCTCGAAGGGCCGAATGGCCTACTCCTGCACCTATTGTCAATTGTCTCTTGTCTATTCCTTTTCTCCAGACATGCTGCCTGTCCTGCTGAGTTACTCCAGTATCTTGTGTCTATGAACAGAAGATATTGGCGTTTAGGAGGCTTTTGGATAAATGCGCGGATATGCATGTGTTGGAGGGATATGCATCACTGGTCAGTGGGCCGATGGGTCAGTTTAGATGCTTCACTATAAGATCCGAGAGGGCATCACCAAATCATGAAGAACACTGCACCAGTTAAATGTTTTCTCTGTGTGCTCGGATGGGTGGGAATGGACGGAATGGTGGGAAAGCTTTTGTTAGAGATACAGCGCAGAAACAGGCCCTTCGGCCCACCGAGTCCGCGCCGACCAGCGATCCCCGCACACCAACTCCATCCTGCACACACTAGGGACAATGTACCCAAAGCCAATTAACCTACAAACGTGAACGTCTTTGGAGTGTGGCAGGAAACCAAAGATCCCGCAGGTCACGGGGAAAAAGGTACAAACTCCGTACAGACAGCGCCCGTAGTCGGGATTGAACCCGGGTTTCCGGCGCTGCAAGGCAGCAACTCTACCTCTGCGCCACCGTGCCACGCTTTGGTGCCAAGGAGCATCTGAGGCGAGCTAGGCATGTTTTGTCAGCTGCACCAGAGGTTTAGTCTGCCTTTGGAGTTTAGTCTGCCTTTGGAGCAGTGGTATCTTGCCCATTGAGTAGCCTCTCCACGCTCGTTGGAGGGGCTGAATGGATTTTGGTGGCTGACATTCCTTCTCTTAATTGCATCCAGTCGAATAGAAGTAAGCAGGTCTTTTCAGAATCTTTCAAGTATTGCCTGAAGCTGTGGCTCATCTCCCATGTTCAGTTGCTGCTGGAGCCTTAATAAGGCCTTTTGAGATTTGTCAACCCTGTTTGCAATATTTCACTTTATGGATGTTTATTCTTCTCACTCTCTGAGCAACTCACCTGAAGATAATTGCCCAGAAATTGGATTTTAGGCATACTGTTTAGTAAGCAGAAAGAGGGCTGCGCGGGGAGCCAATGCTAAATCCTCAGCCGCAAAACGTGTGACAATCCTACTTTGGAAAAAATAGTTACCATCGCCCTGAGAATTAAAGATGGCAGCTGTTTACTTGCATGCAGCTGTTGTGTTCCACAGCTCACGTATAAGGAAATGTGTGTGAGAGAGAAAGAGAGAGAGAGTCATAAAGTCATGTGACAGAGTCACAGAGTCACAACAGGACCTATGGCCCAACTTGCCCACACCGGCCAACATGTCCCATTTACACTGGTCCCACCTGCCTGCGCTTGGTCCATGTCTCTCCAAACAAGTCACGCCTACTCCGCCTCTTCGGGCTAACGGAATCAAGGGATATGGGGAGAAGCAGGAACGGACCACTGATTTTGGGTGATCCGCCATGATCATATTGAATGGCGGTGCTGGCTCGATGGGCTGAATGTCCTGCCCCTGCACCTATTCTCTATGTTTCTACGTTTCTATGCATCTCTAAAGTCTAAAGGGCAAATATGTAGCTAAAGGGCTGTCCCACTTAGGCAAATTATTTATGTGACTGCCGGCACCTGTCACAGTGGCCGAAAACTTTCAAAATGTTGAAAATCCAGAGGCCATATGCAGATGCTGGTTTATACTGATGGACACAGGGTGCGGGAGTAACTCAGCGGGTCAGGCAGCATCTGTGGAAAACATGGATAGGTGACGTTTCACAGAGTGCTGGAGTAACTCAGCGGGTCACATAACATCTCTGGAGAAAAGGGATAGGTGACGTTTCGGGTTGAGACCCGTAAGGGTCTCGACCCGAAACGTCACCTATTCCTTTTCTCCAGAGATGCTGCCCGTCTGTGGAGAACGTGGATAGGTGACGTTTCACAGAGTGCTGGAGTAACTCAGCGGGTCAGGCAGCATCTGTGGAGAACACGGATAGGTGACGTTTCGCGTCACCTAGATGGAGATAAGGGGGGTGGGGTTCATAAGTTTAAACAGAAAGGCAGAAGATTGTCAGGTGTTTTGAATGAGGGTTTTATCAGATTTTAAAAGGAATTGCAGAATTAGGCCATTCAGCCCATCTAGTCTACTCCGCCATTCAATATGGCTGATCTATCTCTCCCTCTCAACCCCATTCTCCTGCCTTCTCCCCAAAACCCCTGATACCCGCACTAATCAAGAATCCATCTATCTCTGCTTTAAAAATATCCATTGACTTGTCCTCCACGACCCTCTGTGACAAAGAATTCCACAGATGGGGGGGGGAAGAGGAGCTGGAGGCGAGAAAAGGCCTGAACAAATCGGGGCCGGCAACAGATGGCCTCAGGGAGGGTGGAGCCCACAATGGCCCATTGTTTGCTGGGGGAGTTGTGCTAACGAGAGGGACATGAACAGTGGATGCAAACACTCCAATGTTCCACTTTCCAAGACTACTGCTCCGCATGTTATTTTTTTCATGCCTTGGTGAATAGAAAGAGCAATTTTCATCTTTAGAGTACACACATGTGTGGAGGACAGAATAATTGCAATCCCATCGGCCCAGTCAGGAACCACGGCCAATTTGGAGAGTTCAGGCCTCACTAAACGATACCAAGTGCATCTGGCAACCAATGCCCTTCTTCGGATGGTTACGGCTCTCCAGTGTCTCGTGGCTTTAAGTGCCATGCGTTTGGTTTAGTTTAGTTTAGAGATACAGCACGATACTATACAGAGATACTTTGGCCGACCGGGTCCGCACCTCCCAGCGATCCCTGCACGCTAACACTATCCAACACACATGAGGGACAATTTACACTTACACCAGGCCAACTAACTTGCAAACCTGCACGTCTTTGGAGCGTGTGGGAGGAAACCGGAGCACCCGGAGAAAACCCGCGCAGGTCACGGGGAGAGCGTACAGACGGCACCCGTGGTCAGGATGGAACCCGGGTCTCTGGCGCTGTGAGGCAGCAACTCCAATGAAAGTCTCGTCAAATTCTGCAGCTGAAATTTTTATCCCCTGAATTCCAATCTATATCTTTATATATTTATATTTATATATTGATTTCAATGTATTCATTTATATATACACATTACCAAAAAAGTGCATATATAACACGGCTCATCTTCTCACACATTTAATTTATACCCAAGAGGCGGCACGGTGGCGCAGGGTAGAGTCGCTGCTCACAGCTCCACGGAGCCGGGGACCATCCCGACTACGAGCACCGTCTGTACGGAGTTTGTACGTTCTCCCCGTGACCTGTGTGGGTTTTCTCCGGGAGCTCCGGTTTCCTCGCACACGCTCCAAAGACGTACAGGTTTGCAGGTTAACTGGCTTCTGTAAATTGTAAAACTGGTGTGTAGGATAGTGCTGGTGTACGGGGGTCGCTGGTCGGCGCGGACTCGCTGGGGACGAAGGGCCTGTTTCTGCGCTGTATCTCTAAACTAGACTCGTGTGCAGGAAAAAGCTGCAGACGCGGGTTACTCCGAGGAGAGACACAAAATGCCTGAGTAATTCAGCGGGACAGGCAGCATCTCTGGAGAGACGGAACGGGCGACCTTTCGGGTCGAGACCCTTCTTCAGACTGAGGGTCCGGCAACTGAAGTCAATTTCTTTGGTTATTGAGCTCATCGGGAGAAAATGCTCATGTGGGCAATGTTTCCCTGAATACAGCAGTAACTACAATTCAGTTGAGGCAACCTTAGAGAACAAATCTTTAGCAATTGGATTGCATTGTCCTATGATTGAAAATTGTTACATGATTCAAAATTGATCCTGCCTCGAGAAAATCATGTTCATTTACTGATGAAATTGCAGCAGGTGCACATTTAACCCAGGCTGCTCCACTCACCATCTTAGTTTGCACATTAGACCTTGTCGCCCAGGTCAGGGGCAAGCCTGGTGCTATGGCTGGTGACTCACAACACTTGGCAAGTGCTCTTGGCGAAGAGCCACAGTCAAGGGCCTGTCCCACTAACGCAATTCTTTTCAGGCAACTTGACGGCACCCGTCATAGTCACAGCAGGTGGCCCGTCCTGTTGGAAGAAACAACTCAAATAAAGTTTGTATATTTCCCCTCATATCTCCCATGGTGGACTTAGAACAAAAGAGTGCTTGACATTAGAGCCAATTCGGACAGAGACGAGGAAACACTTTTTCTCACAGAGAGTGGTGAGTCTGGGGAATTCTCTGCCTCAGAGGACGGTGGAGGCAGGTCTCCGGATACTTTCAAGAGAGAGCTAGATAGGGCTCTTAAAGATAGCGGAGTCAGGGGATATGGGGAGAAGGCAGGAACGGGGTACTGATTGGGGATGATCAGCCGTGATCACATTGAATGGCGGTGCTGGCTCGAAGGGCCGAATGGCCTACTCCTGCACCTATTGTCTATTGTCTATTGTCTATCCCACCAAACCTGTCCTACGCATTTACCTGTCCAACATTTTTTCAAACGTTGGGATAGTCCCAGCCTCAACTACCTCCTCTGGCAGCTTGTTCCATACACCCACCACCCTTTGTGTGAGAAAGTTACCCCTCAGGTTCCTATTAAAAATCTTTCCCCCTCTCACCTAATACCCATGTCCTCTGATTCCCCTACTCTGGGTAAAAGACTGTGCATTTACCGATCTAATACCATTTACCTGACCAATTCTTAGATGTATTCCTAATCATAGAGGATTACTGCACAAATGAAGGCCGCTCTGCCCATTATTGTCATACTGGGCGAGCAGGAGTTCAGCATCTTTCCGGAACCTGGTCCATGGATGTGCAGGTTTCATCCGGATCCAAGAACCTTTCAAATAGGATTAGAATTCCCGTCTCAAACACTCGAGAAGACACAGAGTGCTGGGGTAACTCAGCAGGTCAGTCAGCATCTCAGGAGAGCTTGTTTCTCATCCAAACCCTTCCTTATCTCTGCGTCTCCCCCTCCCCTGACCCCCAGTCTGGAGAAAGGCCTCGACCCGAAAACATCACCCATTCTTCTCTCCACAGATGCTGCCTGTCCCGCTGAGTTACTCCAGCATTTTGTGTCTCGATTCTTGATTAGTGCGGGTGTCAAGAGTTAATGGGACAAAGGCAGGAGAATAGGGCTGAGAGGGAGAGATAGATCAGCTGTGATTGAATGGCGGAGTAGACTTGATGGGCCGAATGACCTAATTCTGCTCGTATAACTTATGAAAAATAAATTCTGTCTGCTTTCTGCTACTAATTTCTTTAAACTGTCTCCTCTTCACTCTGAAAAATAGGTCTATCTGGGTCTCTCATAATGTTATGCACGTCAATTAATCCTCTCTTCAACCTTATCTGTTCCGTTAAAAATAGCCCAGTTCAGCCAATGACTCCAGTTGGCTAAATAGCTTAAAGCCTTTTATCTTGAAACTTAAAGCACACTTAGCTGAGGGATGTGAAATCCTCTTTGTCACACTTTCTGGACTGTCGTCCCTTGCCTCACACACTTTCAACAGAAGATGAGTCAAGCATGATTTCCCCATCGTAAACCCACGCTGACTCAGACCAATCCCGTTACTGCTATCCAAATGTGCGGCTATCTCATCTTTTATAATTGACTCCAGCATCTTCCCCACCACCGATGTCAGGCTAACTGGTCTATAATTCCCTGTTTTCTCTCTCCCGCCTTTCTTAAAATGTAGGATAACATTAGCTACCCTCCAGTCCACAGGAGCTGATCCTGGGTCTATAGGACATTGGAAAATGATCACCAATGCATCCACGATTTCTAGAGCCATTTCCTTAGGTATACTGGGATGCAGACCATCAGGCCCTGGGGATGTATCAGCCTCCAGTCCCATCAGTCGACCCAACACCATTTCCTGCCTAATGTGGATTTCCTTCAGTTCCTCAAGTTCCTTTATCAAATCCGGTTCATAACATAAAACTAAATCCAGAATTGCCTTCTCCCTGGTAGGCTCCAATACAAGCTGCTCTAAGAATCCATCACAAAGGCATTCTACAAAGTCCCTTTCTTGGGGCCCAGTACCAACCTGATTTTCCCAGTCTACCTGTATGTTGAAATCTCCCATAACAACCACAGCATTACCTTTGCTACATAGAAACATAGAAAATAGGTGCAGGAGTAGGCCATTCGGCTCTTTGAGCCAGCACCTCCATTCAATACGATCATGGCTGATCACCAAAATCAGTACCTCCATTCCTGCTTTTTCCCCATATCCCTTGATTCCGTTAGCCCTAAGAGCTAAATCGAACTCTCTCTTGAAAACCAGTGAAGTGGCCTTGTGTGGCAGAGAATTCCACAGATTCACAATGCGGGCAGCTGGGACTAGTGTTGATGGGGCATGTTGGTCGCCATGGGCTAGTTGTGATGAAGGGCCTGCTTCCACACCTCATTACTCTATGGTTCTCTATGACTCTAAAAGGAACAGGTGATGTTTCGGGTCAGAACGTGCGTGGGCAAGTTGGGCCGAAGGGCCTGTTTCCGCGCTCTATGACTCCATGGCGATGAATCTCAAAAGCCACCATGCATCGGAAGGCCAGAACTCCACAACGTGGAGACGGAAAATGCTCCAACATACCTCCGTCCCGAGCTTTCCCCATCTCTGCGAGCATGCCTTTCTCCTGTCAAGAAAGCTTTCCCACTTAATCCAAAGTAAAAATTGTGTAAGGACCAATAACAAGACCTGACTGTGATTTCTCCAGCTCTGCGAGGATGCTTTATCTGCCTGTCCAGAAACATCTGTTAAAATCGGGAGCTGCGGCTTTTCCCCAAAGAGCCACAAGATTAATTACCTTCCATTCAGCACTGACCAGCGGAGAGCAACGGGGATTCCATCTTAGAAACTCCGCTGAGAACAACAAGATTTAATGCTCTCCGTGGTATTTTAACTCTTAATACTTAAAACAAATGAATTTAAATTAACATTAACTCAAACCTGGTTGTTAACCTTCATATACGGGTAATTAGAAATTAAGCTATATCAGAATGAATATCCATACGAATAAGGCCTTCTGGATCGGGTCATAGTTTCAAACAGCACGGAAACAGGCCCTTCGGCCCAAATCGACCATGATGCCCCATCCAAGCTAGTCTCATTTGCTCATGTTTGGCCCATGTTCCTCCAACCCGTTCCTATCTATGTAACAGTACAAGCATCTTTTACATTTTCAAGAGAGAGTTAGATTTATCTCTTCGGGGAAACGGAATCAAAGGATATGGGGGGAAAGATGCGGCCTACACCATCTTGAAGCCGCAGTCTCCGGTGAGGAGGCACTGATTCAGGACTTACCTGGACTTGAGGGGCTGTCCCACTGTACGAGCTAATTCAAGAGTTCTCCTGAGTTTCCCCTGATTCGAACCGGAGATTTACGCCAATAGCCGCTCGTAGGTACTCGGGGCTCTCGTGGACATTTTTCAACATGCCAACATGTTGAAAAGTCTTCACGAGTCTTTACGAGCTTACTGCGTTTCCCGAGTACCTGCCGTTAGCGTTATAAAGCCGCTAAGAGACGTCCCCGAGCTCTGACGTACCCCGCTACGTACATTCTACGTGCTTACCACGAGTTTGATTTTTTTTTAAACTCGGGAGAGCTCTTGAAGTAACTCCTACAGTGGGACAGGCCCGTTACGTTGTCTGCACATCTGGCCGGCCGCAGCGACGGCTGCGGGGGGTTGTGGTCCCGACCACGGGGGGAAATGGAGGAGGACTGGCTAAACCTTGTGCCTTCCACCGCAGTCATGAATGCCGCGGCGGATGTTTGTGTTAATTTTTAATCGTGTAATGCGTGTTCTCTCTTTATTGCACCGCTGCTGGCAAGTTCATTTCACCGCACTTTATGTGCGCGTGACGAATAAACGTGACTTGACTTGACTTGACATGAAAGGCAGGAACGGGGCACGGATTCTGGACGATCAGCCGCGATCATATCGAATGGCGGTGCTGGATCGAAGGGGCCGAATGGCCTGCTCCTGCACCTATTTTCCGATGTTTCGACGTAAATAATGTTGGAAATGAATCAGGAGGGACATTTCACCTCTTCATTAATCCTTGATCATCCAGCTACTTGCAAGGATATTGATAAAAAAAAATAACACACACGTCCTTTTCATCTGGGATGGCGCAAGATGACTAGAATCGGTTTTGATTCAGCCTAATGGTTTTAAAACAGGATGTAGGAGTGTCATGGTGATAAATATACTGCTATGTTTGGAATAGTGCAGTGCATAATTTAGCAGAACTGCATAATACTGTGCTAGAACTGCAATGGGAACGTGTCAAATCTTGACGGATTGGGTAATTTGCTGCAACAGATAGCAACCGGTAAACTAATGGGGATTTGGTTTGCAGCATTGATAGTTTCCTGTTCCCTTCATGTACTAGTATTTGGCGTCAGCACGCCACGAACAAATCAAAATGTTGTGACTTCCATTCAATACACAACAGACAATCGGTGCAGGAGGAGGCCATCCGGCCCTTCGAGCCAGCACCGCCATTCAACGTGATCACGGCTGATCATCCCCAATCAGTACCCCGTTCCTGCCTATCCCCATATCCCCTGACTCCGCTATCTTTAAGAGCCCTGTCTAGCTCTCTCCTGAAGGCATCCAGAGAACCGGCCTCCACCGCCTTCTGAGGCAGAGAATTCCACAGACTCACAACTCTCTGGGTGAAAAAGTGTTTCCTCATCTCCGTTCTAAATGGCTTACCCCTTATTCTTAATCCATTCATCTTGCTGACAAGGGAGATTAGTAACACAGCCCAGAAACAGGCCCTTCGGCCCACCGGGTCCACGCCAACCCCATCGACCACCCGTTCACACTAGTTCTATGTTGTCCCACTTTCTCATCCACTCCCTGCACGCAAGGGCCAATTTACAGTAGTTTAGTTCAGTTTAGATCATAAGATCATAAGATTATAGTTTAGTTGAGTTCAGTTTAGTTTATTGTCACGTGTACCGAGGTACAGTGAAAAGCTTTTGTCGCGTGCTAACCAGTCAGCGGAAAGACAATACATGATTACAATCGATCTATTTACAGTGTATAGATACATGATAAGGGAATAACATTTAGTGTAAGGTAAAGCCAGCAAAGCCCGATCAAGGATAGTCCGAGGGTCACCAATGAGGTAGATAGTAGTTCAGCACTGCTCTTTGGTTGGGGACAGGATGGTTCAGTTGCCTGATAACAGCTGGGGAGAAACTGTCCCTGAATCTGATCCAGGCCCTTTGGCCCACCGAGTCTGCACCACCCCATCGATCACCCGTTCAAACTCGTTCTATGATATCCCACTTTCTCATCCACTTCCTAGCGGCAATTTACAAGCGGCCACTTAATGTACAACCCGCACACCTTTAGGATGTGGGAGGAAACCCATGCGGGGAATCTTGAAATGATACAGTGTAGAAACAGGCCCTTCGTCCCAACTTGCCCACACCAGCCCACATAGGAGAACGTGCAAACTCCACATAGACAGCAACCGAGGTCAGGATCGAACCAAGGTCTCTGGCGCCACGTGGCAGCGGCACTACCAGCTGCGCCACTGTGCCATGACGAGGAATTTACCCTTTCAACGTGCTCCCAGTTACATTGCTTCATTTGAGCTCCAGGTCCAGTTCACCAGTTCACAAGTTATAGGAGTAGAATTAGGCCATTCAGCCCATCGAGTCTACTCCGCTTGTCAATCATGGCTGATCTCTGTCTCCTAATCCCATTTTCCTGCCTTCTCACCATAACCCTTGACACCCGTTGTAATCGAGAATCTGTCTATCTCTGCCTTAAAAATATCCGCTGACTTGGCCTCCACAGCCCTCTGTGGCAATGAGTTCCACAGATTCACTACCCTGTGACTAAAGGAGTTCCTCCTCACCTCCTTTCTAAAAGAACGCCCTTTAACTCCGAGGCTGTGACCTCTGGTCCTCGACTTTCCACATCCTTTCCTCATCCGCTCTATCTACGCCTTTCATTATTCTGTAAGTGTCAATGCGGTCCCCCCTAGCATTGAATTTGCTTTCCTTTCTGGATTCTCTCTCCACTTAGAAAATAATCTACGCCTTTAGTCTTTTTACCAAAAATAAGTTGGCCTACTCAGTAAGGATTTGATCACCTGCAAGCCTTAATGGGTGAGAAGTGATGGGGGTAAATGTAATCCATCTCACCCAAGCTTAGACGTTCCACATACATCACCAATACCTGACACACTTATCTTCAAGGAGGATGCAGCGGATCTGCTGGAAATAGAATGGAAAGTTGCTCTTCCCGTGAGTTCACCGTGTTCTGCCAGGTCTCAGAGGAAGCCCATAACCCTCCGTCATAATTAGCTACACAACCTCGACGAAAGTTCCTGATGAATTAATCACCAAATCAAGTCCAGAATCTGCTTCTTCCGGCCCTCTGTGGTTTGACTGCTGATTTAATTCACTAAGTCTTTTAACCAGCCTTCCTTTCACCTTCGTTTCCAGTGTGAGCTTAATCAGCCAATAATCCACAAATTACCTCCGGGTTGGCCTGGTACCCCGGAATCATTGGATGTGCCGGTCCTCTTTTACCTCTTCCCTCTGTTGGCAGCCTCAGCTTCCTGGATCCTGAACATTCCTAGATTAATAGCTCCCTCTCTCCCTCTCTCCCTCTCACTCTCTCCCACCCCGCTCTCTTTCTCTCTCTCTCTCTCTCTCTCCCGCCCCTCGCTCTCACCCACCCCCCTCTCTTTCTCTCCGATCACTTTCCTCTCTCTCTCTCTCTCTCTTTCTCTCTCTCTCCCTCTCTCCCACCCACCCCCCTCTCTTTCGCTCCCACCTCCCCTCACTTTCTATCTCTCACTTTCTCCTCTCTCTGTCTCTCTCTCTGTCTCTCTCTCTGTCTCTCTCTGTCTCTCTCTGTCTCTCTCTGTCTCTCTCTGTCTCTCTCTCTGTCTCTCTCTCTGTCTCTCTCTCTGTCTCTCTGTCTGTCTCTCTGTCTCTCTCTCTGTCTCTCTCTCTGTCTCCCTGTCTCTTTGCCTCTCTGTCTCTCTCTCTGTCTCTCTCCCTGTCTCTCTCTCTTCTCTGTCTGTCTCTCTGTCTGCCTCTCTGTCTCTCCGTCTGTCTCTCTGTCTGTCTCTCTGTCTCTCTGTCTCTCTCTCTGTCTCTCTGTCTGTCTCTCTGTCTGTCTCCTGTCTCTCTCTCTCTGTCTCTCTGTCTCTCTGTCTCTCTCTGTCTCTCTCTCCCCCCCCCATCACGCTCACAGCCCCCCTCTTTCTCCCCAGTCCCTCCCTCCCAGCACCTCTCTATCGCCCCCCCCCCCCCCTCTCCCTCCCCTTATAGTCCTATTGAAGCAATGGCTAAGCAAGCACGCCGACGCCTCTACTTCCAGCGAAGGTTTAGGAAGTCCAGCACGTCGCCTGCAACTCTCACCAACTTCTACAGATGCACTACAGAAAGCACTTTATTGGGATGCATCACGGCTTGGTTTGGGAACAGCTCCATCCAAGACCGCAAGAGATCGCAGCGAATTATGTACGCGGCCCAAACCATCGCACAAACCAACCTCCCTCCCACTGACTCCATCCACACCTCACGCTGCCTCGGCAAGGCCAGCAGCATCATCAAGGACCAGGCTCACCCTGGCCACTCCCTCGTCTCCCCTCTCCCATCGGGCAAGAGGTACAGAAGTGTGAAAACAAACGCACACCTCCAGATTCAGGGACAGTTTCTTCCCGGCTGTTATCGTGCGACTGAACCATCCTACCAACAACCAGAGAGCGGTCCTGACCCACGATCTAACTCTTAGCATCCGGAGAAGATTTCAGGTCGGGTCTGAGGAAGGGTCCCGTCCCGAAACGTCCACTATCCGTGCTGCTTGACCCGCTGACGTTACTCCAGCATTTTGTTTCTTTTCCTGGTATTGTAGAAGGAAATGAGTAAGGGCGGAGGAAGCAGGAAAGCAAGCTGTTGTATATTTGGAATCCATTAATTTTAATGATTCTGAGTTCATGCGTGGAGCTGCACTTCACATTCTTCATCCGAACAGAGTCCAATTTAAATGTTTCTTGAGAGTATCGTAAGAGCTTAGACTGAGTATTCTAAGAGCGCTCCCTTTGCCATTGACAAAAAGGAAAGACTTTGAAGCGCCCTCGAAACGTTAGTTTATTATCTCCTCCCTCCGTGCAGGGAGCACATAAGACAAATCTCGTTAGACACAAAGACTTGGAGTAATGCAGCGGGGACAGGCAGCATCTCTGGAGAGGAGGAATGGGTGACGTTTCTGGCCGAGAACCTTCTTGGAGCCGCCTTTTCCTTCTCTCCAGAGATGCTGCCTGACGCGCGGAGTCACTCCAGCATTCTTGTGACTATCTTCGGCATAAACCAGCACCTCCAGTTCCTTCCTACCCAAGTTATCTCCCGGTGGAGGCCGGTTCCCTGGATACTTTCAAGAGAGAGCGAGATAGGTCTTTTAAAGATAGCGGAGTCAGGGAATATGGGGAGAAGGCAGGAAAGGGGTACTGATTGGGGATGATCAGCCATGATTACATTGAATGGCGGTGCTAACTTGAAGGGCCGAATGGCCTACTCCTGCACCTATTGTCTATTGTCTATTGTGTCCCATGGGAGGTGTGAGAAAAAGCTACGATCAACAAACTGCAATGTAACTTTACCACCCTGTCTGTTTGTACATTCCCTTTATGTTTGCGATTTCTTCATAATTGGTTGTGGTGGGCTGAGGTGCCTGGAGATTGCAGCAACCTGCCAGGTCTGGGCTCACTGCCTGTTATTCACCATAATCCCCACCTCCTGTGAAGTTGGACGCTATCTCAGAGCTCTTAGATCCCACTTGAGGTCCGTCGGCGTAATGTGCATGCTGGAGATCCTCTCTGTCGCTGCCCCACGCCGGCCGATAGCTGGTGGAGATCCGGGATAAAATGTCCGACAAGATTCCTGTGGGGATTGGCGTTGGACGGTTGGAGCAATTCCCAGAATATTCTCCCTTCCCGCCTCCCGATCTGCAGCCGTGTGTTTGCTCGGTTTCTCGTTTGGATTAGGGACCGCGGCTTGGGGCCGGGGCCCGAGCTGGCGGCCGGTGAGGATCCGGCGGCGATAGCGGAGAGGTCGGTGATGGCGCTGACCGATGGACGAGGACGGACCGCGTGGGAGTGAGAGCACCGCCGACGAGGGAAGGGACAAAGGAGGACCCGGCCTGAGGGAGGGGGAAGGAGCGACCTGGTGGGAAGACTCTGTTTCTTTGTATGTGCCCTTTATCTTGCCACTATTTGCATACCTTGGGTTAAAGCAAGCAAAGAATCTCACTGTGTCTTGTCACATGTGGCAATAAAGCATTAATTAATTAATTCATTCGTTAGTTCATTCAGATAAAGGAATAGGTGACTTTTCAGGTCAAGACTCTTCTTCGTTTCGACCCGAAACGTTACTTATTCCTTCTCTCCAGAGATGCTGCCTGACCTGCTGAGTTACTCCAGCATTTTATGTCTATCAGAGAGAGAGTGAGGGGGGGGGAGGTGAGAGTGAGGGTGGGGGGGAGAGAATGAGGGGGAGGGAGAGGGGGGGGAGAGAGTGATTGGGAGGGGGAGAGAGTGAGGGAGAGAGTGAGGGGTGTGAGAGTGATGGGGGTGAGAATGAGGGGGAGGGGGAGGGAGAATGAGGGGGGTGAGAGTGAGGGGGAGGGAGAGAGTAAGGGGCAATCAATTATACTGAGGCAGTTATTCCTGGTTCTATCCAGAGGAACCACCATCCCAGTGAGAAACTCTGTCAAACTCGTTACAGCCACTGCTGGGAACTAAATATTAAGATGACCAACAGCCTCCTTGTTGCCATTTGACAGGCTTGCGGACAGACCACTGCCTGACAGCGTGAAGCGTCGCGCTGGGACAGTCATCTATTAGGAGGCTACATCGGTAATTCTCACACAGAAAGCCACTTTGTCTGTGGGGGGGTGGGGGGGGGGGAGTTTGTCTAGACTCTGTGCTCCTGGTGTCTCGGAGAAAGCCCACGCAGGTCACGGGGAGAACGTACAAACTCCCTACAGACAGCGCCCGCAGTCAGGATCGAACCCGGGTATCTGGCGCTGTGAGGCTTCGCTATGCTGTTTGGACACGCTGGAGGCAGGAAACATGTTCCCGATGTCGGGGGAGTCCAGAACCAGGGACCACAGTTTAAAAATAAGGGGTAAGACATTTAGAACGGAGATGAGGAAACACTTTTTCACACAGAGAGTTGTGAGTCTGTGGAATTCTCTGCCTCCTGAGGGCGGTGGAGGCCAGTTCTCTGGATACTTTCAAGAGAGAGCTAGATAGGGCTCTTAAAGATAGCGGAGTCAGGGGATATGGGGAGGGCAGGAACGGGGTACTGATTGGGGATGATCGGCCATTGAATGGCGGTGCTAGCTCGAAGGGCCGAATGGCCTACTCCTGCACCTATTGTCTATTGAGGCAGCAACTCTACCGCTACGCCCCAATTATATAGAAATTGTTATGTAGAATCTCCGGTGACAGTATTCGACGTGTGACCCTGTGAAATCTTGATGTTATGACATTCATCTGTACGCTATAGAGATAGAATGTCAAAATGCTTGCATGTTCCAAAAGTCCTTCAGTGTGCGAGCGTGGTGCATCGGCATGGATCACGAGCTCTGCAGATCAATTGAAGGGGTCGCCGGCAATCATTTGTCATTGATGATAGGATCTGTGTGGAATTGCAAGGCAGGGATTAGATTAGATTCATTTAGTTCAGAGATACAGCGCGGAAACAGGCCCACTCGGCCCACCGAGCCGCGGCGACCAGCGATCTGCCCGTGAATTATCCACACACTGTCACGCACACACACACAAGCACGCACGCACACGCATGCACGCACGCACGCACGCACACGCACGCACACGCACACGCACGCACACACACACGCACGCACACACGCACGCACACACGCACACACATGCACACACGCACGCACGCACACGCACGCACGCACACACACGCACACACACATGCACACACACACGCACACGCACGCACGCACACATGCACACACACACGCACACATGCACACACACACGCACGCACACGCACGCACACAAGCACACACACACGCGCACGCACGCACACACACAAGCACGCACACGCGCACACACACACACACACACACACACACACACACACACACACACACACACACACACACACACACACACACACACACACACACACACACACACACACACATGAGGAACAATTTTGACATTTACACCGAGCCAATTAACCTACAGACCTGCACGTCATTGGAGGAACCCGAAGATCTCGGGCATCTCGGGGGAGAACGTACAAACTCCGTACAGACAAGCACCCGTGGTCGGGATCGAACCCGGGTCTCTGGCGCTGCGAGCTGTTTGGACATGCTAGAGGCAGGAAACATGTTCCCGATGTGGGGGGTGGGGGGGGGGAGTCCAGAACCAGGATCCACAGTTTAAGAATAAGGGGTAAACGTCAACGTCAAACAAACTTTATTGTCATTTAGAAATACATCGATATATGCGATTCCAAACGAAACTCCGTTGCATTTGGCTCCCCGTGCCACATGATAATAAACAGAAGGATAAAATGGATAAAAGGATAAAATGGATAAAAGGATAAATAGACAATGGTGGCAGCCCATTACATGGCATTCAGGAGTCTGATGGCTCGTGGGGAGAAGCTGTTGTGGAACCTTGACGTTCTGCTCCTTATGCTACGATATCTTTTGCCCGAGGGCAGCAGAGTGAACAGTCCGTGATGGAGATGTGGGGGGGCCTTTATAATACTGCTGGCCTTAGACACGCAACGTTTGGTCGCAATATCCCCGATTGAGGGGAGAGAAGTCCCGATGATATTTTCCGAACGGAGACAAGTTCTAAGGCATTTAGAACGGAGACAAGGAAACACTTCTTCACGCTGAGTCTCTGGCGCTGCAAGCGCTCTAAGGCGGCAACTCTACCGCTGCGCCACGGTGACCGCCTTTGACGATGGTGTCTGTGTGAAATCGAAAGGCAGAGCTCATCACTATCATTGGGAGAGTTGCAGAGCAGGGCTTGGACTGCTTCAGATCAAAATAGGCCAGAGAGAGTAAAATTGTGGAGGGGGGGAGGAGGGGGGGGGGGGGGGGAGTGGAGGGAAGATACACGATGATAGGATCAGGCATTTCACAATCATCTTGCTGGGGCATTTTTATGATTAATACGTTGCCCAGAGGCATCTATTTCTGCTGAAACAATCTGGCTCCCAAAGGAATACTCCGGCAAGGTTCTTGTTAAAGTGGCAATTTTGATTTTAAAGGCAGTCGCTATCTCAGTTAAATCCTTTTATACCAATGATTAAGTACTTCATTCAAAATAGATGCCTACATTCTTTACAATTATGTGGTGATAAAGGGGTGAATAATGAGGCGGATCGCAGTAATGTCGTCAGAAAGGTGTTTCGCTCCCATTTCAGTTTTAGTCCCCACGCAAAATAAAGTTGTAAATTCAAATGTGTTGCTTTGAGTTAAGAGCGGGCGGCTTGATGTGTCAATGGAGGGCCTGTTAAAGACGAGTGGTGAGTCTGTGGAATTCTCTGCCTCAGAGGGCGGTGGAGGCCAGTTCTCTGGATGCTTTCAAGAGAGAGCTGGATAGGGCTCTTAAAGATAGCGGAGTCGGGGGATATGGGGAGAAGGCAGGAACAGGGTACTGATTGGGTTGATCAGCCATGATCATATTGAATGGCGGTGCTGGCTCGAAGGGCCGAATGGCCTCCTCCTGCACCTATTGTCTATTGACGTCGAGCCTTCTCGAGGCATTAATTTCCTTATCGCTGGGGCAGCACGGTGGCGCAGCGGGTCGAGTTGCTGCCGCACAGCGCCGGAGACCCGGCTTCGAACCCGACGATGGGTGCTTGCCTGGTACCGCATTTGCACGCTCTCACCGTGACCCGCGTGGGTTTTCTCCGAGATCTTCGGTTTCCTCCCGCACTCCATACACGTACAGGTCTGTGGGCTAATTGGCTCGGTATGAATGTAAAATGTCCTCAGTGTGTGTAGGACAGTGTTAACAGTTTAGTTGATTGTCACGTGTACCGAGGTACAGTGAAAAGCTTTTGTTGCGTGCTAACCAGTCAGCAGAAAGACAATACATGATTTCAATGGTTCAGAAGGAACTGCAGATGCTGGAAAATCGAAGGTAGACAAAAGTGCTGGAGAAACTCAGCGGGTGCGGCAGCATCTATGGAGCGAAGGAAATAGGCAACGTTTCGAGCCGAAACCCTGAAGGAAATAGGCAACGTTTCAGGCCGAAATAGGAAATAGATCCATAGATGCTGCCGCACCCGCTGAGTTTCTCCAGCACTTTTGTCTACATGCTTACAATCGAGCCTTTTACAGTGTATAGATACATGATAAGGGAATAAGTGCCAGGGTTCCCAACTAGGGTTCGCCTACCCAGGGGGTAAATTTGTTGATTCTGGATTTGTACATATGTTTTCCCAATGACTGACTGTGTTGGGTTCTGGTATACCGGTATCTGTTCATCATTAGTTGTTCATTAATAAGTGAAATAACATTGTAATATGGGCTATTAAAGTTGCCTGGGTGCAAACAGGACAAAAAAGGATGGGAACCCCTGGCATAGTGCAAGGTAAAGCCAGAAAAGCCCGGTCAAGGATAGTCCCAGGGACATCAAGGCGGTAGATAGTGGTTCATGTTAGTGTGTGGGATCGCCGGTCGGCGCGGACCCGGTGGGCTGAAGGGCACTGTTTCCGCGCTGTATCTCTAAACTAAACTAAACTAAAGATAGACACCCATTTAGCTCTTTATATATATATTTTTTTTTCCCTTACAAAATGCTTTTACTCAGAACAAACAAATACAAAGCAGTAACACGATCAGAGAATGCCTATATTGGCATTTTACAAAGAAAGTTCTCAAATTAAAATATTAACGTTTTTATCAATAATACATTCGACCTCCTGCGGTGACCAGCGTTCACGGAAAGCCTCCACAGTCCCCGTGGACACCGCGTGTTCCCTCTCTAGGGACACGCGGGCACGGACGTAACCCCCGCTGTGCGGCCGTCGACTGCCCGCTGCCTGGACCTGCGAATGGCCATCTTGGCCAGGCCCAGGAGCAGGCCGACAGGGGGACCCCATCCTCCCTCCCGACCCTCCCCCCTCTGTACCGGGTGCCCAAAAATCAATAGCGTCAGACTAAAGTGGAACCCCTTCAGCTCTAGTGCACAAATACCTGTCACCCTGCAGAGGGCAAGTCCACCAGCATGAATCTCAACTGGAAGTACCCAAGCCAATTAAATGAAGGTTATCTCTTCACCGAGAAATGCGCTCAGAGGAATATGCAAGTTTAATTTAAGATTACATGGTGCTGCAAAAACAGCCACACAGCAAGGATGCAATCTTCCATCCCCAGATTTTTGTGTCTATCTTCAGCTGAAATAAAAAAGCTCTTCGGGAAATGTTTTGTGTCCACAGTCCGAGCCATTTTCTGATTGCTTCCCTGTCAAATGAAGGGTGGGATTGTTGCTGCTGTGGTGAAGGCTCAGGGGCCTGTCCCACTTTCACGACCTAATTCACGACCTTTTTTACTCGTGGACATTTTTCATCAGGCTAGAAAAACGCCCCTACCTACTTAATGCCACGAGTACCTACGACTAGCAAAACGGTCTACCTACGATCCACCTACGACCTACCTACGACCTCCAATGACCTCCTACGACCTTATACGATCTTCTGACGACCATGCTGTGAGTTTGAGTCAAGGGCAAACTCGGCAGAGGTTGCGAATTAGATCGTGAAAGTGGGACAGGCCCTTTAAACCCCTGTCCCATGGTATGAGTTCATTCCAAGAGCTCTCCCGAGTTTGCCCCGATTCGAACTTGGAGATTTACGGTAATGGCCGCTCGTCGGTACTCGGGGCTCTCGTGGACATTTTTCATCATGTTGAAAAATCTTCACGAGTCCTCCCGTGCTTACCTGCCGTTAGCGAGTCTTCCCGAGTACCTGCCTTTAGCGTTACGAGCCGCTAAGAGACGTCCCTGAGCTCAGACGTACCCGCTACGTTCATTCTCCGTGCTTACCACGAGTTTGATTTTTTTTTAAACTCGGGAGAGCTCATGAATGAACTCGTACACGTGGGACGGGGCTTTTACTCGTGCCGCGGGACGGGGCTTTTACTCGTGCCGCGGGACGGGGCTTTACGCTGCTGGTATTTGTTGAAGATGCTGTTAATGGTGCAGCAGTTGCGGGGTGGTGAGATGAATGAGCTTGCCGTGCCTGCGAACGCTCCGCGGTGCCCAGGACGATGGGAGCGTTGGAATTAGGAGTTCTCTCAACTAGCTGACCACTGCTGTCCCCCACCTGTTGGCTGATGATGACTTCCACACGCTAGGATTAATATCTCATGCTTGCGTCCGCAGTAAAATAGCTGCACTTTTTTTATTTTTTAAATTTTTTTACAAAATGCTTTTATTCAGAGCAAACAAATACAAAGCAGTAACACGATCAGAGAATGCCTATATTGGCATTTTACAAAGAAAGTTCTCAAATTAAAATATTAACATTTTTATCAATAATACATTCGACCTCCTGCGGTGACCAGCGTTCACGGAAAGCCTCCACAGTCCCCGTGGACACCGCGTGTTCCCTCTCTAGGGACACGCGGGCACGGACGTAACCCCGGAAGAGGGGCAGGCAGCCGACTGCTGTGCGGCCGCCGACTGCCCGCTGCCTGGACCCGCGAATGGCCATCTTGGCCAGGCCCAGGAGCAGACCGACAGGGGGACCCCCTCCTCCCTCCCGACCCTCCCCCCTCTTTACCGGGTGCCCAAAAATCAATAGCGTCGGACTAAAGTGGAGCCAAAACTTGAGGAGCAGCCCCTTCAGATACTCGAACAAGGGCTGCAACCTCTCACACTCCATGTAGACATGGAACACGGTCTCCTCCTCGCCGCAAAAGTGGCAGGCGGCGGACGAGTCCGTGAACCAGCAGCAGCGGCAGCACAGTTTGTTTGCAGCTCAAACTTCCCCATTCTATATGTTCCAAAAAAGCAGTTTAAGGTGCAACAGGCAAATTAATGCGTCAATATATACGTCAACTTAATGTGGCACAAATTCCAAGCATCACTGAAATGTTACTAAATGCATGAATTACATGTTTGTATACATGTATGTGCGTGTGTGTGTGTGTGTGTGTGTGTGTGTGTGTATGTATGTGTGTGTGGATTGTCACCTTGTCGTGGTGGAGAAGCTTGTGTGGACCTGAGATCCTGAGAGCGATGCCGTCTGGAGCTGTGCTCCTGGTAGGGCCACCCATGGCGGTAAGGTCGAGGGGGAGGTCTCTGACAAAGAGCAATCCAACTAAGACCTCAACGGTGGAACAGGCGGAGGACGATGGCTGACCTTAGTGGAGCGTCACAACGGCTGGGAAGGCGGATGAAGGCTGCGGCAGAAAAGGGTCTCCGGTCGTCTTGGACTCCGTGCCACTGGATCCTGACCCAGATCTGTCAAGGACCATGGGGTGGATGTCTGTGCACCAGTCTCCCCGCGTTAAACAAAGTCACGCACAGGCGTCCTCCAGCCCTGGAGACACCCATGGTCAGCCATGGCCGAAGGGGGCCTAAGAGGAAGAAGTGTGTGTGTACATGTGTGTATGCACTTGTGAGTTGCATACATGCATGTCTTTGTGTGCGTGTGTGTGCACATATTTTGTGCATGTGTGTACGCGTGTACGTATTTTGTGTGTGTCTGCATATGTGTGCGTCATGTGCGTTTGTTTTACGTACACGTGTTTGTGTGTACACATACGCATGTGTTTTTTGTGTGTGTACCTGTGTGCGTATGTACGCCTGTGTTTGTAAACACGCAGGCGTTTGTGTGTATGTATTATGTGGGTGTGTGTGTACGTGTTTTGCTTGTGTGTACATGTGTGTTTGTGTACATATGTGCGTGCATGTATGAGCATGTGTTCACGGATTTGGATTTTCTGCGCAACACTTTCATTGACACGCACCGACTCACTATTTTTATGAGGTAAAACATACCTCGTGCGAAAGGTTAAAATCGACTGAATATGTGCTCAGCTGCAGTAATGACAAATTACGATGGGACTTATCTCTTCATAAGATCATAACAGGTTTAGATCGGACAGATAGAGGGAAGATTATCCCAGTGGGGGATTTTTCAAGGACAACATATTTGGGCAAAGGATACAAGAGGATACAAGGAAAAACATATTTAGTTTATTGTCACGTGTACCGAGGTACAGTGAAAAGCTTTTTGATGCGTGCTGTCCAGTCAGTGGAGAGACTAATCAAGAATCTATCTGTCTCTGCCTTAGAAATATCCACTGACTTGACCTCCACAGCCTTCTGTGGCAAAGAATTCCACAGATTCACCGTTACCTGAGGAGTCTCGCTGGCCCGAACACACTGAAACATAACAGTAGCACTGAAGCATCCTTTTTGGTTCACGAGTTCTAGGAGCAGAATTTGGCCATTCGGCCCATCAGGTCTATTCTGCCATTCAATCATGCCTGATCTACAGTACCTCTCCCTCTCAACCGTATTCTCCTGCCTTCTCCCTGTAACCCCTTACACACGTACTAATCAACTACCTTTCAATCGCCAACTTAAAAATATCCAATGATGGCTTCCATAGCTGTCTGTGGCAGCGGGGGGGGGGAGCGGGGAGAGAGGGGGGGGGGTGGGAGAGGTGGGAGGGAGGGGGAGAGAGAGGGAGGGAGGGGGTTAGGGAGTGGTGAGAGAGGGGGTAGGGAGGGGGGAGAGAGGGGGGGAGGGCGGGGGAGGGAAGGGGTTAGGGAGCGGGGAGAGAGGGGGGGGGAGAGAACGTTGGCTCTCTCTCCCTTTAATCAGAGAGTAATTAATAATGTCCTGTAGCTGAGGCAGAATGACTCTTTGAGGTTTCTGAGCATACATTAGAACTAGTAACAATCAGGAATCAAGAGATACAAAGAACTGCTGGTTTACAAATAAAAGACTCAAAGTGCTGGAGTAACTCAGCGGGCTGGGCAGCATCTCTGGAGAACCTGGAGCACGTTCTCCCTCTGACCACGTGGGTTTTCTCCGGGCGCTCGGGTTTCCTCCCACACTCCAAAGATGTCCAGGTTTGCAGGTTAATTGGCTTCGGTAAAATTGTAAATTGTCCCTGGTGTGTGGGATAGTACGAGGTGACCACTGGTCCGTGCAGACTCGGTGGGCTGAAGGGCCTGTTTCTGTGCTGTATCTCTGAAGTCTAAAGTCTTAAAAGTCGTAAGATTAATGGGCCAAATAGCCTCCTTGAGGCCTGTAACAATTTTTTATGAGTCATAAACCATTCAGAAATTCTTTCATAATTGTAGATTATTTTGACTATGGAAGAAAGATGAAGTCCCTTGTGTTTTATTGATACAAGATGTTCCTTTGTTAATATAATTTAGTAAACAGATTGCCTAGAAGAATACAAAGTCATATTGACATTGATCATGGTTATTTGTCCAAAACTGATTTATTATGTGCAAGAAAAAACAACTTGTCTGGCCTACAATTAAGTTCAGGCGGGAGAGATTATGCTGTAATATTTATCGAATAAATCATCCTTTTAACAAATTATATTATTAGTTTAGAACGGGGGGGGGGGGGGGGAGGGACCTCTTTGAAACATGCAGAATAGTTAAAGGCCTGGATGGAGTGGGTGTGGAGAGAATGTTTCCACTAGTGGGAGAGTCCAGGACCAGAGGTCACAGCCTCGGAATTAAAGGACGTACCTTTAGGAAGGAGATGAGGAGGAATTTCTTTAGTCAGAGGGTGGTGAATCTGTGGAATTCTTTGCCACAAACGGCTGTGGAGGCCAAGTCAATGGATATTTTGAAGGCTGAGAGATAGATTCTTGATTAGTACGGGTGTCAGAGGTTATGGGGTGAAGGCAGGAGAATGGGGTTAGGAGGGAGAGATAGATCAGCCATGATTGAATGGTGGAGTAGACATGATGGACCAAATGGCCTAATTCTGCTCCTATTCCTTAATTCTACTCCAATTCCTTATGACCTTATGACATAGCCAGGCTTGCAGCTTGAATTAAAGGGTGCTCCTCTAAAAAGGAGATGAGGAAGAATGTCTTTAGTCAGATGGTGGTGAATCTGTGGAATTCTTTGCCACAGAATGCTGTGGAGGGCAAGTCATTGGATATTTTTAAGGCAGAGATAGATAGATTCTTGATTAGTAGGGGAATGGGGTTAGGAGGGAGAGATAGATCAGACATGATTGAATGGTGGAGTAGACAATGCTCCTATCACTTCTATTGATGCATTGATTCTCATTGATTCTCACAGTATTTCACACGTGTATTGTTTCATAGAACATAGAAGGGTACAGCACAGGAACAGGCCCTTCCGCCCATAATGTCTGTGCTGAGATCATCTCATTCCAACCAGCGTATAATCCATATCCCTCCATTCCCTGCGCAGCCACCCAAAAGCCCCTTAGATTTCCTGCTGGCGTAGCGGTTGAGTTGCAGCCTCGCAGCGCCAGAGATCCAAATTCGATCCTGACTACGGGCGCCGTCTGTACGGAGTTTGTTCGTTCTCCCCGTGACCAGCGTGGGTTGTCTCCAGCATCGCCGGTTTCCTCCCACGCTCCAAAGACGTGCAGGTTTAATCGGCTTGGTATAATTGGAAATTGTCCCTGGCGCGTGTAGCCTAGCGTTAGTGTGCGGGTATCGCCGGTCGGCGCGGACTCGGTGGGCCGAAGGGCCTGTTCCGGCGCTGTATCTCCAAAGTTAGCAAATCCTTCCCCAGTTTCCCTGAAAATACAGGTGTGAATGTGATGGGCCTGTCCAACTTGGGCGTTTTTTTAGGCAACTACAGGCGACTAGTTTGTCGCCTCATGTTCGCCGGTGGTCGCCGGGAGTCGTCTCCTCCGTCTCGCAAAAAAGTTGCGTCTTTCTGGTCACCGCTAAATTTTGAAAAATCTTCGGCAACGGCGGGTTTGACGCCAATCAGCGTAGCTTGACTTCTCCTGACGTCGGTGCTGTCGTAGGTTGTCGCCAGGGTGACGTTGGTTGTCGCCGTTTTTTCGGCGAGCTACCAGGAGTATGACAGTCGCCGACAGTTGCCTAAGAAAATCGCCAAGTGGGACAGGCCCATCACTCATTTAAAGGGCCTGTCCCACTGTACGAGGTAATTCAAGACTTCTCCCGAGTTCTCCTCTGATTTGAGCTTGTGTAATGTACATAGCGGGTACGTAGCAACTCGTATGAGTAAAAAGTAACCATTTTTTTCATCACCAGTATTTTTTTACTCGTGAACATTTTTCGCAGTGTTGATAAGGCGTCACGAGTTTACCGGATTTCCCGATTACCTACCGTTACTCGTACGAGCCGTTACGTGACATCCACGAGCCCCTACGTACCTGCTACGTACATTACACAAGCTCGAATCAGGGGAGAACTGGGGAGGACTCTTGAATTACTTCGTACAGTGTGACAGGCCCTTAACCGAGAAGGTTAGGAGACACAAAGCAGGGAGATTGCAGGATGATTTATGTTCACATTTATCGCATCACTAAAAATACAGCAGGGCAGCGTGTGAAGGATTCAAGGTAATCAGGCAAAGTCAACATGCCATTGTGAAAGGGAAACCACGTTTGGCTAATTTATCAGAGTTCTTTGAAGGATTAACGTGACCCTGACAATGAGGAACTGGTGCAGATACTGAATCATCATATATATTTGAAAAAGGGGCTGCATCAAACTTAACTGCGGGGAAAAGCAATGAGCTGGAGGTCACATAATGTCAAGATAGAATATTGGCCAGCTGAGTTACTACGGCACTTTGTGTCTCTTCCTTGTAAAATCTACGATGGCAGTTTCACACTGTAGAATATATGTAGGTAGGTAGGTGGGAAAAATCTGTCAAATGGAGGATAATTTGGAAAATATATAGATTTGTCCATTTTGGCAGGGAAAAATAGTAAGATTAAACAAGAACTTACCAGTTTCGAAGTTTGATCTTTATTTTATGAGGATGAGGGATTACGTGAAGAACCCGCCTCACGCTGGCAACGGCATACTTCAAAGCAGCGGCATGAAAAAACACAGAACACCAAAAGCCGGAGTAACATAGTAAGGCTCATAAAAAGACTTAGAACTACCATTTGATCATTTATTTTATGAGGGTGGGAGCGGAGGGCACGTAATCCCTCATCGTAAACTCCTCATAAAAATAACGATCAAACTTCGAAAACTGGTAAGTTCTCTGTTTAATCTTACTATTTTACTTCGGAGTCACGTGAGTGACTACGTGAAGATTTTAAAGCTTTCTGTGTTTTTTATGTCGTAGAATCAATCCGTACGACAGTCCGGCTAAGTAAACACATACATGAGAAACCAGACTAAATGTTAGATCATTTCACAATTAACTTTTTAATGGTTTAAAGACCATATTAATAACCCTCCTTATATCTGAGGGAAAATGATTACAAGTGATAAAAGATAGAAGTGACTACACCATTGATTTATAGCAATTAATAGTAAACCAAAGCAGGTGATTTAGTGCTCCCCAACACCGCGTGTCCAAAGCTTGTCATAGTGTGAACAGGTTTATTGTAGAACTTTTGAAAAAGTTTCTTCTTTACTCCACCCTGCGACTTTTAAAATTGCTCGAGAGGTACGTCCCGCCCCTTCGCCGCGGACGTAGCAGCCGCCCTGGTGGAGTGAGATTTGACAACATCAGTGTCTACTCCCGCTAAAACCAACACCTGTTTCATACCAATTTGAGATAGTTTGAAAACTGAAGCTTTTGTGTGTGGTTTTTTGTGCGTAACCATTTAACGCTTTTTCATTTCCTCTAAGGGTGTCAGTAACTTTAATATATTCGTTCAAATGTTTAACCACACACAAAGTAGGATCATTATGATAAGCTTGAAAGGTTACCTTTGTTCCAGATCTCCCTGGTCTGCTTTGTTTGATCAACTCGTAAAAAACATAGAACACAACATTATCTGTAGTCACATGCATACAGTCTAAAACGCAACATTTGTAAAGTTTGCACTCTTTGAGCTGAGACCAGTGACATTACAATGACTAATTTTCAATGTCAATCTTTCCAATGTCCAACCCTTCAATTGGAGTCCATTGTCTAAGTAGCGTAAGTACAATGCTCACATCCCAAATCTCTGTGTATCTTGGTTTGGGTGGATTAATATTAAAGATTCCTTTCATGAATCTAGATATTAATGGATGCGACCCAATTGATCTCTGATCAGTCATAAGCCCTAAATAGGACGACAAAGCACTGCGTGCAGTGTTAATGGCACTGTAACTTAAATGTTGCTGAAAATTTGCAAATTGGCAAGGAATTCCAAAACATTTGCAATATTTACAGTATCATAAGAAATATTTGACTGTGTGCAAAAGTCTTCCCATTTCTTAATATGTGTCATATATTGCTTTTGTGTGCTATTGCGCCCCCCCATGATGCAACCATAACTTCCATAGTTTGGTCTGCACAATCCCAGCTCCTGTAGTGGTCTGGTCAAAACCTGCAGATTAACAAATTCATATATGCATACAATGGGTAAATCTCTTTAAGTTACCGGATTAGTCAAGATATCACTACAGTTAGGAATCGACATATATGGTTCTTTAATCATATTCAGCATTACTGGGAACCAAGGTTGAGTTGGCCAATTTGGAACTACCAACAATCCAGAAGCAGAATCTTGTTCTATCTTCTTCAGGCATCTCTGAATCAAAGCAAATGGTGGAAAAGCATAAAAGAACATCTTTCCCCCAGTGTAATGAAAAAGCATCTACTGCTACTGCATCTGGATCGTGTTCCCAAGACACATAAGTAGGCAACTGATGATTAAAGCCTAGATGCAAACAAATCTATTTCTGGCAACCCAAATTGGTTTACAATATTCTTAAATATTGCTGGCTTAAGCATCCATTCCGTATTATCTTTAAAAATCCTGGACTTTCATCTGCTACCACATTGTCCTTACCCGGAATGTAGCTTGCTGAAATCCATATTTGGCGACCAATACACCATTGCCATATCTCATTGGCCAGAACAATCACATGATACTGACCTAACTCCCCCCCCATGTGATTTAATGTATGCAACAGCCGTTTTATTGTCTAACTGTATTAAACACATGTAGACCTTGTTTAGCACAACAATATGCTTAAGTCCATAAAAAGCACCCAATAACTCCAAATAGTTAATACCATAAACTTGAAGAAACGCTTCTTCTTGAGCTTTCCATCTACCTCCACAACTGGAGGACGAATCTGTAGCCCCCATCCGAGAGCACTAGCATCCGTTTGTTAAAACCATTCAGGTTGTTTAATCATGATATTCTTAGCAGCTTGTGGGACATTTTCAACCCACCATTGTAATTCCAACACGGCTTCTTTTGTTAATTGCATAGGCCTGTCAAAGGTGACTTGCCTTCTCTTTAAGAGCCCTTATTTTGTCCCTTTGAAGATTTTGATAATGTAATGGACCAAATTCCACTGCCGGAAATGCTGCTACCAGTTTTCCCAATGGTTTTCGCCACTTCTCGGATGGAGGGTTAAGGTTTGTGAATGAGGTAATTACAAGTCATCAAGATGTCATTGGCCTTCTCTGTTGGCAAAGTAACTAAACATAGTCACTGAGTTAATTACAAACCCCAAAAGTTAATTGATTGTGCTGGCTGCAGCTGGGACTTAATTGGATGAATCAAAAACCCTAGCTTTTCAAACAAAGCTTTAGTAACTGAAACTGGAGTGCTCAGCTGACTCTTGAGTATCACTAATGATCAGAATATCATCCAGATAAGCCATAACAATGTGTTTCTGTGCTCTTAATTGGGGCTAAAACTGGTTTCAACAGTTTTGTAAAGAGTCTAGGAGCCGAACTCAATCCATTTGGTAAAGCTTTAAAACTGCCATAATTTTGTCCAGCAAATTAAATTTTAAATACCTCCTGAAGCATTGATGAATTGCTACAGAATAATAGGCATCCTTCAAATCAATCTTAGCCATATAACACCCTGCTGAGATAAGATATTTTGCAGTACTGAATGTTCTCCATCTTAAAATGTTTGTATTCTCTACAAACTTATTCAGATCTGTAAGGATCCAGAATAATTCTGCAACCACCATCTTTTTTATCTCTTCGAAATATATTAGAGACAAATTGATGCTTATGTTTATAAAGTCTTTTCAATTACGCCTTTTCCAGATAATTTGTCATTTCCACATTAATCTCCATTCTTTCCTCTGCAGAAAACACATAAGCATAAGCAGGTCTATTCTGTACAGGAGGATTAACCCCTTCTTTAAAAATAATAATGGCTCCCGAAACTGCTTGTAATACATATCGATCAGAAGTACCTCTCCGTATGATCGTGGTGGTCTCCTTCTTCCCGAATACAGGGAAGCACTTGCCTGCACAGCACGATAGTATTTTCGTGACAAACTTCTGCTTTCTATAAAACGGAAATCGAAACCCCTTCGGGTCGAAAACCCCTTCTTTGTCCAAAAACAAAAGGATTAATATTGCTAAAATATTTAGCTTCTTCATCCAACTCTTTCAGCTGTTTCGGCAGATTTTCTCCAAACAAATACCCAGGAGCTTGAACTCCACTTTCTTGACACAGGCTTGCAAATCTAGGGTGAAATATGGGCCGAATCGCCATTTTCCTCGTGCAATTAATTTCATAGAATGAATTACATAATAAGCCCCAAAGTATCCTTTTTGAATCTTTCCATTTCCAGATTCTCCATTTGCCTGCCATAGGCCGTAATGGCAGCAGAAATTAATTTGAGCACCTTTTGAAACTTCACTTCTAGGGCTCTCATACTTGGAGTCATAGACGTCCATATCATCGGATTCACCGTAGGTACTTCCAATGAGGCACAATTTCTTGGAGCTTTATATAATTCTGATGTTTCATTCATCACAGAATTGTGAAGTTGGTGAAGATACCATATAATTTATGTTTGCAGCTAGGATTTCTTCCATAGCCTCACCACTTCCTTCAGGTATAGCAAAATCTTGTGCTATCCCAGGCACATTAGGCCTTTTCTTTTTACTTTGTGGTGTGCTTTCAAAAGCCATATAGCCACCAGCAGGGTCTGCCTTCTGCAGCCCTAAAATCAATTGGGATATCATCCCATGAAACTTCTTCCAGCCCAAATCCTGGGTCCGGAGTATCATATTCCCAACTTGGCCCACAGCCATATTCATCATATTCAAACCCCTCAGGGATTTTTTGGGATTCATCTGGGTACTCTGACCCTTGTCTCATTATTGTTTGGAGAACTTTCTCCATATGCTCCATTTTTAGCCACATAGTTTTTATTGTCTGGAGGTCTTTCAATATCAGAGTCATCAGGAAACCACGGGCCTCTCAGATTTCTTTTTGCATTTTTTAGGAAACATTTTCCTCCGTGGTTATTATTTCTGGAGAATCTGGAAACTCACTATCGGGTAAATCGGCGGCCAACGGTATCGGAACCGGGTCCGCACTAACTTCGCGTCCCGTATTTTTACTTTCACCCCGGGAACATCTTTTTGCCCGCGAAAACTTCTTTCCCGATTTCTCCATTTTTCTTTAATAATCAGTGCTCAATCAGCACGTTAACGTGGCTCTAAATTTTACTTTTGGTTTTCGTTTGCTGGAGCCACCCAGCGTAACCAAAAAAACGCCCCGGTCTAACTGCACTTACCTGCGGGCCGTTCCGACCGCTGCGAGGAGCTGCTCCTTACTGCAGCTCCTCCTCGCGCCGTCAGCGTTGACGTCATGCCGTTGCCAGCGTGAGGCGGGTTCTTCACGTAGTCACTCACGTGACTCCGAGGAAAAATAAACATAGAAACATATGTCTGAACATATGTTCAGTTAGGTCATGTCTGAAAAAGGGTCTCGATCCAAAACGTTCTCTCCAGAAATGCTGACTGTCCCACTGAGTTACTCCAGCTTTTGTGTCTATCTTCAGTTTAAACCAGCAACTGCAGTTCCTACGCATAGAAACATAGCAAATAGGTGCAGCAGTAGGCCATTCTGCCCTTTGAGCCAGCACCGCCATTCAATATGATCATGGCTGTTCATCAAAAATCAGTACCTCGTTCCTGCCTTCGTCCCATATCCCTTGATTCCGCTATGAAGATGATTAAGCAGCGTTATCAAAGTGGTGAGAGATTGCAGGGCTCTGCATTAACAAGGGCTTGTGTTTCAATGGATGATTTGCAAAAGCAGAGTTTTTTACGTAGGCTTGAAAGACTGAGTGAGTTGCGCTTTAGACTTTTACTCTAGACTTTGGAGTGTGGGAGGAAACCGGAGCACCCAGAGAAAACCCACACAGGTCACGGGGAGAACATACAAACTCCGTACAGACAGCACCCATGGTCGAGATCGAACCCAGGTCTCTGGCGCTGTGAGGCAGTAACTTTACCTGCCGCTACACCTGTTCCTAACTCGTGTTTCTATCTGTGTGTAAATACATCATGTGACCTTTGTCCGCCGGGCACTTACTAAACCGCTGAGCATTTCCAAAGGAAATAATGATTTCCTTTTTCATTTATATTTGGTGGAATTAAACCTGGATGCATTATAAATATTGTGAGCTATTTAAAAGATGCCATTTGAAAGCAACATTTGCCTCCAGTGACCTGAGGCTTAACATGAGTAAGATGTCTATTTTTATTTATAATAGAATCCACAAATGTCTGAAGGGAAAGATATACTCTAAATTTGTCAAGTACAAAATAATAGGCCCTGCCAAATGATTAAATTAGACATCCTCTCATGAAGATGTGCATGTCTTTTCTACTCTTTGCAGTCCCAACTGCCTCCGAACATCCTTACAAAGAGAGAGCGCCCGCTCTGAGTTGTTCTGGCCTTTTCTAGCCTCCAGCATTTTCCCCTCCAACTCCCCCCCCCTCACCTACCCCCCTCACCTCTACTTTCCCGACCCCATCCGCCCCGATAGGGCGGCGCGGTGGCGCAGCGGTAGAGTAGCTGCCTCACAGCGCCAGAGACCGGGTTCGATCCTGACCACGGGTGCTGTCTGTACGGAGTTTGCACGTTCGTCCCGTGACCTGCGTGGGTTTTCTCCAGGTGCTCCGGTTTCCTCCCGCACTCCAAAGACGTGCAGGTTTGTAGGTTTATTGGCTTTGGTAGAAATGAAAATTGTCCCTCGTGTGCAGAATAGTGCGCGTATACGGAGCGATCGCTGGTCGGCGCGGGCTCAGAGGGCCCAAGGGCCTGATTCCATGCAGTATCTCTTAAAGTCTGAAGTAAAAGCCCGAAACGTCATGTGCTGCTTCCCTCCAGAGATGCTGCCTGTCCCGATGAGTTCCTCCAGCATTTTGTGTCTATCTTCGGTGTAAACCAGCATCTACAGTTCCTTCCTACACATTTCGTCAGCCGCTCTCAACTTCTTGTTTAAAGGACAATTCCCACGTGAAAATGTAAAAACATGGATCTGCAGATGCTGGTTTACCAAGCGGGGACACAAAGTGCTGGAGTAACTCAGCTGGTCAGCAGGCAGCATCTCTGGGGAATTTGAATAGGAGACGTTTGGGTCGGGACCCTTCTTCTGACTGATTGGGGGGGGGGGGGAGATGGGGTGGGGAAGAAAGCTACAAGTGTGGAGGGGCAGGACAAAGTCTGGCAGGTCATCGGTAAACGCAGGCGAGGGGGGTTTCTGATAGGCAGATGGTTGGACCCTTTATCTGGTCACTATTTGTATACCTTGTGACAATAAAGTATGCACTCACTGATTAATTCATTCATACATTCACACACAAGGTGTGAGACAAAAGGATTAGAGAGTTGCAAATTGTGAAGCTAGAGGAATGATGAGGCACAAATTGTTTAGGAGGGGAAGGGGGAGGGGGAGGGGGAGATAGGTGCAAGGTTAGCCAGGGTTCAGAGGAGGGGAGGGGGGGATGGGTAAGAAAGGGGAGGGGGAGCAGGGGTCAAGCGGTAGATAGGGGCAGGTAGTATTTTCTTGAGATTACCTAAAGTTGGTGAACTTGCCTTCAACAGCTGATGTATAAAACAGCGTGAATTTTAACCACAAATTTAACATAGAAAAACATTTTGAGACACTTCAAGAGAGTGTTATCAAACAAATTACTGCTAACCTAAATTACTGGCCAATATTGGGACAGATGATGATTTTTATTTGTTAGTGATGAAAGAAATGTTACTTAATATTGATTCAGTTGTGGGTGAGACCCAAGTTGAACATGAACTGCCTTCAGAGCAACACGGTGGCGCAGCGGTAGAGTTGCTGCCTCACAGCGCCAGACACCCGGGCTCCATCCTGACTACGGGAGCTGTCTTTACAGAGTTTGCACGTTCTCCCCGTGACAGCATCTGTTTTCGTCGGGTGCTCCGGCTTCCTCCCGCACTCCAAAGATGTACAGGTTTCTAGATTAATTGGCTCTGGTAAAATAAATTATGTTGTCCCTAATGTGTAGGATAGTGTTAGTGTACGGGGTGATCGCTGGTTGGCACGGACTTGTTGGGCAGAAGGGCCTGTTTCTACGCTGCATATCTCAACTAAAAGCTATACGACACTAAAGATAGAGCGTACACTAAAGCCCCTGTCCCACTTAGGCGATTTTTTTTGGCGACTACAGGTGACCAGGCTGTCGCCACATGGTCGCTGGGTGACGCCTGTATGGTCGTGAGGCGTCTCCTCAAGTCGCCTAAAGAGTCGTAGCGTTTTTCTGGTCGCCGCTGGATTTTCAAATGTTCAAAACTTTATGGCGACTGTGGGCTTGACGTAGCTTGTCTTCTACTATTGTAGGTGCTGTCGTAGGGTGTCGCCAGGATGACGCAGGTTGTCGCCAGGTGACGTCGGTTGTCGCTGGGTGCTTACTTTGGCGAATTGGTGACTACCCACGTCAACCGGCGACGGGTACCGGCGACCGAATTGTCTTCCTTTTTACGCCGACAGGGTCATAGCTAGTCGCGGGTGGACGTAGATTGACTTTGGTTGTCGCCCGTGTGGTCGTAGATGGACGTCCTGATGGGTCGCCGGTTGTCGGCAGCTTGACATCGACTAGGTGGTAGGTTGTCGCAGACATTGTCGTAGGGGGGGTCCAGCCGCCGGTTATTCGGAGACCTGCTACGACCGTGACGGTCGCCGGCAGTCGGCGAAAAAAATCGCCCGAGTGGGACAGGCCCTTAATATTCTTTGCTGCACCTTTATAAGTACTGTCTGAAAGTTTGATCTAATGTGCAATATCTGTGCCTGTCACATCTGTTAATGCGAAGGACAGCCAATAACGCCCTTCCTGGAGTCAACATCATCTGAACATCTATAACTGTACCGATGTCAGCAATAGACTGCCCTTTAAGTAAAGCACAAATCATCTGGCAACATCCTCTGTGAATCAAATATTTATTTCAACCAAGGCATTGTCGTCCGTTTTCAGAGATTCCGCCTTTTGAACATGTTATTTCATTCTTCAAAAATAGACACAAAACGCTGGAGTCACTCAGCGGGACAAGCTGAGTCACTCTGGAGAGAGGAATGGGTGATGTTTTCGGTCGAGACCCTTCAGCCCGACCCGCCGGGTTACTCCAGCATTTTGTGTCTTTCTTCAGCGTAAACCAGCATCTGCAGTTCCTTCCGGCACATTTCATTTTTTGACATTTCAATCCTGTCAACCAACAGTTTTTGCACCAGGTTTGGTCCGAGCGGCGTTGGCACGGTGGCACGGCGGCGCAGCGGGTAGGGCTGCTGCCTCACTGCGGCAGGGACGCGGGTTCGATCCTGACGTTGATGGTGCTGCCTGCGTGGAGTTTGTACGTTCGCCCCGTGACCGCGCGTGGTTACACCAGAGAATTTGACACCGCAGACCAAGTGAAAGGGGGAGATCGACGGTCGGCATGGACTCGGTGGGCCGAAGGGCCTGTTTCCGTGCTGTATCTCTCAATCAAATAAAAAGCAGTGATGTCAAGAGGAACCTTAAGTGGCCACCATTCAGGGTATAAAGACTGCTTTCATCTTTGTTTTTACTTTTGTTTTGTTCCAGTTACGCGAGTGATGGACTAGTTTCAGAAAAGCCATGTTCATATGTGTAGGAAGGAGCTGCGGTTCCTGGTTTACATCGAAGATAGACACAGTGCTGGAGTTACTCAGCGGGTCAGGCAGCATCTCTGGAGAACATGGATAGGTGACGATTTGGGGCAGGACTCTTCTTCAGGCATTGAGATTTTGTCCCAAACGGATTGCAGTTACTGTGCTGAAACTAGAGTTGCAATCACACTAAATCATTTTATTGTCAACTCTATAGAAACAAGGAACTGCAGATGCTGTTTTTGACCAAAGATAGACACACAATGCTGGAGTAACTCAGCGGGTCAGGCTGCATCCCTGGAGAACATGGATAGGTGACGTTTCACAGAATGCTGGAGTAACTCAGCGGGTCAGGCAACATCTGTGGAGAACATGGATAGGTGACGTTTTGGATGGAGACCCTTCATCAGACTGAGTCTGAAGGAACTGCAGATACTAGTTTACTTAAAAAAAAAAGAGATGCTGCCTGACTCATTGAGTAACTCCAGCACTTCAGTCTGAGGAAGGGTCTCGACCGAAACATGACCTATTCCTTCGCTCCATTGATGCTGCCTCACCCGCTGAGTTTCTCCAGCATTTTTGTCCACCTTTGTGTCTATCTATTGTCGCTTCTAGTCAGTTCCCCAGTATTTTTAATACTCTGTCACACTTAAATAACAACAAATACTGACATTTGTCCATGTCTTTCATGCCTTCCTGATGTTCCAAATCATCGTTTAGTTAATCAACTAACCGGGTCTCGAGAGAAGAAAAATGTAATTCTATAACATCGTTACAAATATTCATGCCTTCAAATGAGATTTAAAATGTATGAGGGTTTGCTTTGTGTTTCATGTGCCTTTGTGGAGTAATCTCGGGGTCGTGCGTGGAGGTTTCGGTCGCAGTTGTGTCGGGTTGGTCAGCGTGGAAGAGGCGGATGTACAATAAAGGGTTGACCATGTGAATTTCCACGTGCTTAGTGTGAGATTATACCGTGAGAAGGAAGCTTCAGAATAACTGTCCTCAGACATATTTAGCACCAAGAGCACAGAGGATCGTCCAAAATTACGTTGCGGTGTTTGAGGAGATGGCCACCGAGCTGAGAATGATAAGGAAAAAGACTTGAAGTTTAACTGGCGAGCTTGATTTTAAGGAATACAGCAAGAGAGGTTAGAGCGGTAGAATTTTTGAATGAATGAATGAAGGAATGAGCGAATGAATGAATCAATGAGTGAATGAATGAGTGAATGACTGAATGAGGTGCACAGTAGAGAGCTTGCTGACCGGTTGCATCGTGGCTTGGTTCGGCAACTTGAGCGTCCAGGAGCGGAAAAGACTACAAAAAGTAGTAAACGCTGCCCAGTCCATCATCGGCTCTGACCTCCCTACCATCGAGGGGATCTAACGCAGTCGCTGCCTCAAAAAGGCTGGCAGCATCAAGGACCCACACCACCCTGGCCACACACTCATCTCCCCGCTACCTTCAGGTAGAAGGTACAGGAGCCTGAAGACTGCAACGTCCAGGTTCAGGAATAGCTACTTCCCCACAGCCATCAGACTGTTAAACTAAAATGAAGCAAAACTCTGAACATTAATAGACAAATATCTGTTTATTTGCACCTTATCTGTTTATTTATTCATGTGTGTATATATTTATATAATGGTATATGGACACACTGATCCGTTCTGTATTCATGCCTTCTACATTCTGTTGTGCTGAAGCAAAGTAAGAATTTCATAGGAGGCATATCGGTCCTGGGCCTCCTCCACGGCCAGAGTGAGCAACACCGCAAGTTGGAGGAACAGCACCTCATATTCCGCTTGGGGAGTCTGCATCCTTTGGGCTTGAACATTGAATTTTCTCAATTCTGTTAACCCTTGCTGTCTCCTCCCCTTCCCACCTCTCCCTCAGCCCTCGGGCCCTGGCATTCCCTCTATCTCTATCTCCCTCCCCCACCCTAGTCGCACTAGCTTCTCATTTTCACACCACAAACAGCTTACAATGGCTTGTTCCCTTAATCATCGATACTTTTTTGCATATCTTTCATTCATTGTTCTTTATCTCTCCACATCACCGTCTATATCTCTCGTTTCCCTGACCAGTTTGAAGAAGGGTCTCGACCCAAAACGTTGCCTATCTCCTTTGCTCCTTAGATGCTGCTGCACCCGCTGAGTTTCTCCAGCTTTTTGTGTAACCCCCTAAGAATTTCATAGTCCTGGCTGGGACACATGACAATGTGAATGAGTGAGTGAATGAGTGAATGAGTGAATGAGTGAATGAATGAATGAGTGAATGAATGAGTGAATGAGTGAATGAATGAGTGAATGAGTGAATGAGTGAATGAGTGAATGAATGAGTGAATGAGTGAATGAGTGAATGAATGAGTGAGTGATTGAATGAATGAGTGAATGAATGAATACATTATTGTCCCACGTGACAAGTCACGGTGATATTCTTTGTTTTGCATACACCCAAGGTATGTAAACAGTCACCTACAGACGAAGCTACAAGGTATCCCACTCCGAGTCCTCCTTTGTTCTCTCCCCCCTCCACCCCCCTCACGTCGTTACCCCCACGGAGGGTCCTTCTTTGTTCTCCCCCCTCCGCACCCCTAATGGCGGTCCCCACACGCTTTTGCATGCCTGGTATTCTTGTAGCCACCATCGACTGGAGGGGCAGCCGCAGCAGTGTCGGGTTGGTCAGCGTGGAAGAGGCATGCATACAATACAAGATTATGGGCCTGTCCCACTTAGGGCGACTCTTTAGGCGACTGCCAGAGACTAGATTTAATGGAATTCACCTACGACAACACCCACAACAAACTACGACAGCAAAAGTTGTCGCCACTGTGGCTGAACATTTCTCAACATGTTGAAGCTTTTGCGGCAGTCGCCTGTGGTCACCCAAAAAATTGCCTAAGTGGGACAGGCCCATAATGCCACAGAAGTGAGTGAAACAGTAGAGACTGCAGTGAAAGGAGACAGCAGTTTGTTGCGTGGGGGAGGTTGCGGAGAGCAGGACGGATGAGAGCAAAGTTTAGAAAGGAAGAGAACCATTTGAAAGTTATGCATTTGGAAATTAGGAACCAGGACGGAAAGGCCTGGATAGAGTGGATGTTTCCACTAGTGGGAGAGTCTCAGACCAGAGGTTGTTGTCTTCATTGCCACAGAAGGCTGTGGAGGCCAAGTCAATGGATATATATAAGATAGATAGATTCTTCATTAGTGCGGGTGTCAGGGGTTATGGGGAGAAGGCAGGAGAATGGGGTTAGGAGGACGAGACACAGCAGCCATGATTGAATGGCGGAGTGGACTTGATGGGCCGAATGGCCTAATTCTACTCCTATTACTTACATGAACATATGAACGTAGAACAGAGAAAATACAGAAGATAGATACAAAAAGGTGGAGTAACTCGGTGGGTCAGGCAACATCTCTGGATCATTGTGGGCTCCACATTTCTCCTGACTCTAAGGCAGCAACTCTTCCGCTGCGCCACCGTGCCACCCTGCTACATTTAGTAGTTGACTAGACTAAGTAGGACCCGTTGGGTCCCAGTCACACAGGAGGCCTGGTCCCCCAGCGCAACCCAATCCCCATCGCAATATTCCACCACTCAAACATTCCCCCAACGCAATATTCCACCACTCACCCATAGCCCCTAACTGCGCGGGCGCTGCTCATTTCCCCTCATAGATATAGATTTCTACTTTTGCGGTTGACTTGCCCGGTTTCACCATGACATCATTCAATATCCTGAGGTTCAATACAGCCGACCAGCACTATCCTACGCACTAAGACAATTTACAATTTACAGAAGCCAGTCTAACTTGTGCTGTATTGTTCCGTATTCTATGTTCATCTTCTGCACTTTATCCATATCCCTCGATTCCCAGCTTATCCAAGCGCCCATCTATAAGCTCCTCTCTTCTCCGTTAAACGACTCAATGGAAAATGGAACCGGAAAGTGTCCATTTGGTTCTAATGCCGGACATTTACGACTGTCCTCTCAATGTATGATGCTACTTCCAGGATAAGACGGGAAAACAGGAATGTGATTTCAGGATCATCCGGGTTCCACTCCCAGGCCCCATGGCATTATGGGGCCTGTTTCCGCGCTCTAAACTAAATTAAAGGTAACCCATGTTGCACCACTCTAAATAAAGACACAACGTGTTTGAGTAACTCAGCGGGTCAGGCAGCATCTGTGGAGAACATGGAGAGGTGACGTTTCACAGAGTGCTGGAGTAACTCAGCGGGTCAGGCAGCCTCTGTGGAGAACATGGATAGGTGACGTTTCACAGAGTGCTGGAGTAACTCAGCGGGTCAGGCAGCATCTGTGGAGAACATGGATAGGTGACGTTTCGGGTCAGGGCCCTTCTCTCTATGTTTATTTGCCACAATTCTTTCATGTTATTGAATAATTACCCTAACACTGCCTTTAATTAAACTAATAGAATATATGCTGTCTCTAGTGATTAATGAGTACCATCAAATATGTTTTTATCCTTGCTACATTGAAAAATGTTTTTAAATATGAAGATCTGGAGAAAGTCATCCAAGCTTCAATATCCTCTCACTGGACTTCAGCAACTCTCTGTTTACTGGGATTATTCAGTCGTGCCTGTCCCACCTGCAACTGGTCCTGAATGCCGCAGCCAAGCTCCTGACAGGTCCCGGAAGAGGGACCATATTACCCCAACTCTGGCCTCTCTCCACTGGCTGCCAGTACTGTTCGGAGTTGATTTTAAGGTTCTCCCGTTGGTCTATAAATCCCTAAACGGGCTGGCTCCCCCTTGTATCACAGACCTCCTTACCCCTTAAGGGCCTGTCCCACTTTCCAGAGCTGCTCACAAATTCTCCCGAGTTTGCCCCTTGATTCAAACTCAGAGAATGTCGGTAGCGAGTCCGCAGGAGACCATAGGAGTCCGTGGATGTATCGTAGCAGCTTGTTATGCCAACAGTAGGTACTCGAGGAATCAGGTAAGTCGGGACGTTTTTTTCCAGCCCGACAAAAAATGTCCACAAGTTAAAAGATAGTTGGGAGGGGAAAGACTGCAACATTTAATGCCATTTAATTTAGTACCTACAGCTGACATAACGAGCCGCTACGATATGATGAAACCAAAGAGCGACACAAAAATCTGGAGAATAAGAATAGGTCACATTCCGGGTCACCGGTCTGAAGAAGGATCCCGACCCGAAACATCACCTATTCCATTCACTGCGATCATGGCTGATCATCCACAATCAGTACCCCGTTCCTGCCTTCTCCCCATATCGCTTGATTCCACTATCTTTAAGAGATCTCTCTGACTCTCTCTTGAAAGCCTCCAGAGAATTGACCTCCACTGCCTTCTGAGGCACAGAATTCCACAGATCCACAACCCTCTGTGTGAAAATGTGTTTCCTCATCTCCGTTCTATATGGTCTAAGTTTAAGAATAAGAAGTAAGCCATTTAGAACGGAGACGAGGAAACACTTTTTCACACAGAGAGTTGTGAGTCTGTGGACTTCTCTGCCTCAGAGGGCGGTGGTGGCCAGTTCTCTGGACACTTTCAAGAGAGATCTAGATAGGGCTCTTAAAGATAGCGGAGTCAGGGGATATGGGGAGAAGGCAGGAACGGGGTACTGATTGGGGATGATCAGCCATGATCACATTGAATGGCGGTGCTGGCTCGAAGGGCCGAATGGCCTGCTGCTGCACCTATTGTCTATTGCCTATTTGGATTTATCTCAGTTTAGTTTAATTTATTGTCTCCTGGACCGATGCCAAACTTCCTAAGCCTTCTAAGGGAATCGAGGCGTCGGTGCGCTTTCTTGGGTCTTGCTTCCATGTGGCTTGTCCAGAACAAGTTGCTGGTGAGATATTTATTCCTCAGTACTTGAGCCTTTCACCCACCTCTACTTCAGCGCCATCAATGCAAGCTGGGGCATGTGTACCGCTGCGCTTCCTGAAGTCGATCACTATCTCCTTCGTCTTGCTGTCATTGACGGGCAGTACAAATAAAAAAATGAGCTGACGTAGATGTTCAGAGACGTTTACCGGAGCTGCGATAGTTCACTCAGGGAAACGGAAATCTTACTCTGTGAGGCAGCGAGAGGAGCAGATTTTACCTACCGAACCCGACCTACCCGGTAACATTTATCAATACAGTACGTTGGCCACTTCACCCTCTAGCTTGCGGCTCCTCCTCTCCCAAAAATCTAATTAAAATAATCTAAATTTATAAATGTAGTAACATGGGGACAATAGGGAATGAAAATGTGGAATTTAGTGGTGGCACGCTGGCGCAGCGGTAGAGTTTACACCCGGGTTCAGTCCCGACTACGGGTGCTGTCTGTACGGCGTTTGCACGTGCTCCCCGTGACCTGCGCCAGGTTTTCTCCGAGATCTTCGGATTCCTCCCATGCTCCAAAGCCGTGCAGGTTTGTGGGCAAATCGGCTTGTTGCAAAATGTGGGAAAAAAAACTGCGCCTGGTGCGTGTAGGGTGGTGTCAGTGTGCGGGGATCGCTGGTCGGTGTGGTCTCGGTGGGGCCGAGGGGCGTGTTTCTGCACCATATCTCTAAATCCAAAACTAAAATGAATGAATGAATGAATAAGTTTATTGGCCAAGTATTCACATACAAGGAATTTGCCTCGGTGCTCCGCCCGCAAGTAACAACATGACATACAGTAACAATTAAGAATAAACCTTAAAACATTAAAACATTAAGAATAAAACATTATAGTTTAAACATGTGAATGAAATAAAATACCAGAGCAAAAGGAAGCTTTTGGTTATTGAGTAGAGCAACTGCTTGTGGAAAAAAGGTGTTTTTATGTCCGGCTGTGGCGGCTTTGACAGTCTGGAGTCGCCTTCCAGATGGAAGTGATTCAAAGAGTTTGTGGCCAGGGTGAGAGGGGCAGAGATGATCTTGCCCGCTCACTTCCTGGCCCTTGCAGTGTACAGTTCATCAAAGGGGGGAAGGTTGCAGCCAATAACCTTCTCTGCTGATCGGACGATAACTATGCATAGCATCGGGAAAGGCTCGGCCTCTTGATGGAGTCCTGACCTGCTCCCCTTCAGAAAATCGACACAGCGGCTGGCTATCTGATACAAACAACCCAGCCAAAGTAACTCTAACCCATCAGAGAAATCCGAAGAGGCCATTACTGACACAAGTTGCAAAGGTATTGCTTCAACCAAGTACACAGAAGCCTTGTACTGTCAGTTGATTTTCTACAGCAATTGCAAAGATCCACGATTTATAACGATGGGATTGGGCAGGTTTGGAGGGATATGGGGGAAAAATGCAGGCAGGTGGGACCAGTGTAGCTGGGACATGTTGGCCGGTCTGGGCAAGTTGGGCCGAAGGGCCTGTTTCCACGCTGTATCACACTATGACTCTATTATGTAGCTATTATGTTTGCTGTATTATATAGACCCAATAGACTGTCTTCCATCCAATACAGCAAAGACACAGGTGATGAGGATCCACTCCAAAACCAGCAACCCTACCCTTATGCACAGCACGGCTCCAGGGGTAGAAACATCCACGCACCTAGGCAGTGTTGCAGAGGCAGACATGAAAAGTAAAATCAATAAGGTGGTGTTTAACATGCTCAGGAAGAGCTGGAGCTGAAAACACATCTCAATCAACACCAAAATATGCATCTTTAACTCAAATGTGAAACAGGTGATGCCGTGTGGATCAGCGACATGGACAACCACAAAAACACACTTCAAACAGGCTGCAAACATTCACTAACACCTGCCCTGGGAGAATACTTAACATCTGGTGGAGAGACAAAGTAAGCAAATGTGGACCTGTGGAAAAGAACAAGCCAGGAGCCCAATTCGAAGGAGAAAATGGAGATGGATTGGACACACGCCCTCAGGAAACCTGCCACAAACATCACCCGGCAAACCTGGAAATGGAACCCCCAAGGAAAAAGGAAAAGAGGTCACCCCAGGAACAGCTGGAGAAGAGGTGTCCAGATGGAAATGTCTGAGAGTGGGCTCAACTGGGGAGATCTCGAAAGAACCGACAACAACCGAGTGAGGTGGAGGACAGTTGTCAATGGCCCATGCTCCCGAGAGGAGCAAAGGGCTTAAGGGCCGGTCCCATTTTCACAACCTAGGTAGACAAAAGTGCTGGAGAAACTCAGCGGGTGCAGCAGCATCTATGGAGTGAAGAAAATAGGCAACGTTTCGTGCCGAAACCTTGAAGGAAATAGGCAACGTTTCGGGCCGAAACCCTTCCGGGTTTCGGCCCGAAACGTTGCCTATTTCCTTCATTCCATAGATGCTGCCACACCCGCTGAGTTTCTCCAGCACTTTTGTCTACCTCCGATTTTCCAGCGTCTGCAGTTCCTTCTTAAACACTTTCACGACCTAATTCACGACCTCTGCCGAGTTTGCCCTTGACTCATACTCGCAGCCTGGTCGTCACAAGGTCGTAGGAGGTTGTAGGAGGTCGTGATGCTAGTCGTAGGCACTCATGGCATCAAGTAGGTCGGGGCGTTTTTCTAGCCTGATGAAAAATGTCCACGAGTAAAAAAGGTCGTGAATTAGGTCGTGAAAGTGGGACAGGCCCTTTAAAAAGAATAAGATTATAGAGACACTGCAATCAAAATCTTTCTCACTGAGCTTTGAGGGGCGGCCCCCCACATCAATCTATCCTAAACATCCCCATCACCGTTCCCCCCAATAAAAATAAATTTTTTTTTTTTAAAAAAATAAATCAAAAATACCCATCACCATCAAAATCCATTTTATATCACCCATTCCACCATCCACCCCATCAATCCCACACACCATCCATTCACCCATCCCCATTCCACATCACATTATCCATCCCATCCCATACATCATATCATCATCATCCATCATCCCACCATCAATCACATCACAATCACCCCATCCACACAACATCCATTATCATCCCCAACCACACACCAATACCACTCCATCACACCCATAATCATCCATCATCCATCCATCATCCCCCATCCCCCCATCCCATCCATCCATTCCCCACATTCCATCCGTCATTATCAATCACACCTCTTCATATCAATAAATCCATACCATCCACACATCCCATATCATAAATCACCCACCCCATCATACATCCCATTCACACATCATTCAACCCAATCATAACCACCATCAACACAATCATCATCACATCCCATCCATAATTCCAACAAATCCATCATCCATCCATCAAACAATCACCATACCACCTATCCAATCACATAAATCACATCACCAATCCATTCATCACACAACATCCCCATCTTCCCATCAAAACCACATTAATCAATCTAGTTTAAAAAAATAAAAAGTTCCTGCCTGTGTTCGTATATAATACAAGCACATTTAATATCAACTACCAAATATTGATTGCTTTAGTTCCCAGCCTTAAAGTTAATCGCTGCAAATCAGTGAGAGGCCCCGCTGTGTGAGCTTTGATATTATGGCCTGGAATCATGGTCGCAGTGGGCAGGTGCTATAGACCTGCACGGGAAGGTAGACGCTCCCGCTCCCGCCCCCACGGGTCTCGGGCAGATGGGGCTCGTCAGCCTGGGAAGGCGGTCCATCTAGGAGAGGGAAAACTCTGATTTAAAAAAAAAAAAAAAGAATAAAAGAGACGAAAAGGGAAAAAAAAAAAAAAAAAACGAAAAAGAAACAAGAAAAGTAGAAAAAAAAAAAAAAAGAGGGGAAGGAAAAAAAAGGAAGAGGGAGAAAAGGGAAAGAAAGGAAAAGAAAGGAAAGAGGAAAGAAAGGAAAATAGATTAAGAAAAAAAGAAACAAAAGAAAAAATAATAGAGAAAATATAAAAATAGGAAAGGAAAGGAAAATGAGATAAAGAAAAAAAAAAAAATAAAAAAAAAGGAGAAAAAAAAAAACGGAAAATAAAAGGCGAAGAGGAAAAAAAAGGAAGAGAAAAAAAGAAAAAAAAGTGAAAGGCGTAGAGAAAAAAAGGAAAAAAAAAAAAAAGGAGGAAGAAGAAAGAAAAAAGGAGAAAAAAGGATAGGAAAAAAAAGAGAAAAAAGGGAAGAAAAAAAAAAAAAAAAAAAAGGAAAAACAAAAAAAAGTAAAGAAAAGAAAAAGAAAAAGATAAAAAGAAGGAAAAGAAGAAAAGGTAGGGGAAAAAAAAAAAAGAAAAAGAAAGGAAGAAAAAAAGGAAAAAAAAAAAGGAAAGAGAAGGAAAAAATAAAAAAGAAGAAGAAAAAAAAAAAAAAGGGAGAAAAAAAAAAAGGAAAGAAAAAGGAAAAAAAAGAAAGAAAAAAAAAAGAAGAAGAAGAAAAAAAAAAGGGGAAAAAAAAGAAGGAGAGAGGAAAAAAAAAGAGAAAAGGAAAAAAAAAAAAAAAGAAAAAAAGAAGAAAAAAAAAAAAAATAAAAAAAAAGAAAGAAAAAAACAAAAAAAAGGAATAAGAAGAGAATAAAAAAAGAAAAAAAAGGAAGAAAAAAAAAAAAAAAAAGAAAAAAGAAAAAAAAAAAAAGAGAAAAAAAGGAAAGAGAAAAAAAAGAAAGAAAAAAAAGAAAAAAGAAAAGGAAAAAAAAAAGAAAAAAAAAAAAAAAAGGAGAAAGAAAAGAAAAATAGAGGAAGAAGAAAGAAAATGGAAAAAAGAGAAAAAAGAGAAGAAAAAAAAAAAGATAAGGGGAAGAGAAAAGAGAAAACCGAAGAAAAAAAGACAAAGAATAAAGTAAGAAAGGAGAAGGAAAAAAAAAAAGGGAGAAAAATGAAGGAAGAAAAGGAAAAGAAAGAAAAAGAAAAAAAGAGAGGAAAAGAGAAAAAAAGGAAAAAAGAAAAGGGGAAGAGGAGGAAAGAAAAGGAAGGGGAAGGAAGAAGGAAAAAAAGAAAAGAAAGGGGAGGAAAAGAAGAAGAAAAAAACGAAATAAGAAAAGAAAAAAAAAAAGAAAGAAAAAAGGAAAAACGCCCAAAAGAAAAAAAAAGAGAAAAAGGGGCAAGGAAAGAAAAAAGGGGAGAAAAAAAGAGAAAGGAAAGAAAACAGGAGGAAAAAAAAAAGAGAAAAAAGGAGAAAAAGAGAGGAAGAAAAAAAAAAAGACAAGGAAAAAAAAGAAATAAAAGGAGAAAAAGGAAAAAAAAGAATGAGAAGAGGAGAGGAAAGAAGAAAAAGAAAACGGAAAAAATAGGAGAGAAAAAAAGAAAAAGAAAAAAAAAATGAGAAAAGAATAGAAAGAAAGGAAAGAAAGGAAAAGGAAAAGGAAAAAAAAGGAAAAATAAGAAAAAGAGGAAGGAAAAAAAAAAAAAGAAAAAAAAGGAAAAAATAGAAAAACGGAAAAAAAAAGAAAGAAGGAAAAAAAGAAAGGGAGAAAAAAAAAGAAGGAAAAGAAAAAATGAGAGAAAGCGAGAAGAAAAAATAAAAAGAGAAGGAGGAAATAGAAAAAAAATAGAAAAAAGAATAAAAAAAAAAAAAAAGGGGGGAAGAAAAAAGAAAAGAAAAAAGAAGAAAAAGGAAAAAAAAAAAAAAAAAAGGAGGAAGAGAAAAAAAGAAAGGAAAAAAAAGGAAAAGGAAAAGAGGAAAAAAAAGAAAAAAAGAGAAAAAAAAGAAAAGAGAAAAAAGAAAAGAAGAAGAAGAAAGAGAAAGAAGAAAAAAAGAAGAAAACAAAAAAGGAAAAAAAAAGAGAAGAAAAAAATAAAAAGAAAAAAAAAAAAAGAAAGAAAAAAGAAAGTA